>CM066253.1:16112563-16475063 GCA_033675135.1 Frankliniella intonsa
GATCCGATATGTATCACGATGAAAAGAAAGATTTAACATATCTTGGATTCTTTGTGGAGTTGTTGCCGTCCGCCCTCTATTGATCCTATAGGCAAGCTTGTGAAGTCTTTTTACCTTAGCTCTTCGACTTGCTCAATACGCGCATCGCTCATCGAGTAGGCAGCTCAGCTTCCCCTGTTGTCGTATATCACAGCGAGACATTCATAGGGTTACACCGCACAGGCGGGTGCCGGGCCGGGCCGTCTCGGGTATCGCCGCGCGCGCGCGTACCCGTCCCTTCCACCGGCTGGGCTGCGTCCCTTGTCACGCCGCTGACTGTTCCTCATTGCGGGGCAGGACAGCCCTCCCTGTCATACACATGCTGCGCAGAGTTTTGCAATTACGTTCGCGAGATGAGGTCCGAATTTCCGCCGGCGCACTGTAATTTCTTCACATATGTTGTATACAGAACCGAGTTTCGGGCGGCGTGTGTGGGCCGCTTTTCCTCGGGGAAGCAGGGGTGTGCCCCCGGGGGCCAGCCTCACTCATTCTCACACGTAAACACACACGTACCTTTGCTCGCGTATTGTGTGACGACCGACGCGCGGGGCTGACGGACTGTCGAATTCTTATCCGAGTCCGAATCTGAACCGCCTCCTGAAACCCGAGTGAGCGAATGTGAAAGTGGAGGCGGCGGCCGGGGCGCGGGGCCGGGGCGCGGGGCCGGGGCGCGGGGCCGGGGCGCGGCGCAGCAGACGGGCGCCCTTCAGCAGCAGCAGTGCCGGGCGTGGCGCGGTGGCACCCGCTCCCGCTCCAGCCCCTCCAGGTCCAGCTGCTGTTCACCTGCCGGCGTCCTGAAAAGGAGCGTGCTGCTGGAAAATAGCTGGATTTGAATTGTGTGTCGAGTTTGCGCCTCGGCTATATCGGGTTCTAGCTGTCCGGCACGCAAGGTTTAACCCTTTTTTTGCATACGTCCTCGGGGACGCGATCGTTTGGCGCCTGACACAGAAATTAGGGCGACGAGTTTGCTTTTTAATGACGCTGTGTAGCCTGCCGTGTGCGGCGAAAAGCTGAACGCCATGAGGCGCGGCGAATGGCGACCTGATGGAATATGCGGACGGACAATATTCCTTTGATTGAGCAGTCTTAATGAAGCGCTCAGTCAGGTCTCGTTCGCCCGTGTCCGGCCGCCCCGCCCCGCCCGTCACCAGCACGGTGGTCCCGCACCGCCCCGCCCCGCCCCGCCCCGCCCGGGCGCCGAACTACCCCAGGGGGCCACGAGCCTGGCCTGCCGCCGGCCCCTATTTGGGAGGGAAAGGGGATAAATAACGTGAAGTAGATACTCCTCAGCCATCCTGCTCAGCGACTGCTGGCGGCGCTGCTGGCGCTGGCCGCTCCCCGCGCGGTTCGAAGTAGTCGTTGTGTCTTACCTGCTGGTGGCCTGGCCCGCGGTCACTGGCCCGGCCCCCGCCTGACCCCCCCCCCCCCCCCCCGCACCCCGCGGTCTGCTCCTTTCGCCCCCCCCCCCCCCCCCCAAGGGCGAGGTGCAGTGCGGCAGCTGTCTGGCCGCGCCCGGCAGTCTTCCCGCACCTTTTGTCGCCCGGCGAGAAACGGTAGCTTTCGAACGTACCTCGGTGATTCCGAAGGGACTTCCTTCTCCTCGCAGAAGCCCTTTTACTGCCGTCCCTCTCTCCTCTTGCCCCTCTCTCCATCGGCCTCAGGGATGTGTGTCCCTAAAGCACAGTGTTCTGCGCAGCGTTATCGCGGGCGATACCTGCGGCCCGGAAGAGAAAAAATGTGTATTGCTGTATTTTTCTTTTTAGTTCCCTCCGGTGTATTTTCTGTAAGTTCTGCTAATCCATACGTGAGAGCGCAGAGTACGGTAGTTTGACGTGGCGCTCGGCGCTCGGGGTCGGGTACTTGGGAAGTGTTTGCTGGCGGGGAGCACGGCACGGCGCCCGGCGCGGCCGGCGCGGCCGCACAACGTTGCGAGATGACATGAGATGGCATCACGCTTCCTGCCCTAATCCATCAGGAGGCTGGGGAAGGGAATGCTTTGCGGGGGCGGGGCCGGGCCGGGCTCACCGCGGACCATTCAATCAGGAAGGCTCCGTGACGCAACGCACGATAGGAAGACTGCAATCAGTAAGACAAAGACAGGCCACGAGGGAGACGAGTATCGCCCAACCAATCGATGAAGCAGCTCCGATTCGGGATCTAGTAAACGGATTAGTTGGCGTAATGTTCGGGGGGAGGGCGAAAGAACGGCACCTTAAAATGCGTGGAGTGAAAGGTAATACGACGTTGGTAAGTTCTAGAGTCTTACACCTGAGTTAACGCTGAAGGTGGATACACTCGTTTCCGTATGTGTTAGCTTTACCCACCGAGCCATTACGCAACATAGTCGGAATGAGCTAATAGCCGTTTAGTGAAGCATATTGGCACTTCGGACAAACGTCGGCGGAAGAAAGAGATCGGTATCAGGAACCCGTCGGTGACGGCCGGCGTCCCGTCCCGTCCCGGCGCCGTCACTGCAGATATGGTATTGGCCGGCCATCAGTAGTCGGGGCTCGCGGCCGGCAGGAAGAAACGAGTCATTGCCCCTGGCCTGCTCGGCCCGAGGGGCTGTGCCTCAATGTGGTAGAGACCTGCGATCAACTTTGTTGAAATTGTCTGCACTTTGGATTATCGAAATATTCGTAGGCAATCCTTGCAACTGCTCGACGACCGTGGTTTGTGTCGCACGTCGCTGGCGGAGTGGTCGGTGAGGTTTTCGGGAGCGTCGGCCCGCCCCGCGCCGCCCCGCGCCGGGCGTTATTGTCGAGCGGGACGAAATCGTTTCGTGATGATTGGCATCAACGCGACCAACGTATACTTAGCGCCCCAGCTGCGCGGAGCTGTATCATTTCTTGTGTTTTTAGGCACGAAGTAGCCTTATGGATTTGTCTCAGGATCCCATTTTTTTTATTAGCACGGCCCCTTATGCAAAACCGAAATTTTCTATACGATTTTGATAAGAGTTGGCAGAGAGGTAGAACTAAATCTCCTGAGTTCACTGCTGCAATGCCATCCAAAAGTTGGTGGCCAATTTTGAAAATTTGAAGTTAAAATCTCCGTTTCTATGGTAATGCTCGACTTGTCACGGAAAAACAGACGTGGAAAGGGAAGCCGAGCCGGGCCGAGCCGGGTCGGGGAAAGCTCTAACCAATAACACCATTTCGCGGTTATTTTCAACCAATGAAAAGCATCGCCTGTTGCTTTGTACCTCGATGTCCAAAAGTCTCGAAGGAGGGAGTGGTCACGTCAGAATCGTTGCTGTTTCGCGCCGTGCAAAAGGATGCACCGCGAGGACAGTTTTGAACGTGACCGCTAGCTGGCCGCCGCGGCTCCTGATTGTTGGCTAGGACTGTAATGCCGCCACGGCCGGTCGCTGACGGCGTCCACCTCGCGACTTTAGCTCATTGTTTAAAATCACCAAAACGTTGACAAGCTGAACTGAATGCGGAAATATTAGTTTTATATCTGCGGAAATCGTTTTGCAAAGTTTGACTTCAATCTCGCGAGAAGGAACAAAACTGGTTTACATCTACGTGTATCTTTACGTAAACCATTTTACGAATCACTTTTTTCCCTTCCCGACGAACCTACGTGAAACTTTTCAAAACGATTTCCGCAGGTCCAAAACTGATAATTACATATTCATTTCGACTGCCCAACATTTCGTTCACCTAATATGAAGAGTTAAAGTCGCGAGGTGGACGCGCTAGCCGCCGAGCCATCGGCCTTCTTTTGTCGAGTGGAGATTCTAGCCTAGGACTACGCACTCCCACCCCAAACGCGCTCCGTTCTGTCTACCGCGGCGCCCCCCTCGGGTTGCCTACCCCCCAGGATAGTGCCAGTTCAGAAGGAGCCAAGCCCAATCGGTATTGTTGCAGGTGCTCGGCTCGGCCCCTCTGCGCGGTACGCAGGAGAGGGGGAGGAGGACCGTGGCTGGGGACCTGTTGATTCAAATCATGTACAGTAATTTAAAAACTGAAAACTGAAAGAACACGTCAGAATAAAAATGTGAATTCAGTGTTCGAACGCTAATTGCACAACGAGCATATAGTTCAAAAATCAAGCTGATCGGACATTTCCTTACTGAGAACCAATCTTCTAAGTCGTTTAAGGAAACGAGCACAAATTTGGCTTGTGACCTAATCTTATGTCGCTTATTAAACACTCAAAGAAAAAAAAAATCAATATTTTTAATGAATTGGTTGGATATTTTTAACTCAATTTCTACATAGACCATCCACCAAAAACTCTGATGAAACCAAAACATACTTCGTGCCTACCAGGATTTCGTGAAATCGTATTTTTTTACTTAGCCTTTTCCCTCACTGAAATCGTGGAAAAAAAAAGAATGGAAATACGATCCCATGCGCTGCTCATGTCTGTCAACTTTTTCTTTACGAGAGCGGCAAAATGATTGCTTGATTCAAGCCTCGGCCCGGCCTGCCTCTTGCAGCGAGCGCCGTTCTCACCTGCTTTCAAAATCCAAGCAGTCATTTGCCGTTGCACACACACACACACGCACGCACCTAGTGAGAAGGGCCTGAGCAGACGAACTGGAAACAACGCCCTGCAAAAGATGTAATTGAATTGGAAACATGATGGCGCAGCCGGCGCGGCGGTGGCGCCGTGAGCTCCCAAACCGCAACCCTTTCTGATTTGTCTCCAGTCAGGGCAGGACGAGGCACACAGCAGCCGTGATGGGCCGGGGTGGGGCGGGGCGGGGCGGGGCGGGGCGGCCGAGTTGTGCCAAAGAGTGCAGTTAGAATGCAGTGGCGGCGCGGTGGCGCGGGTGCGGGGCGACAAAACCGCGGGGCGCCATGAGGAAAATGCAGCACAATTGTTTTGTTGGACTGGTGCTGGGGCGGGGCGGGGCGGGGCGGGGCGGGGCGGGGCGGGGCTGGGCCCGCGGGGCCACGTGGGTTTCACTCGGGCGGACCGCGTTTTGCACTTAGTCACCGGCTGTCGCCGCTCACCGCGCGGAGGGGCGGGGCGGGGCGGGGCGGGGCGGGGCGGGGCGGGGCCGAGGCGGCGAGTGGCTGGTGGAGGCTAGGGTGGCGCTGACGATGACTGTCGGATGGGCGCAGTTGTCTATTAATGCATTTTCTGCTGCAAATAATGTAATTTAGACTCGGAATATACCACCTCTGTCGGTCCCTGTGGATACCTCCTTCCCCATCCCATCCATTTCTGAGTTTTAATGTGCAAATTTTCATAATTATTCTTTATTATGTCATTGATTTTTCTGAATTGCGTGGTGTCCAAAAAGAAATTCAAAAGAGTTTCTTTCTCCCTCGGATTCCACTTCTAAGACAGTGATTATTATTGATTGTTAGGATGCTCAATTAGTTACTTTTTAAGCTTTTTAATTATCAGAGAGAAGAGATCTTGGAGCAATGTTTTTGAGATTATTCTAATTCGATAACTTGGGCTCATGGCCTGCCTCGCTGTTTCGTTTGCTTATTGTGATACGGAGGTTTAAGCGTTGAGTCGATGTGCTAAGTGCTTGCGACCACAAATGGGATTCTCCTCCCTGGAGCCGGGCCGGGCCGGGCACCCCACGAGCACGAGGTGAGGTGCGGGTTTACTTTACCAGTCAAACCGTTGCGCAAAAGCATCACCGATTCTCTGCGGCTGTGACATGCAGCGGACCAAGGAAAATGGATGAGCCGAATGCGTCATCGGGATTGCACAGTCTGCAAAGATGTTTTATTTTGTGGTTCTTTTCTCCCGTACTCAGCAGGTCGTCTCGTCGAGCTTATACCATAACAGCGAGTCCAGCGAGGGCAGGAGTATAAAGCCGCGAGAATAAGAAATAATGCTGGCACGGAAGTATTGAACTCGCTGTGTGTGCGTTATAACTTTTGCACTGACGACCGCGTAACAGATGCGTAGTATTACACACTCGAGGCGTTTTATTTCCTATAAACGAATAAGCGCGTCGTTTGTTTGGAAACTATAAGACTCGTATCAGCTGGAGACAATGCACGCGCCCCGCCCGGGGTCGTCCTCAGGCCCAGTCGGGCCGCCGCGGGCGGGGCGGGCCGGGCCGGGGATACTGCACTTCCTGGCCATGCACATGGCCCGGGCCGGGCGGCGGGCCAGCCACTCGGCCAGCCAGCATAGCAAAGCGAGATGAAACGAGTGAGATCCCCTACAAGGCACCCTCTTTAACCGGATCGTGTGTGTGTGTGTGCGCGGGCGCCCGAGGTGTGGGCCCAATGGTCTGGCTGGCCCTATCAGGCCCTTTGCTCACGACGGTGAGGTGGCCCTGTGGCCCTGCAGATCTCGGCTGCCTGGAAACAGGACTCGCAGGGCCCAGGGGGGTCAGCCGGTGCCATAATAATCGAGAGTGAAGTGATGGAGTGTGTGTTGGTGCGGGAGGGGGCTGGGCTGGGCTGGGCTGCGCTGGGCTGCGCTGGCCTGGCTCGAGCCGTTTCCGGGATTCAATTAATCAGGCCGGCTGGTTTGGCGCCTTGTATTACGGAGCGCTCTTGAACAATACTGTACATTAACACTGTTATTCAATTCCTGTGACGTCACATTCGTTGACCTGTAAAAGCTGTCACATTTGTTGTAATGTGATTCGACAGGGCAAAGCACCGTAAATTCGGCAGTCACATTCAAAGGAATGTGACATTTACATCCAAACGAATGTGACAATTTTTACAGTGAAAAGAATGTGACGTCACATGAATCGAATAACAGTGAACCTGTTTGCACGGCTGCCTTTTATTGTTGCATGAATGGACGCGTCGTGTACTGTCGTGGTAATTTTGTTTTACTATTTAATTCTGAGCTAAATCATCACCCTAACTGTATGTGTATGTTTTTCTGAAAACGTTTGTGCAAAGTTAAACATGCATATCGTTTCACACAAATTTATGCGAAAAACTGCACGAATTTATACAAATGTATACACAAAATCGTTCAAATCACCGGCCAAATTTGTGCGAAAAATTTGATTGCTTAACTTTGTACAAGTAAAAGATACAAATCCGGTTAGTGTGAGCTGCTTTAGAAAACAAAATTTAGATTTTTTTGTGGAACCCCAAACGCAACCTTATTAATTGCAAAGTGAATGATTGCGACGCATCGCAGCCAGTGTGAGGTCGGGTCGGGTACCGTCACTGTGCGTCACTGTTCGTCACTCTCTGTGCGTGACTGCCGGGCCGCCGGCCGGGCCAGAGAGTGACGACCGGACCGCGCCGCGCCGCAGCAGGAAGCCCCCATGCGCGCGACCTGGCACGTCCCGAGGCCACATGAGGACAGGGCGGGGCGGGGCGGGGCGGGGCGTGGTGCCTGGTGCAGTCTGCACGCTCAAGGCCCGTGAGGTGAGGGGCGCGCACGAAACCTGCCGACAAAGTGAGAGACGGCCTATGCAAGCTCGCAGGGCGCCTCATAGGTAGGCAAAATCTTGCCTACATTGCTCGTGCGTACTGCGTGGTGGCCTATCCCGAATATTGCAGGCGCCAAGCTCGCGTAAACGGACGAACTTTTTGCACCATTCTTGTGTTTCCGAATGACTCCTGGAACCCGAAGTCTTATGATGTAGTGGTTCGTGAAACACAATCCCCGCCGGGCGCGGCCGGGGTGTTTCCGCAGTGATTGACGTTTTGGCTCTGCGCGCCTGCCCGCGGCGATTTTCCCCCCTTTCCAATGTGGAAGTGAGGCCATAATCTCCTCGACTGGCGTGCGCAAAGCATCGCCCCCGATCCCTTATCAGCGCTGAAGGCGAGGCTCTGCAGCAGGTGGACGGGGCGGAAGCACGCACGCACGCACTCCCCCGCAGTAACTGTCGCACCTCATTTGGTGCCTGAATGGTATTTATAAGCCTGCGTATTGAATATGGAGAAAGCTCAGCCTCCAGGGCCTCCAGGGCCTGCAGCAGGATGGCCGCGCGGCGCCGTGCGTGCGGCCCGGCCCCGGCCCGGCCCCGGCCGCACTGCCACTGCGGCTTAATCATTGGCTCGAGTCGTGTGGTGGCGGGGCGGGGCGGGGCGGGACTCCCTATATGTGATGTTGCCGCCGTTCATCGGCGAACGCAACAAGGAGCCTGTATGGTTTCGTTTATTAATGTTTTTTTAATACAATTTTCATATATTTTTAAATAGCTTAACCACCATAAAATATTGTCAATTGCTTTAGTTTTTCATTCCATAAACTTTGCATTGAAGTATTTTAATAATTGAATCCATATTAATATTAATATATAGATTCCCCTCCTATCAATAGTAAGGCTGTTGAAACTTGTGTGTGTGTGTGTGGGAGAGTTTTTGTTATTTCGAAACCCGCACTAAATCGCCATTGTCCCGCCCGGCCCGCGCTGCGCTGCGCCGCGCTGGATGCCGCCTAACCGAACGCGTTCGTTACCTCCCACGAGCCGCAGTATCACACCGCCGCCCGTTTTCTCTCCCTGGACAAAATTTACCGCTAGCGCTGGCAGTGCGGCGGGCGGGGCGGGGGCTTTTGAATCGGACAGTATAGGGACGCGATCCGCGCCGTTAAAGCGTGTGTGAGAACGGGGGTAATTTAAGCTGTGCTTCGGAGTTAATAAAACAGCACGACTTCTGGAGGACAGACTAAATGTGGCCATTCTGAGCCCGCCCCTCCGGGGCCCGGCCCAGTGCAGCCGAGCCCTGCGGCCTGGGCTGCGGGCGCTCGAGGGTCCGCCCCGCCCCGCCCCGCCCTGCCCCGGCCCGCGGCCAGCGCTGCTATCACAAAGGGCTTTCTCTGGCGCCACCTGTTTTAATACGGTAGCGAGCGCGCTGCGTCCACCGTGTATTGCCTGGCAAACCGAATGAAAAAAACAGTTTGTCCCATAATGGCGTTTCTTTTCGGCCACCATGGGGAATGCTGGTTGGTATGGGGAAAAAATTACACAACCGTGTGAGAGGTTGTGCGTCATACTCGAGGGTTTTTTTTTTTTCAGACAGTGCATGGCCAAAATCAAAAGTATAAAGTTTCTTTGTAGTGTCCTCGGTCCTGCATAGAATGTCGCCTTTATCGCAGCTCTTTTCGTGATGTAGCTCAAATTTTTATCCGTTTCGAGGAATGAAAGCATTCACTTCTGTATTGTGCGTTTGTGTAGAAAATGTCCTTGGCGCGTGAAAACAACTGGCTGGTACGCGTCGATCCAATTAATTACCCGCTTTCTCTCTCACTCTCTGCAAGAATGAATGTCCACACCTGTTCTTCTGCTGGATGTGAGTATGATGTGTAGAAAATAAACTGGCTAACGACTAGGAGAAAAAAAAGCTGTTCGGATGACATCCCTAGATGCCTAAATGTTCCAGCAGCGGAAATACAAAGAGAAAAGAAAAAAATGATTCATCCCACTCATGCACTGCACATTTACTCTAGTGTAAATCCGTCTTACGTGGTTACGCCGAAAATTTAGTTACCACTTGTGTGTAAAAATATTGCTGAAAACATGTCTATGGATGTTGCACGCCGTCGGCCGTCGCCGCTCACTGCTAACTAAACCTACATCCGGGCGGCCCACGCACGAAATGGAAAAGGGCAGAGACCAAAGGTCGTTTCTTCTTTTCCGCTCCTCACACCTCGCCACAAGTTGCCAGTTTTCGCATAGAAAAATGACAGTGATGCTATGTCAAACCTCCGTACACGTACAGAACGCTGCGCACACAACCCGCAAAGTACACACATGTGTAATTGACTCTGGTCTTCAATCTGCATTCCGGTTATTCGCTTCTCTCGCCGTCGTCGGCAGAGTCACAGTAAAACTGCACTCTTGCCCCACGCCCTGTACGCGGCTCTTTTCTAACTAATCAAAGACTTTGGAAATAAATCGTTAGAAATGAGTAAGGGCAAATAAGCAAACATGTTTCCTCCTCCGTGATGCGATCTCTCGCGCTGGCGACCCGTTCTCCCCTTACGTGGCTGGACCTTTCGACTCCTCCAAAAGCAAGAGGCAGTATCCGATGCTGCTTTCACGCGAGAGCCAACTGATTTCTCATTTGCCTCTTGGGCAAATACCGAAAAAGGGAAGGTCTGCAGCGGCCACAGCTGCTGGGCTGGGCGCAGTCTGTTGGACCTAAAACCAATCAAAATGCATGTGATGTGGCGTCACACACCTTCCCCTTCCCCCTTTCTCTTCCAACCTGCCAGTAACGATCTTACCCCCAAGAAGTGACGCAGGTGGTGTGCTCCTTGATCTTAAATTGTCTTGTCCTGACTTTTGCGGAGTACCCGTGAGTCGGCGGCCTGGCCGGCAGGTCCATACGTAGAGAGCGGGTAGACCGACCGACCCTGGGCGGTGTCAGTGTCAGGTCAGGGCTCCGTGCGCACTAAGAAAAGCTTTCAGTGAATTTCACTCTAAGCTACCGTGAACCCTGCAGTTCTGTAAGCTACGGTGATGCGCCCTGATTCACTGCAGCTTGCTGTGGCATACCAATAAAACTTATTCCTTGCGTTTTCTTACAAGTTTCATTTGGCTTTAAAATACACCAAACTGACTGTGTTCGTTGTTCGCCCGCAGGTAAGGAGCCGACCGCCCGACTGCCAGGACAGCAGCCCCACTGCAAAACGTTGACGAGCAGTGATGACAAATGGTATGGGTGATGGTACCGGTCCCTTCCGCCCCCCCCCCCCCCCTTATACCTTTTCTGATCCGCTCGATCCGCAGTATTATCCCCGTGCCTGCTGCTCCGGTAGCAAAGCAAGTGGAATCAATTTGCTCGAGTCGTTGGACGGGCGAGTACGTAAGCTATTCGCCTCATGAGCCCCACCTCATGTCCTCGGGAGCCAGCCCAGCTGTGCAGTGACGTGACGTCAGCTCTCACAATGGAACTCCCTCCGCGTCTTGTTCCTTGATGCAGGTCATGGCACGGGGCCAGTGCCGCGGGCCAAGAGGACAAGTCCAAAACGTTTTCTTTCCATGGGACACGTACGTGATCGCTCACCGCGGTGATCTTACACGGGAACACAGTTTCGTTTACCTGCGGCGAGCACTTGCTGTTGATGTCCTTTGAACCCGTCCTCTTCCGCGACACGTACCGCAAGTACGGACCTATCGACACACACGAAGTGTGCGCCGGGTGAACGTTGCATACGCACCGATATGCACTCGCGCAGTCTGCAGTCGGCGTTTTAATTTCCAAATCGTAAATTGAATACCGACAGGTATGTAACTTAAAGACGCGCATACCGCTGCCCGGCCCGGCCGAGACATAAATATGATTTCCCCAATGAGGGGGGACAGGGCGGCAGCAGACGACACACTTCCGCTGTTTCGTAAGCCCGTGCGTATCATTGTATGCGCGGGGCGGGGCGGGTAACTAGTCCCGGGCAGGTCCGCGAGGGTCCGCGCGGGGCGGGGCCGCCGCACACCGGTGTGCAGCGCACGCGTGATGTACGGGCCCCGCGGCTGCGCGGCTGTACGCCTGCTCCCGACCATCTGCATCGCAGCAATACATTCACGGCTTTTTTCCCCAACGTCAGGTATATTCCGAATGGTATTCGATCGGGAAAATCCTCCGATATGATTCCTAGAGTTGAATCGTAATATTTTATACCTTGATTGAGTGCTATGATTCGGTCGAGCCTATGTGCGTCCGATGGGTGGGGTCGGGGTAAAGTTGGTGGTGGGGCCCCTTTCCTTTACGACTTGTCCGTATGCAGTGCTCCGTCTATCCTCGAGAGATCAATGCCAAAGCCGAAATGTTCTTCCGCGTTTCTTGCTTCTGATCATAACGACATGACTTTCGCTCGGGCGGCTTTTCGACGATTCTCCTCAAGGCGCGGCGTAACGCGCGCAGCGCAGCCCTCTCACTAATTCTAGGTGAAGGGGATGTATACCCCATCACAATGACCGCAAGGCGACTTTTCTTACATCATTTTCTTGACGTGTGCACCTAGAAAAGTCTGTTCTTGAATCTAGTAAATTCACTTCTTACAGTAAGTCACCGATGAATTTAGTAAATTTACTGGTTTCAAGTAACTTTTACATGAGTCAAGAAGCGGCATGGAAAAAAAAAAAAAAAAAAAAAAGTAAAAAAAACAGGGCGTATTATAGAGATTATCATTTGTTAATTATATAACTTTCAACGTTTTATTTTTTGAAAGGAGATTGCTTTCATTGGATCACTGTCAGCTTTGTCAGGCAAATCTGTCTCGGGTGAAGGGGAATGCCTCGCAGGCAGGACCAGATGCCTAAACCAATAAGCTACACACAAACATACATCGGTCCGGGGCCGGGCCGGAGGCGCGCTCTCCCAACCTCGTGTGAGCCCAGCGCCACGCCACGCCACACCTGCACTTGCCACCTCCATTTCTGGTAAAAAGCGCCCCACCCTGTTTGGCTGTGCCTGTCTATGGGACCAGCTTCGGCGAGCTGCTGGGGAAAATGAAAGGTGAAAGAGACAGAAAAAAAAACAGACTGAGCCGATTGCAAAATCTGTAAAAGGAGCCAATGAGTTGAGTCCCGTACGTGCCGCAGCCGGAAAGTAATGTCTCCATCTGTTCGCAGTTCTCTCTCTCTCTCTCTCTCTCTCTCTCTCTCTCTCTCTCTCTCTCTCTCTCTCTCTCTCTCTCTCTCTCTCTCTCTCTCTCTCTCTCTCTCTCTCTCTCTCTCTCTCTCTCTCTCTCTCTCTCTCTCTCTCTCTCTCTCCCTCTCTCTCCCTCTCTCTCCCTCTCTCTCTCCCTCTCTCTCTCCCTCTCTCCCTCTCCCTCACCCTCCCTCTCATCCTGCTCTCAAAGAAACAAAAATGGGAAATCGTGTTCGTAGTAACGGGGTGTGACAATGCCCACTTAGTGCGTGCTAAGATGCCCTTTCACATATCAGACATCAGCTTTGAGGAACTTTTCAGAAGAATTAACCGATGGTAGTTGGTGTAGGTCCGGGGCGGTGCAGGCAGGCAGGCCGGTACAGTGCAGCGCAGGGCGGGCCGCTCCCCGCCGCACCGCGTGAGCTCGCGCTGCGCCGCGCCGCGCTGAGTTCCGCCTCCGCCGACATGACAAGGTGACGTCCACATGATATATGTCCCTGCAGTCGCCCGCGGCGGCCACGTCCCTCGGTGCGCCCCGCCCCGCCCCACCCCACTCCGCCGCGCCGCGCCACGCTCAACTTCGCGAATTGATATAAACCTTTGCTCTACCCGCGCCAAGTGTTGCGGGGAAATTGCCTTGACCTTTTGAGCCACGTTACGTTATGCCCTTTTTGTCGTTGATGGCGTTATTTAAAATGGAATTAGTAAAGCGCTGCACGTGTATTTAAAACGACGCCGACAGGTTATGAGTTGCGGATTGCCGATGACGACCTGCCTTAACAGCGTGTCCTCGGTATGTAACCACTGTAAACGCTGTGGCTACTTTTAATGCCAAATTTTGGCATTCTGTTTTGAACGCCAAAATTTTGGCTACTTTTCATGCCAATTTTTGGCGTCCCTTTAAAGAATGCCAATTTTTGGCGTTAAAAAAGGCCAAAAATTGGCGTTCCTTTAGAAAGATGCCAAAATTTGGCGTTCAAAAAAGGACGCCAATATTTTGGCATCAAAAGTTGCCACAGCGTTTACAGTGACGCTTTTCCTTTTGATCTGAAAACTCGCTGTTGTGTGTTTCGTCCGTCAAGCCCATCTCCGCCGCACCTCCACGCCTTTTCCCTCGGGACCCTCTGTCGGGCGCGTGCGTGCGTGCGTGCGGGGTGCAGGTGCCGGTGCAGAATTGACGGTCGTAAATCGGGTGGTCTCGGCTCGGCTCGGCTCGGCTCGCTCCTCGCGGGAATTCCATTCATTCAATCTGATCTGCTGGTTGCGGAGCGGGGCGGGGCGGGGCGGGGCGGGGCGGTACAGTGCGCTATGCTGCTGCTGCTGCCGCTGCGGAAGGGAAGCGATCCAATCACCTGCGCGCCGCGCCGCGCCACCTTGCGTAAGTGTCCCCCTGGCGAGCGGCCAAAATATCGACGGCGCGAGTATAGTGTGGCCGACAGAGCCGGCCGCGTATGTACCCCGCCCCGCCCCGCCCCGCCCCGCCCCGCCCCGCCCCGGCCCGCACGCGAGCGCAGCAGCGCAGCCGGCGCGTTTCTTTTGACGGGCGCGCTGCTGCCGCTGCTGCTGCCGCTGAGAGACGTTTCCGGCCGCGCGGCGCATCTGTGAGCCCCGCTTTAGCCGTATCTGCTGGGCCAATCCTGCCCGCCGGCCGCCCCCTCCCCCCTCCCTGCCCTCTCACCACCAATGACTTTTCTCATGCCAGCAGATTCCACGCTCATTTAAGATGTAGAGTGCCCTAATGCGTTTGTTGCTACACCCGCCGGGGAAATGAAGCGTTGTAGGAAACCCGCTTATTGCCAGCAGCTCAGCAGGGGGAAACCATCACAAAATTGTTGTGACCGTGGCGAAATTCGGTCGATCCCGCGCATGGCATTGTCGGTATTGCTGTCTTTACCGTGCGTTCACAGCGCACGACGGTAGCTGATTGGCTTTTTGCAGTGGGACGATTACCGTGTTATGAACTGCAGTGCGAGTACGCATAGGTGCGCGAGTGTGTCCGAGTGTATGTTTCTGCTCCTCGAGGTGCTGCTCCGAGGAGTGTTTCTCATTCCCCGCCGTGCGCGTGCCGCTGCTGGCCGGCGCGGCTGCAGCTGCATGACCCGCTGCGGGGCGGGGCGGGGCGGGGCGGGGCGGGGCGGGGCGGGGTGGATCAGCTGGTCGCCGCGCAATCGCGTTTCCCTCCTTTTCCCTTTCTTCCCTGTTCGGTAGCGCCCCTCTCCTGCAGTGGTCCTGCTGGCACTGCTGGCAGCCGCAGGCTGGGCGGGCAGCGCCCTGCCGCGCCCTGCAGATCCGTGTGCCGAGCCGAGCGCCCTGCCCGGCCCTCCCCGGCCCTCCCCGGCCCGCGCCTTTTGTTTACAACCAACAAGTCCCTCCTCCTCCTCCTCCTCCTCCTCCTCCTCCTCCTCCTCCTCCTCCTCCTCCTCCTCCTCCTCCTCCTCCCATACGTCCTGCCCCGCCGTACACATTGTCGCGGGACAAACAACGGCTCCCTTCCCCGCGGGTTGCGCCGCCGCGGCGGGCAGCGTGTGCCGCCACGCCCCGCCACGCCCCGCCACGCCCCGCCACGCCCCGCCACGCCCCGCCACGCCCCGTGTAGGTCGGAGTGCGCGCGGATTTATAAAACGAGTCTGCGCGCGTGTAATTAGAAGAGGCAGGGCGGTTAATGCGCTGCTGGGCGGGGTGAGCCACCGCGCCCCGGCCTGCCCCGCCCCGCCCCGCCCCGCCCCGCCCCGCCCGACTCCCACAGCAGGCAATAAAAGTGAAGCAGCCGTGGGTGGCGTAAGACCTAGGAAGGAGAGGAAGAAGCTCGGCTCAGCTCGGCGGCGGAGAAGAGACGAGTTAATACGAGCGCTGCTCAGCGGTTATGCCTCTATTCTAGTTGGCGGGGCGGGCGAGGCGCGCGGGGCGGGGCGGGCGGGGGCGGGCCTCTCTTACACTCATCAGGGATGCTGCACGCTGCCCGCCCCACCCTGTTTCGGGCGCGGTGCGCCCCGCCCCGCCCGGTCCTGCCAGAAGCCGGATAAGGTTCCTGTTTTGCTACCGGCTGCTGCGGGGCGTGGCGGGGTGTGGCGGGGCGAGGCGGGCCTGATGCCTCCGGCCCGGCCCGGCTGGACCGCGTCCGCCATTTGTCATGCGCTCAAGGAGCAGGGATGGGGGCGGACGGGACGGGACGGGACGGGCCGACTGCAGCAGCGGCAATTTTTCATCCGTCATTTTTTTCCGATTCGCCACACGACCGTGACCGTCGGGGCGGGGCGGGGCGGGGCGGGGCGCGGGATGCGGAGGGCCTTCTCGCCGGCGGGGGACCCGCCACCCTGCCGCACGTCGCCGGGCCGGGCCGGACCAGCGTTAAAGTCTCTCGCTCCCTGTGGAATGGGCTTCACATTTCCTCAAGTTTTAATGCGTGCTATAATATCTTAATCGCAACTCAACACTCCGGAAATGGGATTATTATTTCATGCCTGCGACAATATTCTATAAAATACTTGTCAGGTCAGTACTGTACCTCGAGGACCGCTCCGACACCTCTGCGATCGCTCTCGACACTGTCGTCCACGCGCAGCGCCCGGCCCTATGTGAAGTCAGCAGGAAGCAAGTCATCTTGATGTCGGGGCGGGGTGCAGTTCATGCGGTCAGCGTGCAGGGCACCCCAGCCGGTGCAGGTCTGCCTGTGAGCGGCTGACGCGCAGTCTGTTGTACAACTGACTTGCTGTTTACTTATGCACGGCGCCACGCCGCAGCCTGCCTCAGCTCGGCTCGGCTCGGCTCAGCCCGGCCGGCGAATTAGTGATGAAATTTCTCGTAATAACCCTGTGCTGCTCCGCGCGCATCGTGCAGCGGATGACGAGCAAACAGAGCTTCCCTTCCGCCCAGCACCGCCGGCCCGGCCCGGCCACGTGCGGGGGAGGGGGAGAAAGTGCCGGGCGCGGCGGGGGCGGGGCGGGGCGGGGCGGGGCGGGGCGGGGCGGGGCGGGGCGGGGCGGGGCGGGGCGGGGCGGGTAAGTTTAATCGGGAGGCATGTAGTTGAGATGAACGCTGCTGCCCCTGCCCTGCCTACCCATATGCTGCAGCTTGTAGGGCTCTGGAAACTCAAATTGATCGGGCGCTGGGACTCAGGTAACCGATAAGGGTCCTGTGGCTCAAACCCCGAGGGATCGGGCGGAACCCTCGGTGGGGGATATAGGCTAGACAGACATGCATGCATTGCCTATGCGTTCGCAGCTGCAGGTCTCTCCAGGTTTCAAGCCGGGCGAAAGAGAGAGCCGCGATATACCCGGTTTATTAGGGTGAAGCTGAGAGCACTGTAAAAACCTTGCGAAGAAATTGAGTTCGTAAGCGTTCGTAAGCTGCGAAGCATTCGGCTTGCTTCGTATTACGAAGCATTTTCTTCGTAGTTTATGTACAAACAAATTTCTTCGTAAGGCAGGGCTTGCGAAGAAAATGCTTTGTATTACGGAGCATTGCGAAGCACCAAAAATGCTTCGCAACTCTACGAAGAATTTACTTCGTAAGGACTTTACAGTGAGTCCCCTAAGAGGCTGCGGGCTCAGGCTCTGCGGCAGCAGCAGCGCTCTGGTCCGGCGGGGTGTCTGACGCCGCGCCACACCTACCATACCATGTCCGCCCCGCCCCGCCCCGCCCCGCCTCGCGCAGCTGACCGCGGACCCTTGTCGCTTTCAAACGAGCTAGCATCCATTCTGTCACCCGTATACATGCGAGCGTGTCAGTTGGCAGTGGCTATTGGCTCGCCCCGCCCCGCCCCGCCCCGCGCACTGCCGCCACACTCACCGGGCACGCGCGCGGCCTGCTTGGTGGCGGCGAGCACGCGCGCGCGCGCGCGCACCTCTCGTCGCCGCGCCTCGAATTTTAAATCAAGGTATTTATTATTTCCGCGGCAGTGGGCGGCGCGGCGAATTTGCACACGCGGCGGGGCGGGGCGGGGTGCTGTCGCTCATTTTTAATAGTCTTGCAGGACGTGGCTGGTGCTGCGCTGGTCTGTCAGTGGGCGCGAGCTGCTCTTGTTCTATTGGAGCGGTTCGTTCCCGTTTGTATAATGGTTTGTCTTTGTACTCAATGGGACGCACATTACCACCCATCAGATCGGCGATGACCTTTCACACCGGCTGGCTCGCGAGGAAATGTGTTGATCCCGCGGGCGGGCCGGGCCGGGCCGGGCCTCACGCTGCAGGGAGGGATGCGCCGGCCGACAAGGTCTACTTTGATTTATTGCACAAGTATCGGGGCGGAGTGGAGTGACTCGTCGAGGTGAATAAAACGCATCAATTACCAACTCGAATTCGCGCGGCCCGACCCGACTCCCCGTCGATATTAATCCTCTCGAGCCTGGTTGGTGGAAAAATCGACGTTCATCGTCGGGTCGAAAGAAAGGAGGAGGTGGAGGTGGAGGAGGAGGAGGAGGGGGAGGTATCGCGGAGGAGTGGACCCTCCTGCGGCCGGACGGGACCCTCCGCCTCGCCCTTCAGTCTTCCTACTCTCATCCAGGAAGGGTACAAGTCAGACGAATACAATTCCATTGTAAGGGAATGATAAAGCTGCCGAGTCAACTCAATCTGCTGGCCCCGGGCCTTCACGCCAGGACCTCAATGTTCTGAGCAGCGGATCTATCTATCTATCTATCTATCTATCTATCTATCTATCTATCTATCTATCTATCTATCTATCTATCTATCTATCTATCTATCTATCTATCTACTGTTCCCACGAGGCCTGCAGTGCTAACGCGGCTGCCACATGAGTCGCGTGTCGCTTTGCGCTGATTGGGCAGCGCCCCCACCCCCCTTTCCCTTCCCCCTTCTTCCTCCGAAAAAGACGACGGTACACTCGTACACTCGGCATTAGAGGAAGCGACCGCACGGCGTTGCCGCGTCGCTGCTGACGATTGCGTGACGGACGGACAGACAGACAGACAGACAGACAGACAGACAGACAGACAGACAGACTCAACTAAACAGAAGGGCAAACGGTCGTGCAGTGAGACTCACCTTGACTGCGAGCGCACCTGTCGCATCTCTGGAGTGAGTGGTTTAATGGGACAGTGATGGTGATACTTTTTACATGGAGTAATCGTGTCCACGTGTAAGTGAATGAAAAGTCGTCATCAGAATCTCCATTACTTCTCCGAACGCATTCTTTTTACTACGCACACTCGCGGCGTCTCACTGAGAGAGAACAGCCATCGAGACGTTATCACGTTATTCCGCGGTGCGTCGGTGGGGTGCCGGGAGGGGGGAGGGGGGGGGGGGGGAGACAGCCGAACACGTGTGGACGGCGCGGAATGGACGGTAAATCAGCAGCCTTTGACCATGCAGCGGTCAGGCCCGGCCCGCCTGCCTGCTGGTCATTGCGCAAGCGTTATTTACAAGCGTGTGCTGCCTGCGACTCGTCGTGCGATTCATTTGCAGAATAAATTACTTAACCCTGAGACCTGCTGCAGTCCGTCTATTACAGCGCCGCCCCCGCCCCCTCCCCTCGCAGTCTTATCACCGCGCCTGCAGGCGTTTGCTTTATTCCGCCCGCCCGGTGGTAGAAAGTGCAGCGCGCATACGAATATTTCTTTTTACCGGACAATTACTTCTGCTTTTTACAACGCGCCGAGGAAAGAGCCCATCTCTTTGCCAGTTAAGTTGTCGCTTTCTTCACGGTAAAGGCGGCGGCGGGGCGTCCTCAAGAGCCGCGAGCAGATGAGCCCGCGCCCCCCTGCGCACGAGCCCCGCGGGCCCCCGCCGCACTCCGCCCCCTGCCGCCCCCTGCCGCCCCGCCGCCCCCCCCGCCGCCCGCGCCGCCCCTGCTGCCGCCCCTGCCGCCGCCCCTGCCGCAGCTGCCGCCCCTGCCGCCCCCCGCCGCCCCAAGCCGCCCCCCGCCGCCTTCCGCCCCGACCTTCGTTCCCCGCCGGGAGCGGTGCGTTACCCGCGCCGCTGAGCCCGTTTCCGGGTGGCCTGCCCTCCCCGACCTGCCGGCCCAGCTACCGGCCGGCCGCTTCATATTTTTGTTGTGATTTGCGTTGGTAATCCTGGTAATGTGTGCAAATGGAGGCGTGCGGCTGCGAGCGCGTCCAACACGAGGAGCCGAGCCGAGCTGGCTAACCTGCCCGCCCCGCCCCGCCCCGCCCCGCCCCGCGATGGAGTTGAACAAACTCTGCCTTATCTCGCCAGCCCAGCCGCGGCGAGTTATTAACGACGAGCCGATGATGTACATCTGCAAATGGTCTCGACTTGGGCCGGGGCGGGCCTGCTCGAGGTGTGGAGGACCACACGCCGGCCCGTCTTCAACACTACACAACACTGCCAGAAAAAAACCACGATACGGACTGGTCAAGTCCTTACCTGTTCGAATCGTACTGGGAACGGTACACAATTTTTAGGTACGAAGTCCACATGCATGGAGTCTTATGGGAGGTACACTAAAAAGGTACAACGATTATGTACTTCTCCTGTACAATCTTACTGTACATTTAGTGTACTTTGGTACAATATTTTTGCCAGTGAAGTCAAGAAATCCAAGGAATGAATGCAAATTTTCAAAATGTTCCGAAGAACTTCGAAGAAAAAAAGGGGAAATCAATGGGAAAAGTTCCTGTCACTTATTTTGTATACTCCGTAATTCCCGCTTCCATCCCCCAGCCTCTCTCGGGAGAGGGTAGCGGCCTGCAGGAGCTATGAGACACACGAGCCTAATGAAGCATCTCTGCACTGTGTACACCGGCGGCCTCCCACCCGGACGGGCCGGGACGGGACGGGACGGGCTATGAGAAAGTGCGAGGCGAGCAGCGCTGACCTGGACCCGACGTGTCATCGGCTGCTGCCGTGCGCCGCTCTGCCCTTTGCGCCCCCCCCCCCCTCAGTACCGAGTACCGGGCAGGACGGGACCTCCCAGAGCAGAGTGTGTTTCACAAGGCGCACGTCGGTACATCGCAGACCCGCCCGGCCCGGCCCGGGCCCCGCATGGCGTCATCACTGCAAATCCTCCAATCCAGATTCTCGCCCGGAAAGGGAAAGGACACTTTTCCTTGCTTATTTCGGGTGAGAATTTTAAACCTCACTCTATTTGAGGGAGATTTTTTTTTAGCCTCGCTCTATATGAGTAAGGACTTCTTAACCTCACTTTAAGCAAGAATTCTCACTTCATTCGGGCGAGATCACAAAATTCTTTCTCCAATAGAGCGAGGAAAAAAATTCTTACTCTCCAGGGAGTAATAAGATTACCCTCAAATTTTCGCCCGTATAGGAGCGAGAATCAGGATTCGTTCATTTTCAGTGATACAACTTCCGCGGATAACTAAATTCATCGTGACGAAAAAGATGTAAAGAAAAATATGTTAAGCTGTTCTGGCGTTGTATGGCTATGATAGATACAAAACAGTTTTTTTAACTTAATTAGCGCCCCAGCAGCGACACGGGGCGCTGACCGGTCCGGATCCCCTCCCCGCGCTGCTCTGAGTGGGAATCATGACTACTAATGCTCATCATTGCGAGGCAAAGTACCGGGGGGCGCCGCGCCCCGCCCCGCCGCGCCGCGCCGCCTGACAATGCACAATGTGCGAATAGCTATAGGCCGCCCCGCCCCGCCCCGCCCGGCGCTTATCGGAAGGGTATCTTCACGCTACAGTTTATAACGAGGCCCTTTCTTATAGCCGGTCAAAGTGGCGCCTCGCGCGGTTTAACGGCGCCATAAGGATGCAGATACGGAGTAGGGGCGCCTGCGGCCGGCACGTCGCACGTCGCGGCGCAAACAGAAAACTCGCAATCGGAAGCCCCTCATTGCGCGACAGAGGACAGACGCCCTGGGGTAGGCAGGCCCGCAGCACACGGGTGCTCGGCGGGGCGGGGGTGCCTATCGAGCAGGCGCTCTGGAGAGGAGAAGTGTTCGCCCCCCGCCGCACCCCTTTCTCCTCTCCTGTCCTTTCCGTTCCACATCCTCTCTCTCTCTCTCTCTCTCTCTCTCTCTCTCTCTCTCTCTCTCTCTCTCTCTCTCTCTCTCTCTCTCTCTCCCTCTCTCTCTCTCTCTCTCTCTCCCTCTCTCTCTCTTTCTCTCTCCCTCCTCATGGGCATTGACAGGTTTATCGGCTAGACGCTGCGCTACATTGGCCGCCAGGCCTGATACTGTTTGTATTTGCCACATTCGTCTCCCGCTGGCCGGCCCCCTGCTATCCCCCTCTCACTCTCTCATACTCTCCCCCCCCTCTCTCTCTCTCTCTCTCTCTCTCTCTCTCTCTCTCTCTCTCTCTCTCTCTCTCTCTCTCTCTCCTCGTCCTCCGCTTCTCGACTGCGCTGCTGCCCTCTCTGGATGGTCGCCAGGCATTTGGAAGGCGAATGTAAGTTTTATCAGTCCGGTTTTCTCGCACAGAGAGCAGTCCTATTTGTCTGGCGGGTCGGGTCGGTGCCTGGCCGTGAGCCCCGCGGCCTGCCTCAATAAGAGTGTGTGGCGGGGGAGTGGCGCGGCGCGGCGCGGCACGGCGTCCACGCGCTCTTTTCTATATTAAGAAATGCGCTCTTGATCTACGACCCGCCCGCTCGGCGGGCACACGAGGTTTCACCGGGAGGGCCTGGGCTGGGCTCTCATTCAAACAATAATGCACGACTATTACTGTGACAGGGACGGAGCGGGACGGGAACTGGCTGTGGCGGTCAATTAAAATGAAAGGAGAGAAGATCTGCCAGGCTGCTGGAATGGCACCGGCAACAGAAGGCTGCCCCGAATACACTGCCTCATAGAGTGCTTTACACGGGCGGTGATTGGGGTGATTTTTATTTTCTATCTATTCGAAGAGCACCATCCGTCTGGCAAAGGACAACCCTGCCTTGCTTAGTCTTTACACAGCTGTGCTCCTCGTAACAGCAGCAACAACAGGCAAGGTAGATGTGGGCGCCCCACAACGGTAACACTGCGGGCTGCACTTATCGCCCGCCGCCCCGCCCCGCCCCGCCCCGCCCCGCCCCGCCCCGCCCCGCCCCGCCCCGCCCGAGGCCGCGGGGAGGACTGCAGTGCGGGCCGTGCGGTGCGGGCCGGGCCGGGCCGATGTCAAGCGGTGCGCGTGGGAACGGCCCGCCGGCCCTGCCCCGCCCCGCCGGCCGGTGCAGCGCGGCGCCGCACTTCGCCACGCCCTTAACCACGTAATCCGATCCTCGATAACGCGGCTCTCCCCCGGACAATTATTTACTTTTCATACCGGCCGGCCGGCTGGCGGTGGAGACCGCCGCGTGCGCTTCTCCCCGCGTCCCGACACAGCGGCCACGACTGACGGACTGCGGGCGTGCTCTACTGGAAGTCCAAGTGTGCGCAAGTCGCTCAGGCCAATAAGAAAAAAGACTTCTTTTCGTTCCCCTCCGTTACGTGTTGGTGCTGTTCATTCGTAATGACCGCGCTCTAAGGAGTGTTGGCTCGCACGGATGGGACGAGATCCAAGTCGCGACTGCCGATCTCCGGGCCGGATCCGCGCGGATCTGCGCAAATAGTGCTGCCCGCTGGGCTGGGCCGGGCCGGGCCGGGCGGCGGGTCCGGGTGTTTCTCACGATACTGTCCGTCAAACAGCGGGTAGGGCCGCCGCGCCGCCCCCGGCCCGGGCCGCAGATACCCCGTGAGCGAGGGGCGGCGCCGGCCCGGGCCGGGGCCGGGGGCCGAAGGGTATCTGTTAGGGAAATCGCCAGGGATTGTTTGGAGAGCCGTGATCTCGTTAGTGGAGCTGAGCGGGGTACAAGTGCCTGCAGCCCCTGCAGCCCAGGGGGGCCGGGCGGGGACCTTCCAAACCACCGCGCCGTACCGGGCGGGCGGGAGCACGCGGGCAGGAAAACAAAGGACATCGCACCTGAAGGGAACCCCCCGCCCTCGCCCTCCTGTGTGCCGGGCCGCCCCCCGTGTCGCCGCGCGGCGCAGTCCAGTAGACTGATCGTTGTCCTCTCTCACCCTCTCTCCCTCTCTCTCCCTCTCTCTCTCTCTCTCTCTCTCTCTCTCTCTCTCCCTCTCTCCCTCTCTCTCGCTCTTCAGCATCACTCAGCTGCTGCGCCGGTGTGCTCCCGTTGCTGCGACTAGTTGTTGTCGGCGCTGAACCCCTCGGGCCCGGCCCATATCACACGGCTGCAGTCGGTCTCGGCGCCGTTTGGCTCCGCGCCCCGCCCCGCCCCGCCCCGCCCCGCCCCGCCCCGCCCCGCCCCGCCCCGCCCCGCCCCGCCCCGCCCGTTTTCCCCTCGCATGAATGGATGGCCCTCCGGTGTGTGTTTATGTGGTGCGTGGCCGGCCGGGCCCCGCGGCGAGGCTAGGCGGCCCGGACCTTCTAAATCAGAGTCTGGGCGGGGCGGGGCCGGGCGGGACCGGGCCGCCGCGGCACTGTGTGAGCACGGGACGGGGTCGCGGCCCGGCGCCCTTTTGGTGACGTCACGACACGACGCCCGGCCCGGCCCGGCGCGCCGTGACCGCTGGCTCGCGCGGACACACGTAAATCATAGATATGGGCAGGGCTCGGCACGCCAGCCCTGATCAGACACGGCCGATCTCATTACCATAGGAAGCAGTGGGCACACCGGCGTGCTCGGCCCGGGTGAGCTAGGTCAGTGTAGGGCTGAGGGCAGGGGCGCGGGCGGGGCGCGGGCGGGCGTCCTGTACCCGCTACCACATGGTGCGCGGGGCGGGTAGCTTTGGGTTTCGTTGTGTAGTCGATCGGGGACGCAACACTGCAATGTTAACTCAAGGCTGAATCTGATTCACTCCTCTGAATCCGAAACATAGCAATTTGATCGGCCTCTCATACTCGAGTGGGTGACTATGTCTTGTTTTTTTCCCCCTCCGAACGGGGGCATTTTTCTTGCTTGGAGAAATGCTCCCTCTCTGGGTGTGGCTGTCTGGCACGCTGCAGAAGTCTCTGGCGGGCTCCCCCTGGCCTACCTGCCGCCCTGCGGGTATGCAAGTAGGCTGTTCTCATTCGAGCGCGGCGTGGCGGAGGGTGTGCCCCGCCCCGCCCCGCCCCGCCCCGCCCCGCCCCGCCCTGCCCCGCCCCGCCCCGCCCCGCCCGGCACACTTGAAATGACTTTGGCACATTTCACTTGCGGGACGGGGCGGGGGGCGGGTGCTCTTCATCTCGCAGTCGGCCGGTCCGGGCCGGTCGCGTCCGACACGGCCCTCCTGCATATGCGATCGGCCGCACCCCGCCTCACCCCGCCCCACCCCGCCCAACCCCGCCTCACCCCGCCCCACCCCGCCCCACCCGGCACCGCATCAGCCGGCTCAATAATACTAATCCTTGGATGAATGTGAGGCCGGGTGATGGACTACGCGCTGCACCTCGCGCACACACGTATCCGGATGGAGCATGGCCACGTATCGCACACTTTTAGTTAATCTTCCTATTTTTCTACGCGTTAACGCGAATAAATTCTCGGCCCTACAAAGAGGTGGCTTGTACAAACTATCTAAGTCGCGCTGGTTGGTACCGCTGTGAGCGGCGCTGCGGGCGGGCGGGCGCACACCGCGTGGAGCGCGGCGCTGAGAAATGAGGGGAGACCGCCGCGCCGCGCCGCGCCGTGCCGGCTACTGACGCGCCTGGACGGAACGGGACGGGACGCGACGCGTGGACCCGGGGAGGAGAGGAGAGGAGAGGTGAGGCGGTCGCGCCGGCTCGAAGCCACGTTGAGAAATAAAAAATGGTTGTGATAAATCAGTTGCGACGACTTAGTTATGTGGATATTGTGTGGTGTAGGTAAGGGTCCGATGCTTAAAGAATGCGCTAGCGTAGCTGAATGTCATCGGAATGTGGACTCAAACTCTCTAACCTCCAAAACTACGTCCTCGTCTTCCACATCGATATAACGTTTCAAAACAGCATTCGATGTTGCATGACACTTGTTAAAATCTGGATTGTACGAGACGAAAAAAAAATATATTTTGTCGAGAGGAGCAGGGAGCAGGCTGAACCAGTCATGGTGTGAGGAGTTCTTTACTCAGCCCGTGCAAACAGATGGCCTCCCGCCTGAGAACAAGTAGTTTCCCCGGACGCTCTCCCCTGGAGGCCGGGCCGGGCCGGGCCATGCCAGTCCTTAGCGCGCCCATAACGAGGGTCAAGGCAAAGCAGCGCCGTGGTGCCCGCTGGCGAGTCGGGCTCTGCCGCCCCGCCCCGCCCCGCCCCGCCACGCCCCGCCCCGCCCCGCCACGCCCCGCCACGCTCCGCCACGCCCCGCGCCCATGAGAGAGTGGAACCGCTCGATCACTTCGCCGCCTCTCCGAGTCGATAGACTCATCAATTTCTGCAGGGCGGTGCGGCCGGTGCGGCGGTGTGCTCACGAACTGAGGACTGGGGAGGGAACTAGCTCCCTCCCGAGGGCAAGAAGGACGCCGGTCTGCTGGAAGTGAAACGTTATTTCGTCTTTGTGGCTCATTTCAGGCCGGTGCGCGCTCATGTTGTGGGACTGTCCATGATTCCAACAGGTTTCTCAGGAAGTTCATTGCGGGGCGGCGGTGGGGTCGTTCTCTACACGCGGAAATGGTTCATTGCTCAAAACGACTCGTTGAAATTCAGAGCCCCTCGTAGTGTCCGAGCGGCAGTAGTTATGTGATCGCGAGCGCGCTCTCGTATGTTCCTCTGCGGAGCGGCACGCCGGCGAGACCTGTAAACGATGACCCCTCTTATCCCACTTTAAAGAGGTGCTACACATACATTTCTTTCTTTCATATTTCTTTCTGTTTCTTCTATAGTATATGTACAAAATCGCAAGTTGTTTTTTTTTAATGATCTAGAAACCTTCAGTGCACTTGCACCCCATGTACCTTGTAGAAAAGTTATGTCATTTGTCGAGACGACATACCTAACATGTACTTTTAGTCGTGCATTGACACTGCCCTGCTCCTTGTTGCAGGTCCCACGCGGCGCCCCGCCCCCGGCCCCGCCCCCGGCCCCGCCCCCGCCGCCGGCCCCGGCTGCTAGGATGAGCGTGCTGGGGCAGGGGCAGGGCGGCCCCGGCCGCAGCCCGGTGCACACGCCGGCGCGCAGCCGCAAGGGCTCCCACTGCGGCTCCCTCCTGGGGTCGTACGCGGGCTCCCACGCGGGCTCCCACAGCTCTGCCGGCGGGTCCCCGCTGGGGTCCCAGCTGGGGCCCCCGCACAGCCCGGCGCCCCGCTACGTGCTGCTGCGCCACTGCCTGGCCATCTCCCTGCGGCGCACGGGCTGCGTGCCCCTGGGGCACCCGGGCCCCCTCCAGGGCTCCCTCCAGGGCTCCCTCCAGGGCCCCCCGCCGCTGCACCGACAGCTGCGCGCCGCCGACCTCTGCGACGCCGAGGACGACGATGACTCCCACCTGCCGGGCCCCGGGCCCGGGCCCGGCGGCGCCCCCGGCCTTGAAGACAACGACTTCTGGATGTACGACAACGGCTACCTGCTCTTCCAGGTCGGTGGACTTTTTGTACATGTTTGACCCTTCTTGCCACTTCGCCCGCAAAAGACATGTTTGCTACTATGGTAACAGCAAAAGAATTTTGCCACAGCCGACAATTTTTTTGCCATTCGTGCAAAATGTTTTGCAATAGTGGCAAAAAAGTTATCAGTGATAGCAAAATTATTTTGCCGTTACCATAGTAACAAAAGTGTTTGCTAAACCAGCTTACCCTTGTTTTGCGTACGTTATTAAAAAAAACCCAATTGTGTGGACGTGCCACCCCCTAGGTGTCTGATTTCGCATGAGCACATAGTCATGCTCCTGGATATCCAGTGCACCACGGGAAAGGGCGGTAGGAGCGTGATGAAATCGATGTCGGTAGGACTTAAGTCTTGTCTCAGGGGCGGGGTCGGGGGCGGCGCGTGGCGGGGCGCCCTGTTCGTTATCCAGGTTATTAGCAATATAGGCGGTAGGTTACGCCTTTCATCGGGCGCCCGCGCTTGCCTGCGCGCCCTCCCCGTATTCGGTATTTGGGTTTGGCCACCACTTCGCGTCGTGACCCGCCCGGCCCGGCCCGGCCCAGCCAGCGCCGGCACGCCCCGCCCGCGCCGCACACCGCTGCAGCGGATTTGACAGAGTCGTGGCGATATTTCTCTCGCGCGCTCAGGCTTTTGTTCTGGCTGCTACTGCTGCCCTGCCCTGCCCTGCCCTGCCCTGCCCTGCCCTGCCCTGCCCTGCCCTGCCCTGGCCGATGTGATCGAGTGGGATAAATATCTGCGCGTCGTGCGCGGTGGGGCCCGGGACCCCGGCCCGGCGCGGCCCGGCCCTGTGCGGAGGCACCAGTGTGAGGGCCGAGTCGTGAGGGGTGGCGCGCGCGGTGCGTCTGCGTCGGGTCAGGGCGCTTATGGGCGGACCGGCCGGCATTGTGCAATCTTAACGTCGTGTTTACTTCCTTGTTATTTCTTCATTAAAGAGGAGTTAATGTGGTGTTACTGAGGCTGCGGGTGGAGTATACGGTCTGCGGCGCGCTGGGTGGGGGTGGGGGGTCGCCTCTGCACCCGCCGTGAAAACTACGTCATGGTTTTCGAGCAGTTCGCGCGTGGTCTGTACACAAAAGCTGCTTAGTTTCTTTTATGGAAAGAAGGGGGGGGGGTGACGTTTGAAACAAACGGGTCCTATACCCGTGTCTTGGCTGTATGGGCTGAGATAAAAGAGCTTCTGCTAACCGTTTTGGCGAGCAGTGCCGGCCGGGGCGGGGCGCGTGCCGGTCCAGCCTAGCCTGGCCAGTCCTGCCCTGCCCTGCCCTGCCCTGCCCTGCCGGCCCGACTCGACCACTCGAGCGCTGGTCGTTGTCAAGTTCGTTACGGTGAGAGTCAGTCTGGCCGAGCGCTCTGGCCTGGCACACGCATCACTCCGCCGGGCGGGCTGTGTGTGTACGCGTGCGCGCGCGCGAGCGTGTGTGTGCTCGGTGCCAAATTGGCTGATTGGACATTCTAGCCTGTCACCTAAACGACAGCAGCCGAGTCGACTTCTTGGCTAAACTCTTGGCGGCCCCTGGCCCGCCCCGCCCCGCCGCGCCCCGCCGCGCCCCGCCCCGCCCCGCCCGGACTGCACGGCCGCGCGCCGCGCTCCAACTCCGAACGCGGATAATGAAACTGCGCAACGTCTCGTAAACTCGAAAAGTATACACGTGTTATGGGGAAAGGTATTGTGTATGAGTGGTCGCGATCACAAGCAGTGCGGCGCGTTGGCCGCGTTCACTGTGAAAAGTGCATTATTATTTTACCCTTTGACAGGCATTCTCTTTGCAATCGTACGTACTGCACTCGGTTGCGGGGTTCGCCTTACAGGCCTGCTTTGCAGCCTATCGCACTGGGCGGGCGGGAGCGCCCGGCGGGTAGGCAACGCCTTGTCGCTGCAGTCACGGGTGCTGCGCGGGCCTGCCTACCCTATCCTTGCAGGCGCTCGCGTGCGCTGATAGGCGGGCTCCTTAGGCGTGCGGTTTGCTAAGCGGCCGAAACGTGAACGTGTTGCTCTGAGGCTGAGGACATCGACACGTGTGGCTGGCGCAGGCTGGCGCAACAGCAGCTGTAGAGCTGCGCGCCGCAGCTGTTTCAAAACGACAATAAATGTAAAGCCGAACCGTATCGCTATCGGCCGGCGATCGCCCCGGCCCTGCTCCGCCCTGCTCGCCAGCGACAAGGAAGCCCTGCCCCGCCCCGCCCCGCCCCGCCCCGCCCCGCCCCCCTGTTCACTTAAGGGTTCTGTGTCGTGCGCCCGCCCCGCGGCGCCCGGCCCGGCCGGCCAGGGCCTAACGATCCGACTTTAAACATACTAAACGTCACGCTAGCTGGGATGAGAAATCCATCACAGTCTAGCTCACCTCTCCGCCTTTTTTCGTGCACACGAGTTGACTCTTGATGCCTCGCTTGATGCATTCTCAGCGCGCTTTAAGTATAGGGAATTTTAAAAGGCATAGATTGGCACAATTTTTATTTATAAACGCAAAATATGAATAACATTGTTCAGTTATAGTATTCGAGAGCGTAAACTGAAAAGCATCTCTTTAATTATTGTGAATAGGTGACGCGCACTCAAGAGATGCGCATCAGGTTTTAGCGTGTTATTTACTGAGCGCGAGGGAGAGGACCTGGTGATGGAAGTGTCCCTCACTCCGTTAGGCCCCCCGTGGCGGGGTCGCGGCGACAGTCCGCATAGGTGAGGTGGGGGGGGGGGCAGCCATGGCGTGACGCCACGCGACGCCCCGCCCCGCCCCGCCCCGCCCCGCCCCGCCCCGCCCCGCCCCGCGCCTCCACGCGTCGTATGCAGCCGAGCGGCCCGGTCAGACCCGCCGCACTGGACAAGCCCGAGTGATGTACGCCCCATGTGAAGCCTCGCCTCGCCCCGCCCCGCCCCGCCCCGCCCCGCCCCGCCCCGCCTCGCCCTGCCTCTTCCTGCGGCGCGGCCCGCAGAGCCAGCAGTGCCAGCCAGCAGGACACCACGCCCGCCACGCTCACGTGTCCCGGCCGGCCGGCCGCACAAGCGCATATCTATCTGCACGGCCGCACTGGAGGCAGGCGGGCGAGATGGAAGCCCCGCGCGGCCCACGCGGCCTCACTGTGGGGACACGCTGCGGACAGCATCATCAGCATTGTCTACTTATGAGAGAGAGAGAGAGAGAGAGAGGGAGGGAGAGAGGGAGACAGACAGAGAGAGGAACGGGGCTAGACACGGGGGGGAGGCGGTGAATGAAGCGGACGACTGACGGTGTGTGCATAACTGACTGGGTTCGAATTTCAAGACAGTGACAGCTTTGACATTCAGCTCGGAAATGTGCTTAGTGTCTTTTCGCGCTCGTCGTGTGTGTGTGTGTGTGTGTGTGAGAGAGAGAGAGAGAGAGAGAGAGAGAGAGAGAGAGAGAGAGAGAGAGAGAGAGAGAGAGGACGGGAAGTAACGCCCATCCAGCGCACGCAGCTCGCGATGAAGGAGGTGACAGGTGTGCGCGACCCTCTGAATGGCAGGATGGTGCGGAGGCTCCGCTCGCTCCGGCGCCACACGTCAGAGTCGCGTCACCCTCGTTAGCACCTCTAGGTCCAGGTCCAGGCTGATAAGCGATCCGCTTTCCCAGCGGCCCGGCCCGGCCCGGCCCGGCTCGGGCGGCGCGTGTTCGCAGCTCAGCTTCACGAGGTCTGGCGAGATGCCTATCTCCTAGTGTGTGTGCCTGTCTGCTTTTGTTGTGGCGGGGCGGGGTGGGGCGGGGCGGGCCACCCTCTCCTGCGGGAGCACTGAATCAAACCGGCCGACACCCGGGCGGGGCGGGGCGGGGGGGGCGGGGCGGGGCGCTCGCTTTACTAGCCTTCAACAAGGTACTCTTTCCTCCCGCCGCCCGCGCTCACTCCGGGCGGGGCGGGGCGGGGCGGGGCGGGGCGGCTCCTGCCTGCAAGCTTTCTTTAGAACAGGTTCGGCGCCACGCTGCGCCGCGCGGTAAGATGACACGCGCTGGGCTCCCAGGTGTGTGGCACCGCTGGCCCGCGCCGGGCCGGGCCGGGCCGGGCCGGACCCAGTCCACACGGGCTGCTGCCCTCAACTTTACGGTGCCCTGCCCGGGGTGGCAGCGGGCCGGGGCGGCCGGGGCGGGGGCTGCCCAACTCCGGGTCTTTCGCTCACTTGGGGATCGAGCAGGGTGTCGCGTCGTCCGCCTGTCTCTCTAGCATCTAGGGGCCGTTCGATACCTCGCTTCCGATCTTAAATAAGTGGCAGACACGGCGCCGGCCCCCACCTCGCGCTCGCAGATCGAGCATCGAGTTTTCCCCCTCCCTCCCCCGTGCACCTTGCACCCCGTTTACGAGTGCAGCAGCGCACACTGAGGCGGCGCCGCGCTGCCCCGCGGCCGCCATGGAGGTGCATTGGAGGCAGGCACCTGCAGGTGCTATTTGCAGCGCAGGTGGCTTTCTCTGCTCACTATCGGCAGGCGGACGGCACCTCAGTGGGGGGCGTGGCCGCCGCGCCGCGCCGCGCGGGGTGACACGGCTCCAGATTGATAACTCCGCACCGCCCAGGCCGCGCTGGGCTAGCCCCGCCCCGCCCTGCGAGCCGCTCCGAAACCAGATCGGGAACGGCCTGCCGTTATTGTGCCTTTGATTGGGATTGCACGAAGTGGGAGGTCCAGCCTGCTCCTTTTTATGTGCCACCGTAGTAACACGCACGGATTTTCTAAAACACATAAAATTGATACAGATTTTCTCTCTTCTGTCAGCTCGAGCAATTTTACAGTAGTGCTTTCACCCAGCCAAAATAAGCAGAGATAGAGGGGGCAGACTCTGTCCATGATGACAACAACACTTTTACCCGCCAGGTTGCCCCGCGCTTCTCAGCGGCTAATGACTGCAGCCCCGCCCCGCCCCGCCGCTCCGCGTCGGCCGGCGGTCCCGCGTCAATTAATAGCAATGTGTCTGCATATACGAGCCCGGCCCCCACGCGCTGCACAACCTGTTTCAGAAGTTGTAAACGCTTTCCGACTGTGAGGCATTTGATGTTTCATTGTAAAAAAAAAATTGACGTTATCATACGGCTTATATTAGGGCATTGTGTCAGATTTTACTTGTAAGGTAATGTAAGTGATAGGGTATTCAACCGGAACCTAAAGAAGAAAAAACATGACTGCTCGATGCCCTTACTTCCTGCCCGCTCATTGGCTGACGCTGGCCGCCACACCGACGCGACGTCGCCGTCGGCCAATCGGCATGCAGAGAGAAAAGATCGGGCTGTCGTGCCTTTCTTCATAAGGTTTAAGTGCAGCAGCGCAGTGCTCACCCCCTGCGCCGCCAGAGGACGCCGCCAGCGACGGCCCCGCCCCGGGCCGGGGTGGCGAGCGCGCGGCGCCTGCGCGCTGTCGGGATGCTTGCTGAACAAGCGGTAAGCGGTCTCTGGCTCCGGCTCGCTCTAATGCGGAGCACTCTGCTTTACAGCAGCTGTTGGGGCGCGCGCCGCTGGGCCGCACTGGCACACGGGACAGCTTGCGGGTGTCATGCAGGAACAGTGCCAGCAGCAGTCAGTCCACCCACACGGTTTCTTCACTGCCGACAGTTTACCTACAATGTAGTTACATTATATGACTGAATAAAATGCGGGTTTTTGCTGGCCTTTGGCTCCTGAAGAGGAACAATAAGATGAACGCTTCAACAACTCCCATCACCGGTTGGGCCCCGATGACCTAAGCGATCCCCGGTCGGCCGGCATGTCTCACACGGCTCCTCCCCGCCCCTCCTATTCTCTTCACGACGGCCATTATGTACCTCCATCGTCGGAAGTTGCTGTACCGCTGGGTCAGGTTACCGCGGGGAGCTTCCGTTCAGATGTTAATTCAGTAGTTGTGCTTGCGTGTAGCCAGCGCCCGGCACACACACACACACACACACACACACACACAGCTGGTATAACCCTAAGTGAAAGTAAATATCGGGTGGCCTTACTCCGCGCGCTAAACAGCTAATCCCTTTTGCCACTCCGTGCCGGTCGGATATTAGTTGTCGGATAGTTCGTTCTTGTCAACCCAGCCTCCTCCTCCCCTCCCCCTCCTCCCCTCTCACACTACCGGTCTGGCCTACCTGCCTGACCCGTCTGCCGGATATCTGCTCCGCCGCTAGCAACCTGTAAAGTGGCGATCCGCCGTAGATAAGGCGGCTCTGGTTGTGGGCGGGCCGGCGGCCGGCTCCCGGCTGGGATGAGAGTGGACTTCATAGAGTCCTGACGTTAGGCGATACGCAACTGTAATCATACACTCACCTCATATTATTTTTTTCTGCTTACGCTAGACTTGCAATGTACAGTGTTCTCTCGGATTGCCAGGGCGACCTCTTGTTTGTACCTTGAAATAAGTTTTTGACGTGCGCTTCCACATTGCTTCCAGGGCTTCGTGGAGGCCAACGCGCGGTGCTTCTGGAGCGCGGCGCTGCTGGAGGCCATGCGCGAGCTGAGCTTCGAGGGCTACGTGTCCCCCGGGGTGCTGCTGGTGCGCGCGGGCGCGTGCGCCCTGGACGTGGTGCGCGCCGCCTGGGCGCGCCGCGTCCTCAAGCCGCCCCCCAACTACCTCATCGAGGATGTCGGTGAGTACACAGGCAGCGGGGAGAAAACGTCGCGGGAGTCTCTGTCGCGGGGCGGGGCAGGGCGGGGCAGGGCGCTCCCAGCGGACCTTCTGCGAACTGGGGAAAACCAATACGGCACTCATCAGCGTGCGCGCGCACCTGTGTGGGAGAGAGAGAGAGAGAGAGAGGGAGGGAGATGAAAGAGAGGTGGGGAGAGAGAAGAGAGTGAAGGAGAATGCAACCGCGAGGAGTTCAGCAAGTGCAGCGCGGGGATGAAAGGGGGGAAAAAAGTCGTCGGTCGCACAATTAAGACGCCGCCGCGGGTGAAAATGATTGTGGTCCAAAACCTGCTGGCCCAGACCCACCTCCGCCCCACCCTGCCCCGCCCCGCCCCGCCCCGCCCCGCCCCGCCCAGCGGCAGCGTCCTTGGAGGCTGCAGCACAAGTACGAACGTTGGCGCGGTCCAGTAAAAACTGCGAGGCGCACAGCGCGGCCTCTGAGGCGGGCGGGGCGCGGGTCTATTTGCTCCAGTCCATTAACGTGCCATGCGGTGCGGTGCGGTGCGGTGCGGTCTGGTGTCACCTCGCCGGTCCTCGACAAAGAACAGCGGCGCCCGGCCCGGCGAGAGGCCATGGCGAGACACCTGTCACCAGTGACATGTATTATTTTTTTTTCCGAAGAGGGTCTCCGTCTTGAGGTTTTTTAACGCCCGTGTTACCACGTGCGACCACCCTTGCAGGCAGGTGTCAATTAAGAGTCTATTTCTTGAGGCAGGCCGCGGAGGACCCGAACAAAAGGCGTGTGCTATGGGGCGCCGGGCGAGTGCGTTCTCACCCACACCAGGCCGGGCCGGGGCTGGGCCGGGGCCGGGGCGGAGCGAGCGAGCGAAAGTGCTCCTCACTTTTACTTACCGGTCGCGCTCTGACTTAAAGCCTGACAGACTCAATGACGGGGCCCGGCCGCCAGGCTGCTGCCTGCCTGTCTGTCTGTCTGGCCGGCTGGGAGGCTGGGTCTCACGCTACCGCCCTCGTTGGGGGAGTAAGAGGCCCGGGTGTCTGGCCGTACTCCCTCAGAGCCCCATGCAGCAGGGATGGCATAGAGTATTAAATTAAATTTGTATTTCATATTTATTGTCAAATAATATTGCCCTTCTCTTCACTGCGCGGCGTCCTGCGCGTCAGTCAGCGTCTAACGAGGCTGAAACTGACGACGCTATCGACTGCGAATTTATGGAGTCGTCTTGGAGGTCATGAGGTGTCCCCAGGTATATTGCATTTGTCACAATTTGGCACAATTTGGCCCCATTTAATACCCTATGCCGACCCTGCCATGCAGCCGCCGTATCATGCGGCACAGACCCGTGTGGCAGTAGCTGCAGGCGCGAGCAGGCGGCGCTTTGGGCCGCTGCGCTGCTGTTTGGAATGCTCCGCCGCGCTCCTCTGCAAATTGAATTTAGCGGTGGTCGGGCGGGGCGGGGCGGGGTGGGGGCGGTGTGGGGTGGGGCGGGGCGGGGGCCCGTGCGCGTGCGCCGCCCTGCAGTGCGTTGTGGTGTTGCGGTCGGGGCGGGGCGGGGCTCGGTCGAGGTCTGTCTGAAGGGCCAAGGACAGGGCCTCGGCCTCGAGCTGCAGGCAGGGGCCGCGGCCCGGCGCGCCCTGCTGCTGCAGGCCCTGCAGGCAGGTGTCGCAGGGCGCCGCTGTCCTGGCCTCCTTACCTTGGGCTGCTTCCCTCCCGTCCTAGATCTGCTAGTTTTTCTTTCGCCGCGCCGCTGACCGCGCAGCTGCGAGTCCTGGTTTAGCCGTCAGTTTCGTCGGGTCTAGCTCTCAGGAGCTCTCCGGGCTCCAGGGCGCGTTGCCTGGACCGACACCTTCAGGTGCGTCGCTGCACGGCCGGGGGCATTGACTCCAACACAACCATCGTTTCTTTCCTCGACTCTTCTTTTTCTTTTCCGCCGGTTGTCGGAACGACGGGACTGTGGTGTTTCTGGCGGTTTTCACTTTCGTTGCAATTAAATGACCCAACGGGAGCGAGTATCTTAAACACTTGTCGCTACCTCGAATTTTCGCTCTGACGGATCGCACCTGTCCCGAAAGCCTGCTCTCCGGCATTTTTCCCGCCTCCGTTCTCCGAAATTCCGAGCCCGAGTTCCCTTTCGATTCGGTTTCGCTTTCAGTGGCAGCGAACCTGCAACCTGTTGCGATCCTGCTGTTCGACGGTAAAAAATGTCATTGATTTTTTTTTATCAGCCAAATTTGCACTTATTCTCTTTTTTTCTTAACTTTTAAAAATAATTTTTCATAATTTCCTGCGGACTTGACGCTCCAGTCTGTACCCTCGGTTGACGAGCGTGGGCATGGATAACTATTTGCAGACACCCGCTTGCCCTTAGGTCCAACACACACACGCGCGCACGCACACACACAGACGCACTGCGGGCGAGATGAAAAGGAAAAGGGGTATGACGGCTGCCGTGTCTTCCAGCGCGCGGTGCGAAAGGTCCGTAAATCACACTGGCGTACACTTTGACACCTGTCCCCGCGACCTCACGCGGGGATGGCGCGGCGTGGCGTCACTGAGGCGTAATGCTGCAGTGGCGGGGCGGGGCGGGGCGGGGCATTCTGCAGGGGTCAAGAGTAAGAGTGCCTGCCCTGCCGGCCCGGCCCGGCCCGGCCGGGGAGACCGGACCAGTCGTCATCGCTGTAACGTCCTGGAGGACAGGAAGAAAAGCGAAGCGGGCTGGGCTGCAGGTGCTCGTTTGAAGTGGAGGAGAGGTGGAGGGAGTGAGAGGGAGAGAGGGGAGAAAAAATATTTACAGGATGTGAAAGAATGGCTTTATGTTTACAACTGTTGGCGCATGTTAGAAGTGCATTGGTGCGAGCGGTGACGAGGATATTTGACTATTGAAACCTTGGCGTTATGAGCTGCACGAGTTATTTCTTCCCCGCGCCGCCCCGCCCCGCCACTAGTCACTCGTGTGGGTTTTGTCATTTTTCCTCCCCCGTCGCCATCACGACGCCTTACACAACCCTGGCGGTGCTGGCCGGGCCGGGCCGGGCCGGGCCGGGGGCGTTGCTGTTGTTGTCGCCGTGGCGTGGCGCCGCGCGGCGCCGACCTGTCGCCACGTAAGTGCAACGTCTAGCATGGCGATCCGCTGGCGTGACGGCCCGGCCGTCGAGCCGTGAGCGGGGCGTTCTGGACGTCGGAACACCTCGCCCGGAGCCCGCCCCGCCCCGCCCCGCCGCGCTCGTCGATGCACACCCATGCGACCGAGAGTGAAAGGATCCGCTCCGAGGTAGCGCAGCGCGCGGGCTGGCTGCGGGGTGTGGATGTGAGTGGTCCAGAGGACTGGTGAAGCTTTTGGTGAGTAACGACGTGTAATTGCGCCACATCGGGCTTCGTGCGCTTTTCTTTTTCTGCTCGCCAAAGTTTTAGTCCGAGCTGTGACGTGAGGTGCGTGCGTGCCGCCGGGCGGGGTGGGGCGGGGCGGGGCGGGGCGGGGCGGGCCTGTCACAGGATGCACCGAATGCGTCCCAGACCTCTAGCCGTGCAGGGACGTGCCGGCGCCGATTGCATCAGTAAGCGCATCCGGCGGCCCAGTCTTTTGAGCTGACTTGAAACGGTTCGGTCCGCGATGTTATTTTTAACACGCGAACAAGTGAATGGCCCCTCGGCTAAATTGAACGACCTTGCTCTGCATGCTCCTCGGTCATTTTCTTTATTATGTGAACTTTTAAAATAAAGTAGTGAACCATTTGGCAATAAGACACGTTGCGGTACCGTTACGTTATCACATAATTTATTTGAAAATCACATAAATAGGATCGGTATAACTTGTGGCCGGGGCCGGGGCCGGGGCTTTTCAGAGAATACTCTTACACGAGGACGGGGTGGTCAATGGCGCTGTCGATGTCCCTGGTGGGCAAGAGGCTGGGGTGGACTTCCGTATGCGGTTTGAACAGCGTGGCCGCCTGCTCCGCCAGGACGTCGTGCAGGAGCACGATCTTGTCGTGGTGGCTGGCGAACTCGCCGAGCTTGAGGAGCTTGTCCAGGCTGTTGGGTGGGAGGTCCTCCTTGGGCATGGCGTACACCCAGGGGAGGGCGTCGAAGTCCTGCAACGGGAGCCGTGAGCTGTGAGCCTGGGGCGAGGGGTCCTTCACTTCGAGCTTACGTGTACACACCCAGAAAACGGTTCCGTTGAATCAAGGGATTTGACGTTGAAATAGCAATGATTCATGGACATTTTCCAATGATTTCATAGAATTTCTGTTGAAGCATTGAATAATTGCCTATATTCCTAAAATCCGTTGATTCAACGGAACCGTTTTCTGGGTGCATGACTAAAGATTAAAAATAAGTCAATGACTAAAAAATGACTTAAATTGACTGAAAAGGACAGAAACAACTAAATATAAAATTACTAAAATTGACAAAAAATGACGAGAAGTGACAAAAAGTTACGAAAAGTGACAAAAAGTTACGAAAAGTGACAAAAAGTGATGAAAGGTGACTACAAATTATCAAAATTGACTGAAACTGACTAAAAATGACTTAAAAATGACTAAAACTGAAAAAAGGTTGGGTGACGAAAAGTGACTGAAAATGACTAAAAATGACTGAAAGTGACGAAAACAGTGAGGAAATTTCCGTTTGTACATGACTAAACGGAGTGAAGGACCCCTCGGCCTGGGGACACATGCCGGCCATAACCCCGAGCAGCCAGCCGATGAGACTCACCTCTGCGACCACGACGACGCCCGTGCTCTGCGGCGTGTAGTAGCTCTTCTTGACGACGGGCAGCTTGAGCTCGGGGAGGTCCAGGGTGCGGGCCGCGCTCAGGAAGAGGGCGACGTACTCGGTGCCCATCAGGGTCGCGTCCACGATGTAGGACAGCTCGGGGACCTCGTACAGGGTCTGCAGGCCGCTGTGCAGGGAACAAGGCGTTATGCACACGGGTGTGCTCGCGCGCCGCCGTACAACGTGAACCCCGCGACTTTAGTTTGACTTTGCCGCACTCTGAAAAACTTACGGTGATTTTCACTGTAAGCTACGGTAAACCCTTGCAGCACTGTAGCTTACGGTGAATTTTCACCGTAAGCTTCAGTGAATGTCACTGTAAGCTACGGTGATGCATCCTGATTCACCGTAGCTTTCAGTGAGATTCACCGTAGTTTACGGTGAAAATTCACCGTAAGCTAGAGTGCTGCAGGGGTCACCGCATCTTACAGTGAAACTCACCGTGAGGTTTTATTAGTGCGGTGCTGCTGCAGGGCCAGCTGTTGGGCACTTACTGTCCGAGGCGGATGGCCAGCAGCTCCCCCTTGTGGTCCTCAGGCTTGAAGACCATCACAAAGGGCATGTCGAAGAGGGCCTTGATGCCGTACTTCTCCTGGCTCAGCTGGAAGTTGATATCGGAGGCGCCTGGAATTGAAGTTGTCGATGCAACCGTTCGCTCGCGTTACTTGTCGTCAGGGCTGGGGGCACGCTGGTCTGCCTACCGTAGACGGCCTCCACCGCCGCGTGCTGCAGCGGCGGGTCGTGCACGTGGTCGGACAGGGCCCTGTCGAGGCTGATGGCCGCGGCCGCGCTCGCCACGCCGAGGATGACGATGAACGCCCTCATGGTGGACGGGGCTCTGCTCGTGACGGAGTGCTGGCGGCTCCCGGGCCGGACCGCGGCTTATATACGCCACCCTTATCAGAACAGTCTGCTCCGGAGAGGGGAAGGCGGTGGCCGGAGGGCCGGAGGCGGTCGCGATAGTGGAGTCAGGGGCCCCGCCCGGCCCCGGCCCCGCGGCCGAACGCTTCGGAAAATCGATATTGAAATCAGCCAAATAGCTTGAAGCAACCAAACTCTTCTCGACTTTTTGTTGCGTGTCTTGGTCAGAAATAGGCCTATTCTGTCCGTTTTTTGTGTTGGGTGAGTGAACTGGTAAAACTAAGGCGTAGTTGTACGCCTTTCATGAAGCGTACAGTCCGTACGCCCTTCTTGAAGCGTACAAGAGCTCATGCGCTCTTTTCCTCCTATCTAAATGCATAGGGGAATTTCCTTGAAGCGTAGTTGTATGCTTCAAGAAGGGCGTAAGGTCTTCAAGCGTAGTTAATGTACGCTTGAAAAAGGCGTACAACTACGCCTTAGTTTTACCAGTGTGCTGGCTGACCGAACGAGAGTCGTCAACAACGCAACTACCGGAGAATAATTATTCTCATTGAAGTTGTGCGGAGATGTCGATGGGCTACTCGGACGCCTTCGTGTCACGCACTCACGCACGGCGTGTCTGTCGCGGCGGCCTACTTGGTCCCTATTCCTCCGCTCCAATCGGCTGTCAGCCCCGCCCCGCCCTGCCCCGCCCCCCGCCCTGCCCCGCCCCGCCCCGCCGGGCCGTTTAGCCGGCACCTCGTTCCCCTATCGCGACACCGGCCCCGATGTCCCGCCCCACGTCTCTGCGAGAGGGTATTAATAGAAACACGGCGAATATGCTTATAAGTTGACTGTCCGATGGTGGACAGCACGTTTTTGTGCACGTGAACTTTGCCCGATGGCCTGGTCTTCCAATGATGTAGGTTTGTTTTCATGTATTCCCCTGATAGGCGCGCACGCTGAGGAAACCTGCGCGCACGACTCGAATTTTATTTCGAAAATATCCTCACTGCATCTGCTCTTTAGCGCATTCGTTCATAATTTTATTGCAAAAGAGTTGGGGACACTTTTCTGAAGGTGTGGGGCGGGCGGGCGTGTCTGCAGGCTCGATGGCCGGGCGATGACAGGAAGCCGTGCCGACCCGGACCCGGCCGGCCGGCCAATCTCTGCACGCGCCGCGCTGCGCCGCCAGGTCTAGTGGGGTGTCTGGTGTCTAGGTGTGAGCGTACTCTATGGGACAGGATGGCACGGAGGCGTTGTGCGCACACACACACACACACACACACACACACACACACACACAGACGCACACCGCGGGCAGAGGCGAACACGCGTAGGGAAAGCCCACGAGCAAAGTGCAAGCAGGCGGTAAATCGCCTTACTTTATGGTGTAACAACACCCGCTGAGATTAGTCAGAGGGCAGAGGAATGGCGACAGAACAATTATTCCTGTGCGTCTTTGTGTATCATCTTCATCATGCGAAGCGAAAACGCATGGTTGTTTCAGGGCGCGATGAAAAATTTAACCCGTTTTTTCCGAGAAGCGTATAGTCTAGATGAGAGAGAAAACGATTGTACAAACAACTATTTGTTCTCGGTTCCGGTATGCTATATATTTAGTTTCGCCGTTTCATCAAAACTATAACGTGAGGGCAACAGCTTGAACTCTTACAAGACAGAGGTACAAGTCATACTTCTCGGTAGCGCCGGCCCGGGTGCTAGACAAAGACAAGAACACTCTACCCGTGTGGGGTGCGCGCTCTCTCACTCGCCAGGCCATCGGGTCCCCAGACCCGCCCGGCTGAGAGCTCTGCTGGTTCAAGTTCAAGTACCTACATTCTCTTTCACCTGTTCGCCATGATAAGTCCTTTACAAAACTGTGCGATTATAAAGAATGGCGGTGAAAAGCTTAACGTGGATGTGAGTTATTCGCCCCCGGGTGAAAAAGAAGAAAAAACGCCAGCTAGAGTGTTGAGCGGTGTCTTTCTGCTGTGCCCACGTCCGCTAGGTGATATCACATTTCATAGCGCTGGACACACACACACGCACGCAGTCACATAGAAACACACTCATGCGAGGCGAGCAGTGACCATGGGCGAGCCGTCGACGTCCGCTTCCCCGCTAAGAATTAACACGCACACACACACAAAAAAGAAGAGGACAATAGTGTTGCTGATTTGCTAGACTCGCAGAAAGTCGAAACCTTTCTACGTCTGTTTTAAAAGCCTGGAGCTCGCACTCCGGCCCGCCTGGCAAGCATAATGGGGCGCCTCGAGGACGAGCGACCGTCAGGGTAAAAGGAAGAAAGGGGGAGAGGGGAGGAGGAGGAGGAGGAGGAGGAGGAGGAGGAGGAGGAGGAGGAGGAGGAGGAGGAGCATCGACGCGTTCAACCAAGCGCCTTGTATTTGAACGTCGTAAGTACGCGAGTAGAAACGAAACCTGTTTGGCTGCGCCTGGGCGGGGCGGGGCGGGGCGGGGCGGGGCGAGGTACGCGTCATAAAGCTCCGCCTGCATAATGGGAGTGCCCCCCCCCCTCCCCTCCTACTCCTCCTCCCGACCCGCCGCCTGGGACATGTCGCCGCGACCGGCCGATACTGCACATAAGGAAGCGCTTGATTCGACGGGGCGGGGCGGGGCGGGGCGGGGCGTGACGGGCTAGCAGTGCTTTACTGTGTCCAATCGCTCAGGAGCGTTCAGGACCTTGTGTGTGCAGGCGGGGCGGGCCGGGCCCGAGCCGGACTGTGAGCGCTCTGTTTGTCCTGCCCGCCCCGCCCGGGTCCTGCTGGTCCCGGTCCTCACCACCGCCCTCTTGTCGGTGCGCAGGGGATTGTTTCGGGCGGGCGGTGGACCCAACTCCTGTTCGATGTCCTTGTTCGCGATGTATTCGCCACACTACGCTGGCGGCGTCTCGTTAGTGGCCGCCGGTGCATTTAGGTCGAGAGAGAGAGAGAGAAAAAGAGAAAAAAAGAGGTATCCAGGCGAGAAGAATCCTTGGGCCGGGACTGTTTGGAGCCCCTTGTTTTGGAGTGACGCAGCAGTGGTGCGCGGCGGGGTGGGGCGGGGCGGGGCTGGGCGGTGAACTCGGTGGGAAGGAAAAGAGGGGGATTTATTAATAATAGCATTATTACGGCTCATCAACACGTACGGCGGGCGGGCGGGCGCAGGCCGGGCGCAGGGCCGCACTGTGCTGCTGTTCGCGCCTGCCCCGCCCCGCCCCGCCCCGCCCCGCCCCGCCCATTACCCGGAGATAGATCGGGCGGGGCGGGGCGGGGCGGGGCGGGGCGGGGCGGCCAGCAGGCAGCCCTGGCCGGTAGCCCGCGGGCTGCATCAGCGCATGCACGTAATTAATGACGCGCACCATTCGCTCTGCCCCCCCCCCTTCCTCTCTCCTCTCTCTCTCTCTCCCCCGCTCCCAGTCTCTCACCGTCCTCTCTCTCTCTCTCTCTCTCCCTCTCGAAATGCCTAATTTGTTATTCCCCCCACCTGGTAGAATGTAGGTAAAGCATATAGTCAGGCACGCGTCGCCAGGCGGATGTGTGTGTGTGTGTGTGTGTGTGAGTGGGGCTGGACCGGCGCTGCAGCCTCCAGTATCTTTTATCAAGACGTTGGCCGGCCACGCCCCCTTTCTCTGCCGCGTGCGGTGCGTGCGTGGGGGAGCAACGTGATCGCGACCGCAACTATCTATTTCGAAAAGCAAAGTGTTTCCTTCATGCAAATATACTTTTTTCAAACGATTTTATTACTTTTTTTGTTAAGACACTCTTTTGATATACGGAATAAATGGTGCTTTTATTCCTGAGGCTCACGACTCAGACAGATCTGGGTGGTATATAAGCGCTCTCCTCGGATGTAGTTTCTCTCTCTCTCTCTCTCTCTCTCTCTCTCTCTCTCTCTCTCTCTCTCTCTCTCTCTCTCTCTCTCTCTCTCTCTCTCTCTCTCCCTCTCTCTCTCTCTCCCCCTCTCTCTCCCCGCTCCGACACGACGGTCACGGCTCTAATTGTCGGTGTTCATGTCGTGACATTATCGAGTTACCACACACACGACATAGGAAGATGATTCCGCTGCAGCGGCTGCAGCCCTGCCCTGCCCTGCCCTGCACTGCCATGCAGCATGTCATTATTGATGGCCTCCTGGGCTGCGCCGCGCTGCGCCGCGCTGCGAGGTCACAGGGCTGTCCTGCACGGCCCGGCCGGCCCTGCAAGTATCTGATGTACGACCACCGCGTCTAGTCGTGCAACGCACGGCCGCGCGGGCGGGGCGGGGCGGGGCGGGGCGGGGCGGGCTGCAGCTGCGGCGTGCTATCGCCCGCGGCCGCCAGCGCCGCTACCGCCGCTGCGAGTATTGAAAGTCGACGCGCATAAAATGAAATGGGATCGCTTTGGGGCATATGATACGAGGACGTTGTCAACTGGACGAGAGTGAATGTCGGACAGGGGAGGGGAAGGGGCGGGGGGCGGAGCGTGGCGGACAAGCAGGCGCGGGGGGGACGCTCGAAATAGATCCATGTTATTTCTGCGGCTCTAATTCCATTAGTGATGATCGCGACTCACGGGGCTGCCAGCTGCACACCCACGCCGCCCTGCACGGCGGGTGCGCGGGGCGATGTGAGGGGGATGGGAGGGGGGGGGGGTAAGTTAACAGCGACATTCGACGACGACAACATTAACAACAACAAAGGAAAGACAGACATTCAGACACTTGGGTTTTCAGAACAGGGGCGTAAGAGTATTTGTCTGCAAGGTTTTTCGTGTGCCAGTATGCGTACGCACGCACCCCCGCCCCGCACGGCGCGGCGCGGCTCAGGCCAGGCCGCCGTGTTGGCCCAGGAAGCGTTTCGCCTCGCTCTATCTCTCAGGTGTCTGTGGTCTCCGGTTGCAGGTGACGTGGAGGACTGCTGCGTGGTGGGGGTGGCCCAGAGCCAGTTCACGCCGCTGCCCGAGGCGCTCTGCTGGGTCATCCTGGAGCTCACGTCCACGGGGCAGGCGGCCGTGCTGCCCGCCATCCTGCGCGCGCTGCCCAGGGCCTTCCCCGCCATGACCCGGCCCGACAGCGGCCTCGTGTACGACGCGCTCGCCAAGCTGTCCACCGACAGGAAGGTAAGTCCCTGCTCCCTTACGTGTGTTCGTGAGCACACCAGCTTCTCGAATTGAGAACCATCATCTTCTATCTTATTGATTTGTAAAGAGCGTTGAGCACCATTTTTTGAGGAGCACTACTGGTTGCAAGCAAAATGTTGTTGGAACAACTGCAGTGCACTTAAAAATGACGAGAAACGCCATTTTCTGGCGGCATGTCTATCTCTATAACTACTGTGAGGCGAGATGAAAAGACTCGCCCGTCGTGTCGAGACGATAACGATTATTTTCACGTAAGGGTGCTGGCATTCGAATGGGCCTGTATGCTTATAAAATCATTATGGTTTAGTAGCTGTCGTTGTATTTAACGCCCAGGAAAAGAGAGAAAGGGGTACTCATATTTTACTCCCTCTATGTTTTTTCGGTGTAGCGTGTCCCAGAGTGATGTATACTTGGAGCATACCTGCTCGACGCGAATCAGTCAGTCGCGTGTCATCATGAGTAAAATTGTAAATTTTTCTTCTTTCTTTAATTTTCTTTTTAAAGAAAAGTGAGGTGTGAAGAAACGGGGAAGCAAATGGTGGAATCAAAAGAAAGTCGCGTGTTATGACAGGCATGCAGCCGTGACGGCGAGTGCAGTGCAAGCGTGCGGTCAGGGGGCTCTGCCCGCGGTGCAGCCGGCTGGGGTGGAGGAGGGGGCGGGGGTATCGCCGACCACTGTCGTGTGCTGTTGAAATAGGTTCCGAATGTCGCCCCGGAGCAGGGCTGTGCTGGGCTGGGCCCGGCCAGCGGTACAATAACCCTTCATGTCGTCACGCCCCGCCCCGCCCCGCCCCGCCCCGCCCCGCCGCGCCGCGCTCCCGCATAAAGACGTCTGCCTCCGACTCAATCTCCATACATCTCCTCTCCAGCCAGCGCGGCTGACGTCAGCCCGAATGGAGTTGCGCTCGGCTCGGCTCGGCTCGTCCTCACCGCAGAAATATGTAATTGTGTCTCGGAGAAGGACGCTGCAGGCCGGCCGGCGCGGCCCGGCGCGGCCCGGCGCGCGCTCCGGTCGGAAGAGAAGGGAGAGGGAGAGGGGGTCGGTGGGGCGCCTGCCTGCGCCTGGGGCCCCCAGCGGCGGGGGGTCCTCTGGGATACCGTTCCCAAAAGGAGAGGGAGACCTCCATGACAACGCGGTCCTGGTACGGGCTTTTGTTTGCGGTGAGCCGGGGCCGGGCCGGGGGGCCCAAGCCGAGGGGGCGGGGTATTTAGTTGGGTACCGGCGGTTGGTTCTGGGCCGTGCCGCTGTGCCCCGCGGGCCAGCCGGCCTGCTGGGGGCCGGGGAGCGTGTGCTGAGAAGTCCTTTACCTCTTCATTGTGATTAAGCTGCCGTCGTGTGTATCTAAGGAGGCGTGGCGTGGCGTGGCGTGGCGCCGCTGCTGTGAAGCAGGGCCAAATTTTCTTTACCACAAAAGCAGCGGGCGGGCGACGCTCCTTAAGAGGACGTTCGGGTCGTGACTCGGGCCCGCCCCACCCCGCCCCGCCCCGCCCCGCCCCGCCGCTCTTGACGCGGAGCGGGAGACGACGCGTCTTTGTCACCGTGGCGCCCGTAATTGGTCGAGCGTTTGGTCCGCGGCGGCCCCGGGCGGGGCGGGGCGGGGCGGGGTGGGCAGCCAGGAGGGCAGAACGCTGCTGCTGCTGCTGCTGCTGCTGCTGCTGCTGCTGCTACTTGACTGTCTCACTCCGAAATGTCCGAATGCCCGGCGCGGCGCGGCGCGGCGTGGTCCGTAGCGGAGATGCTCATCCACGCGAGTTCCCCGCCGCGGCAGGAATAATCGCTTTGGGAAAGAAGAGATAGGTCTATACAAGCAGCAGCAGCAGGAGAAAAGGAAACGGGGGGGGGGGGGGGGGGGGGGGCTGGAGCATGCGTGTCCGCCCCGCCCCGCTCCGCCCTGCCCCGCCCCGCCCCGCCCCGCCCCGCCCCGCCCCGCTCCGTCCCGTCCAAGTGATCGAGTGGCGAGCCGAGCCGGTTGGGTCGAAAGGTCCGTCCGCGAGCGCTGCGGAGTGGAGTGCAGCGCAGCGCAGCTCGCGGCAGCAGTTCGGCTCGGAGGCAAGGAACAGCAGAGGAAGTGAAAAGGAGAGGGACCTGCGGGGCGGGGCGGGGCGGGGCGGGGCGGGGCGGGGCGGGGCGGCCGGGGGCATCAGGTGGGATCAGCAGCGCGCCACCCAGGACGAGTGCCGTGCTGAGGGAGCAGCTGCCTGTCCCGTCCTGTCCCGCCGGGCCGGGCCGGGGCCCCCGACCCCTACTCGGCCCGCCGCGCCGCGCAGCTATTAGCGGAGAAAATTGAGCATATGCCCATTCCCTGGAGGCACTCCTGGCTGCTCCTACCGTCTCTCTCCTTCTCCCCTCCCCCCTAACCCCCTCCCTTCCTCCCCTTCCTCTCCCTCTTTCGTTCATGTCGAAGTCCAATGTAGACAGTGGATACGTGTCTTTCCATCACTATCCTTTTTCGTCGCTGTTTACCTTTTTACGGTCCTATACCACAATTTTTTTCATAAAGTTGTGTTTGTGTGGCATGTGCCATGGCTCGCCATCAAGAGCAAAATGCCGTGACAAGAGTTCAAATCTGATACGTGGCTTTTGATAATCGACTACGGCTTTACGATGCAGCAAAATTATTCCAAAGACGTAGAGAGTTTTGCTATATTGTTTGTACGAACGTTCGGCATTCTTACAAATTTTTCTAAGCTCTTAATGTTTGTCCTGACGCCGGGTACGCGACCTGATGCCAACAATTGTTGACCGGCCGCTCACCGGACACTGGTCAGCCGGCGGCGCGGCGCGGCGCGGCACTTTCGCCCCAACTCAAACACCGGCGAGGCGAGCTTGTCGTAATAATAATGCGGGTAATGAGAGCCGCGGCTCAGCACAGCCAGAGCGCCATCCTTGCCCTGATTATTTTCAGCTGCGGAAACACTTCGCCCCGAGGGCGTTGTTGTTGTATCTCTTTTCGGCCGGCAGAGCAGAGCTTTAGCGGAGAGCGTGTGTAGTGTGGAACCGGTGAATGCAGGAGGAGAATGAACGTGGGCTGAGCGGGAAAATTAGGATTTTCTGGATGCAGTATTTTCTTTGCAAGCTTTGTGATTCGGTCTTATTCTTCACGCGTTGATATTTCGTTTTGTTCGTCCATCAAATCTTATGCCTCAAAATTAAACTATGTCGTGATCTGAAGCGAGGCGGAATGAGAGCCCCTCCCTTCTCCTTCTTCTTCTTCTTCTTCGCACTTCCGGGGCGCGATAGCCAATCAAGAAAACGCTTTTGCAAATAGAGCTGCCCGGCCCGATCGTAAACTTGCTTATTACCGATAGTGGCGCTGATCACTCTATCGCGGGGATCATCTACCGCGTCGTGCGAATAGCGCCCCGCCCCGCCCCACCGCGCCCCGCTCCGCCCCGCCCCGCCCCGCCCCGCCCCGCGGCTCCACTTGAACAAATGGGCGGCTGGCTGCGGCGGGGCTCGGGACGGCCTCGGGCTCCGCGCGGCGCGGCTCATTGACACTGCGACATGCACCCGCCGCGCTCGCTTCTGTTCCACACCGCACTTTCTTTCCTTCCCTCTCGCGCGAAATTATTATTATGTGGTTTGGGAGACGAGTGTAAGAGAAGGTGGCGATAACTCGGAGTGGCGTTGAATGAAGAAGTGGGGGAGCGAGAAGAAGGGGGAATAAGTGCCCCCTCTGGCGTGTGCGCAGGGAAGGCCGCGGAAGAGCTGGCGATGAGAGCTGAAGAGGGCAGAGGGACCGTCTCACTAGACAGTGACGCGTCGTTAGTGTGCTGCTGGAGGGACAGTCAGTGTAAGAGAAGTGCCAGAGAGGTTAGTAGTGGATCAGATCAAATTAAACAATCGTAATAATTATTGTCATAGTAAGTACAGTGTTAGTGCTTTTCATTCCTTTTGGGAGGTTATTGAGAAGCTCGTGTAGCGTTGGAAGAGTATTTAGATTTGGCATGGTAATAATTTTGGGACATACCCCTCTGTAGTGTAGAGACCTAGTGCCCTGTAGTGTTTGAGCGGGTCGGTGGGGCGGCGAGGCCGATGCTGACACCCAGACCCAGTAGTGGGCGCGGGCGCACCGCTCCCCGCCGTGCGCCCGTGGTCGCGAGGGTAGGCAACCCACTGGCCCCGGGCGCCGAGTGGGTTGCCTACCAGCGCCTGACCCCGCCCCGCGTGCGTGTGCCGGTGTGCAGGTGTACCAGACGGCCCGCGGCTACTTCCTGGTGACGCCCGAGACGCGGCGCCGCCTCGCGTCCATGCAGCACCACGGCGCCGGGGCGCGCGCCGCCCGCGGCCGCCGCTCCATGCTGCTCTCCAACGAGGAGGCCATCGTCATGGTGCACGGCGACATGCAGACGGAGCGCGACGGCCCCCGCACCCACCAGTGCGTGCAGACCAACCTCGCCGACGTCATCTGCGGAGGTACGCATTCCGAGTGCATTTCTGAGCCGTGGTCGTGTACACAAGTACAAGCTTTTCTCTTTAACGACACTTTTAATTGCGTTGCTTTTGTTTCCGGTCGCAGGCAACCCCGAGGACAAGGTGCTGTACCCGCGCGTGGACCGGCTGCGCAGCGCCGAGCCCGATGGCGGCGGGGGCCGCGCCCTGGAGCGGCGCCACTCGCTGCGGCTGTCCACGCGGCTGGGCCAGGCCCTGCAGCGCGCCGGCTCGCTGCGCTCCCTGCCCCCGCGCCCGCCCCCGAGCGCCTCCCCCGCCTCCGCGCCCGCCCCCGGCACCCCCGGCCCGGAGAGTAGGTGTCCCGCCGCCGCCCTGTCCGCATGAGAGTAGAACCTGAAACTCGGTTGGTCGACAATGTCCGTAGGGAACAGCGGTTCTAGGGTAATGTAAAGGACCGGCTTAAGCTTCGACTCCAGGTGGAAGGTTCTCCTCTCATGCTGTCCTCCTGTGCTGCGTGTCGGTTCGCGCGCTCACGCGCCCTGTGCGCCCCGTGCCTCGTGTGCCCCGCAGAGAAGCAGTCGCTGCTGTCCCGCCTGTTCCGGCGCTCTGGGCGCAGCGGGCGCGCCGGGCCCCGCCCCCGCGGCCGCCGCGGCCAGTCCGCGCCGCCGGCGCCCGGCTCGACGCCGCCGCACCCGCCGCCGCACCCGGCGCGCGCGCCCAGCCCCAACATCCGGACGTTCTCGGCGCAGTTCCCCGTCCAGGACGACGAGGACGCCGACCGGCCCCCGGCCGACTGGTTCAACCCCGGCGTGACGGCGCGCGCCTCTGTCGGCACCCAGACGCAGACGCCCAGCCCCTGCACGACCCCGTCGGCCTCGCCGCCGCCGAGGTCGGCCAGCTCCCCCGCCGTGTCCAGGGTGAGACTTCGCCCACACTGAACTACCCCAAACCGTGTTCCAAAGTTCGGTGCAGCCTGTAACAGCTTGGACCGTCACTATTTCGGTTATGGCAGATCCAGGCGCGGTTTTAAGTCCGACTGAAGGGAGGGGCGAATACAGTGTAATGCCTACATACAGGGGCTTTAAAGTGAATTCATTTTGCCTACCTTAATCAGGCGGTAATTTCAGACCTGTAATACCGAGTAGTCTGTACAAGATTTTCCGAAGTGAATTCCCCCTCGTTATGACAGATCTGGCCGTAAGGTCGGGAGGGGCGGCTAATAGGCAATTGAAATGTTTTAAAATTGTTTGGTAATGTGTAAAGGCGCCGGTGACCTCATCTCTGTTCTGCTTGCAGTGGGACGGGGCGGGGCGCGCCTCCACGCTGCCGCGCAGTCTGTCGCGGGGCTCGCCGCGGCGCGCCCGCCGCCTCAGCGACTCGCTGAGCGTGAGCCTGCTGAGCGCGGGGGGCGTCGACCACCACCACCTCCACCACCACCACCACCACCGGGCCTCTAGCCCCGCCAGCCACGCCAGCCGCACCAGCCACGCCAGCCACGCCAGCCGCGCCCCGACCATGTCCTCCGCGGCGGCCGCCAGCCCGAGCCCCAGCCCCACCAAGATCCCCTCCGGCAAGCTGCTGGTGCCGGGCGCCAGGAAGACGTCGCCCTCCAACACGCTGCTGTCGACCACGTCCAGCCGCGCGAGCCGCGCGAGCGCCTCCACCTCGGGCATGAGCAAGGCGTCGTCCGGCTACAACTCGTCCCGCAGCGCGCCCGGCAGCGCGCCCGGCACCCGGAGCGGCTCGCCCGCCCGGAGGTCGCTGCCCGTCCCCTCCAAGACCACGTGCACGGTGAATGTCGTCTCTTGCCCAGTTTTTCTACTTCCAAACTTGATGCGCACTGAGACCATTCCCTGAACAATCTGTACGACTTGGGAATTTCGGAATCTGAATTTTTGTCGTTCGCTCCGCCAGTCGACGGGACGCTAGGCTTTTCCTGACATCCCAGAGATCACGTTCGCCAGCCCTGCTATGGCGACTTCGATTATTTGAGCGAAAGATACATTTAATTCCCTCTCGCTCTCTGAGTTGCCACTCTTTCTCGGGGGCAGCTTTCTTTGCCTCCTCGCTAATCGGATCGTGCTCGGAGGCGATTGCCTGCGCTGCTCGCGCGTCGCGCTGCCCGCTGGTTTGACCTCTTTTATGACCCCACTCCCCCACCCCCTTTCTTGACCACTCTCTTCTAATTAGCGCGCTCGCGCCTCGCCCGGCCCGGCCGCGCGAGGTTTCTCTGTACCGAGACACTGTCGGTCCGAGCAGAGCAGAGCGAGCGCTGCCCATACCGCTGCTCCGCCCCGCCCCGCCGCAGAGCGCGCTCTTTAGGGAATACCATTCAAAGATTGTCTCCGCGTGTCGCGCTAAAAATGCACTTGCCAACAAATTAGCTGCAAGGGGCAGCACACATGCATTCTCGGCATTGAACCGCTCTCCTCCGCTCTCACATTTACTCCTGCCGTCTCTGTCTCTCTTACAGTCCTACTCTTTTTACCCTCTCGCGCGTCTCTTTCAGCCTTTTTATTTCTCACTCTCACTCTCCACCTCTCTCTTTGAGGAGCCTCAAACGCGGTTCTGTCGTTCCAGAGTGCGCCTACCTCGACGGGCTCTGTCATCAGCGCCCGAAACTCCACGACAACGACGACGGCCACCATCAACGGCGCCAACACCAAGATCTTCGTTGAGCAGCACAACTCGCCGGTGCGGTCCGTCATCACGATCGAGAACCGGTCCGGCGGCGGCGCGCTGGCGGCCACGCTGGGGACCAGCTTGGGGTCGGGCAGGGGCCGCCCCCGCGGGCCCGTCCTGGAGACGAGCTTTGACCGCGTCGTGCCCAAGAGCAGCGAGAGCAGCGGCGGCGGCGGCGCGGCCGGCTCGGCGTCGGACAGCGGCAGCGGCTCCGGCCCGCCCGGCCCGCCCGGCCCCAGCACGGAGGCCGACCGCTACTCCAGCAACAAGATCAACAACCACAACCTCAGCGGCAAGACGGCCGCGTCCTCGTCCTCGAGCTCCTCCACGTCCTCGGAGGAGTCGCTGACCTCGGCGGGCTCGCTCGTCGCCAAGGAGGCCGAGATGAACAACAGCCGCAAGCAGTCGGTGGTCGCGGCGCCGGTCGGCTTCCTGAGGGAGAGCCTCAGCTACAAGAACATCCTGAAGGAGGTGCAGAAGCTGTCGCCCGCGCCGCTGCCGGCCGCCCTGCCGGCCGCGCTGCCGCCCCTGTCCGCCAGCCCGTACGCCAGCCTCTCCGACCTCTCGGTGCACTGCAAGTCCCTGGCGGCGCAGAGGATCCTGTCGGGGGTCAGCATCAACTCCATCGACACGCTCGTCGAGGTCAACATGGCGGCCGAGAAGAAGCAGGCCAACTGCGACGTGACCATCCGCACAGACTTTGGTATGGTGTGAGGGGGAGGGCTCCCGCGCGTCCCGAGCGTATTTATTTCGTGCCATAAGTTAAGGCCAGACTGCCCGCGCCTAGGAGGACGGACTCGCCCTAGCCCTTGCGTGGCGTGGCATTCAGCGTGGCGCCCAGAGTCCCCGGGGCCCTGGCCTCAAGATGTCGCGTCTCCCTCTACGCATTGTCAGGATAAGCCCCTGCCCAAGCCTTGGGCTGGGCACGCCAGGCCTTAGGTCTTTGCGATCTTTCGGTGTGAAAGCTGCGTGGAAGACCTATGGGAGACCTACTCCCCCTGGTAATGCTCTCTTTATACGAGGCAGAGATGTAAAATTATGAACAATGTTGACTTGAAAGTGATAACCCTCCGCAGCATACCATCTTTGCTATTATGCTGCTCGCCTTAGACAACGATCCAGTTTTTGTTTATTAGTTTACTGTTTTAAATCCACCATTCTGTCGTAAGGGGTGTCCCTTTCTTTGGTTTTCTGAACGAACCCAAGGAAAATGTTTTTCTCACGATTACATCATTGTGATCTTTTCATGACTTATGAGGTCACGATTTTTGCACATATGACGTCACTGGTGATGTCGAAAAACGTCACAGTGACATCTTTGTGACACCCGTGATGATTTTGTGAGTAAAACGTTTTCCTAGGGAACGGTTATTTGAAGTGTATATGACTTTTTGTTTTAAGGTAAAGATTGATCGTCTTTCATTCTCCTTACTCCACAGACTTAGGAGACCAAGCAGGAGGCCTAAGCGGCACTTTTCGAGTATAAATGTGTGTTTGTTCATACGTGCCTTGTCATTGGTACCTTGTACTGCAATAGTGGTTACCGGAGCTGTCAACCTCTTGCCAATGCTGGTGGCAGGAAAAAATGTCTTCTATCTTACTGCTTTTAACATCCTTCACCACAAGTTGTATAAAAATTATTAATTGTTGTCAAGGATGCCAAAAGACCAATTTGAAGCGAAAATTAACCAGGTAATTGTTCTCAGTAAATTTATATAATGACAAGAAACATGTCCTACTCTTGTATTTTTTCAGCTTGACTGTCTCAATAACACATTCAGAAAAAGAAACATTTAGTATTTTTAAGCTACTAAGAAATTTCAACTTGTGCTAAATGTGCTGATCTATTAGAGGTATGAGCTGTCCCCTTTCAAAGACCTTAAAACTCAGAGCAGTGACAAGATGTTTTTAAAATGAACACCTGTTTTCTTTTCTAGTAAAACAAAATTTTATGAAGTACTTACTGTAAGATATGCCAAATTTTGTATTTTTTTGCCAGTCAGAGCTAGATAAGCAAGAGTATATTTTGTGAATAACATGTAATAAATTGACTAACAGTGAGAAAACCTTTGTCCTTTACCTATCAAACTGAAAGGCATGCCAGGTCATAACTTTTGACAAAAGGCAAATTAAAATGCGTAAAGGAACACAGGCTTATAGAACCACTCGCTCTTATTTATTTGTGCTTTATATTTTTTGTTTCATTTTTACAGGCATTATTTTACATTATATGTAACCATTTGTGCTAACTTAGAAGTTAGGGACTCCATATTCAGCTGCGGGGGTGATGATTCGGACAGGGGCGGGGGCGGGAGCGGGAGCGGGGGCCTGGTAAACGGGCGCAGGGGCAGGTGCTGGCACACTGATGACGGGGGCAGGGGCGGGAGCGGGGGCGGGGGCCTGGTAAGAGGCTGGTGGACTGTAGGAGACAGGGGCGGGAGCGGGGGCCTGGTAAGAGACTGGTGCACTGTAGGACACAGCGGGGGCGGGAGCGGGGGCGGGGGCCTGGTAAGAAACTGGTGCACTGTAGGACACAGCGGGGGCGGGAGCGGGGGCGGGGGCCTGGTAAGAGACTGGTGCGCTGTAGGACACAGCGGGGGCGGGAGCGGGGGCGGGCGCCTGGTAGGAGACAGGTGCGCTGTAGACGGGGGCGGGCGCCGGTGCGGGCACGCTCACGTAGGGCTCAGCGGCCGGGGCGGGGGCGGGCGCCTGGTACGGGGCGGGGGCGGGGGCGGGCGCCTGGTAGGAGACGGGCGGGCTGTAGACAGGGGCGGGCGCTGGGGCTGGTGCGCTGAAGACTTGCACGGGGGCGGGCGCTGGCGCTGGGGCCTGGTACGGGGCGGGAGCGGGGGCGGGCGCCTGGTAGGAGACGGGTGCGCTGTAGACGGGCTCGGGGGCGGGGGCGGACGGCGCGAAAGCGGGGGCAGGAGCCGCCTCGGGGGCCGGGCCGGCGTACTGCTGGGGGGCGCAGGTTGCCGCCGCCACCAGGAGGGCGCAAACGAATGTCTGCAAGCGAAAAAGAGTTAGTCCCTTGAGCTGAATAGGTTCTTTCAAAAGAGAAGCTGAGACTAGATGCTATTCCAGCTCGTCCAGCTTTGAATGTTGTGCCTGGTCGGTGCCGCTCGGCTCGGCCCGCACCTGCTCGCCTACTCACCTTGGCGATCATGTTGCCTGTGCTGATGGTCTGCAGCGAGTGGTGACTGGACCAGGCAGGGGGCGTTCTTTTAAACTTGCCGAGGCCTGTCGGGCCGCGGTCAGGGGCGGCCGCCCGGCCCAGCCCGGCCCAGCCCGGCCGCACCGCGGTGCACCGGAGCCGTATCGGCGGACCGGATCTGCGGTGATGAATCTCAAGATCCGGTGGAGCATTCATCCCGGACCGGGGCGGGGCGGAGCGGACGGGGCCCGGCCGGTCTCACCGCGCGCTCCCCACACTGCGCTCTCAGGGGTCACCAGCGGTGCTGCACACGTGCCTGCTGGCCGTGTGACAGACTCCTTGCGTACTGACTACCGCCCACCTTACATTTCCCACGTGTGAAGGAGGTATCATCGAGGGGTCCCCCACTCTCCAAAAGGGTGTACAAAGAGTTTCGCGAGTATTGGCGAGTTTTGGCGAGTATCGTGCGAGTATTTCTTGATTTTTTTCACGAGTATTGGCGAGTATTCGCGAGTAGCTCGCGAGTATTAGCGAGTAACTCGCGAGTAATTTTTTTGGTGTACAATGAGTTTTTTAGTGGGGGACCCCTCGGGTATCATTGAGTTGAACACTTCATTGGATCTAGTTTTTTTTTGGTGTAATTATAATCGTATGATAGTATTCGCAAAACAAAATGTCTAAAATCTACTTTCCACCGACGGGTTGGCTTAAATGCCGGGCTGATGGGATGCGGGTGACCGGGCCGACCAGCCTGACGCTGGCGGGGCGCCGGGGGGGTCCGGCCGGGGGCGGGTGGAACACGAAGCCGTTGACGGGGTCGTAGCTGTAGACGGGCTGGGGGCCGGGCGCGGGCTCCTCCGCCTCCTCCACGAGGAGCTGCGGCGCGGGGGCGGCCGAGCACAGCGAGGGTGCCACCAGCGCCACCAGCAGGGCGGCCAGCAACGCTCTCTGGACGGAGGGAGAGAGCAAAGTTGTTAATTCAGTCGAAATCTGTAAAATCTGATAGCGAACGTAAAGAGAACATGTAGGTTTTAAAGAAGTGTGACCGGACGTGGAGATAGACGTGAGTTTTCTTTGAAGTTCTTGAATTCATCGGTACGTGCGGTCTAGCCTCCAGTTCCCAGCCTTCCCAAAATACCCTTCAACCAATGAACTCGCTCAACACTCACAACGGCTGCACTTCGAAGAAGTACCTAATGCACCAAAAGGGGGGAAACCTTGCCCTGTCGCATTGTTCTTGAAAGCGTTCACTGTAACTCGAATGGAATCAAATGTGTCACCATAGTTGGCGACACATTTGTCGCCATTTTTGGAAACGTTTTTGTGACCATAATCTCGGCAACAAATGTGTCGCCACCAAATATGGTGACAAATTTGACACCATTCTGGGAGACAAAGTCTCGAGTTTAGTAAAAATTTGTTGCAATATATGTGTATCATCCTCTTGGGTAACAAATGTGTCACCCTCATGGAAACATGTTGTTCCTTGGATGGAAACAAATGTGTCACCCCATGGAAACATGTGTTGCCTATGATGGAAACAAATGTGTCACCTTCTTAAGTTGGAAACAAATGTGTCGCCACAAACGTGGCGACACATTTGGGAAGTTTCCAAAGTCGGAATGTTTCCAGCAATGGTGACACATTTGATTCCAAAAGCAGTTTTCGTCGCCATAAATTGGAAACAAGTGTTTCCGCACAAAATACAGTGTTGTGTTTTACGAATTGAGACCGAGGGGAGTCTCCGTACATCCACTCACCAGTATCGCCATGGCGCCGGGCTGCGTGCGGTGCGGGGCGGTGCGGGGGTTGCTCCGTGTGCGTGCGCCTGCCTGGCCCGCAATGACCGCGCGTGCCCCGGCGGGGGTGTTATATCCCCGAGGCGGTGGGCCCCGCCCCGCCCCTGGCGCTGTACTGGCGAGCTGAGCTGCGCAATACCAATTCTGACACCACGTGGTGCGCGTGGAATAGGAAAGACCCGGAGAAAGTCCGCATATTTTTATTTCCTTCGAACAGTGTCTTGCGTAAAAGTAAAGTTTTTGACAAGTTTTTCTGTGTGTAAGGGTTTGCCGGGAAAAGAGATTTTTCTTTAAATTGTCGATAGCTGTGGATTTCGTTTGTAATGTTTGTTCTGCAATGTGAAAGGGTGGCTGCGCTGCTGCACCGCCGCGCCGTGTACACGACCCGTGAGCTGCGCTGCGGGGCGGGCGGAGCGGGGCGGGGCGGGGCGGGGCGGGGCGGGGCGGGGCGGGGCGGGGCGGGGCGGGGGGGGGCGGGGCGTGCGGGGCGTGGCGGCCTCTCCCCTCTGGCCGACCCACTACGCCCACCGCGGCTACTGCGTCTCAGCCCGCAGCCACCGGCACTGTGAGAAAAGTTTATAGTTTCCATGAGAAATGTCGTAAAGTTACGATATCAAATTGTAAAATTACAAAATTGTAAGAGCACTTGGTATCGACTTGTAAATCTTAAGGGGTGACACGCAAGCTGACAACTTATTCCCGCGTAAAAGACTGTGTTCGAACCACTTGTTACAGACAAGACGAAACACAGGGACCCAGGGAGGGCGGGCAGTCGCACGTCGTGCCCCGAGTTTTCTGTGACTCCCGCTACTCCAGCGTACTTCAGCGTACTTCTGGTTAAGGGCGTACAGTCTTTTCCCTCGTGCTCCCACGCGATGCCGGTGGGGCGGGGGCGGGGCGGGGGCGGGGCGGGGCGGGGCGTTGTCGCCGGCGTTGTGGTCATCTCGTTGCGCTGCCCTGCCCCGTTGCCCAACCACCCACCCCAAACTGTAGCAATGCATCCCTCGGTGTGCGGGGGCGGGGCGGGGCGGGGGCGGGGCGGGGGCGGGTCAGGTGTCGTATATAAACGCGACGCAGCCTCCCAGATGGTACACTACTTGGAGCCGCCGGCCCGACCCGAGCACAGCGCACGTCCCGCCCCCAGAATGAACACCATGGTGAGCTCTCCTCCAACCTTCCTCCGCGCTGCGCCGCACGGTCCGCATATGTATCTACATATCTTACCTTCTCTCTCCGCCGCAGACCCTGCTACTGCCCCTCATCACCGCGGCCCTGGCGGCGGCCGCCCCCGCCCCCGCCCCGCAGTACCCGGCCGCCGCCCCCGTCCCCGTCGCCGCTCCCCTGGACCCCGGCTTCCAGCTCGGCCCGCCTCCCGTGTTCGGCGGTTACGCCCTCAGCAACGCCCCCGGCCTGGCGCCCGCCCTGGCGCCCTCCTTCAGCCCCGCCGCCGCCCCCGTCCGCTTCAGCCCGCTGCCCTACCCGTCGGCCGCCCCCGCGCCTGCGCCCGTGCCTGCGCCCGCGCCGGCGTTCTCGTCCTCCGGCGTCATCGACGACCCCAGCGTCATCCCCATCGCGGTGACCTCTGATGATCCTGAGCCTGGCGTGGTCACGAACGCCGCCCCCGGCGCGGCCAGCCCCGCCCCAGCCGTCCCCTATCCGTCACCCGCCCCTGTGCCGCCCGTCGTCCAGTTCTCCTCCGCCCCCGCCTTAGCTGCCCCCTACCCGTCACCCGCCCCCGCACCTGCCCCCGCCGTCGTACAGTTCTCCTCCGCCCCCGCCTTAGCTGCCCCCTACCCGTCACCCGCCCCCGCACCTGCCCCCGCCGTCGTACAGTTCTCCTCCGCCCCCCCCTTAGCTGCCCCCTACCCGTCACCCGCCCCCGCCCCCGCACCTGCCCCCGCCGTCGTGCAGTTCTCCGCCCCCGCCCCGTCAACACCCGTGTCTTTCTCTTCTGGTCCGGGCAGTGTGCAGTTCGCCTCTCCCGCCCCCGCCCCCGTGTACTTCCTGCCCGCCCCGGTCCCCGGACCTGCCCCGGGACTCGTCGACCCAGCTGGGCAGCTGAGTGCTGTGCAGTTTGTGTCCGCCCCCGCCCCCGGCGTGCAGTTCCTGTCCGCCCCCGCCCCCGGCGTGCAGTTCCTGTCCGCCCCCGCCCCCGGCGTGCAGTTCCTGTCCGCCCCCGCCCCCGGCGTGCAGTTCTCCGCCGCTCCCCTCACCTTTGTCCGGTTCTCCGGGCCGCCACCGCAGCCCATCCCCGCCGCCGCGCCCGTCTTCGCCCCAGCACCCATCGGATCATCCGGCCAGTCTGCTATCGTTTCCGGCCAGGGTGACGTCAGCGGCAGCGGCCACCTGACTGTCTCCGGGTCCGGCTACACCGGAGGGCCGCCGGCCGCCGAGTACGGCCCGCCCGGGCTGTAGTGCTGGTGCATTCGTCACCCTCATCGTCGCACACGTCACCCCGCGTTATCGTCACCACCACCACCACCGCCATCATCATGATCGTCATGTTAACGCCGCCATCTCCATCATCGCCATCATCAAGATCATCGTCATCTAGTCATTGTTCTAATTGTTTGAGGTCACATGTCATTGTCATATTGTTTGTATGCCACTCCTGTTACATGTTTGTTTGAATTATATTTTTTTTCAATCTTTAATTTCATCCCTTGTCGCACATGTTTACCTGAGTCATGACGGAATTGTAGCAGGTGTCGAAGCTGCCCACCACACACCGCTACGGCCACCAATTTACCGCAGAAGTCCTAACACTTTCTGACAGGGCTGCAGCATTTAACTATAAAATTGTATTTAAATGTAGCTCAGCCAATAACATATCAAAAATACTTTGCGCAAAGTTTGTCACCACTTATTTATTTAAAAAAAAAATGAATAAGCGATTTGAATAAAGATATTTTTTATTGAAAATTTATACGGCGTTGTCACGGTTCGCCGTGACGCTTGTTTCATTTTTCCTGGGGCTCGAGCGCCCGGCGCGTAGGCAACCCCTCGTACCGTACTTTTATGGATTGACAATGGATGGCGTTGCCTCCGCACCGGTGCTGCTGCGGCCCCCTCCTCTCCCCTCCCCCTTCCCCTCCTCACCTCAGCTGGTCGGCCGCCTGGGCTCGGTGTGTCTGAGCTCCCTGTACCACCGGCCCGGCGCGCCGACGAGCTCCGCCCACCATCCTACCTTTCGCCGGTAAGCTTCCGCGTCCACGTGCTCCTTGTGCATTTTATCTCGAGTCTTGGTCTAATTGTAACTCCTTTTGTGTAGGGTCAAGTCAGGTCAAATCAAGGTCAAGCTTATGTCGCGTTATGTGTGATCGCAACTGGCGCGGCTCAAGTCCGCTTTGTCCGTCTGCTCGGCATGAGTCCCCTTCAAGTATGCTCCGTAGTGTCAGGTATGTTCGTCGTGAGCGAGATTTGTGTTGCCGTTCGGCGTTGTCCGATGTGTGTAGGTAACGTGGCCGTCGTGCCCTCTCATGATGTTCACCGCATTTGTTCTGTCTGTGCCTTGCGCCGTTGCGCTACCTTGAATAAACTGTGATAATTTTATTGGTTATGTCTTGAGTAGGACTTCGGTCCTTGGCGCCCTTATAAATAAAATCAAGATTCTAACCCCGCCCACTCTACCTGGGCTACTGAGCTGCCGGCTCCAGTTTTGTTTTAAAGTAACGAAATCCGCACGTTACAGCGTTTAATGGACTTGTACCTTGATGACTATAGTGGCTTTGTTGATATTGAAGGTACAAATTTAGTTGATTAGTGTATGTTTGCGAAAGGGTTCTTAATTTTCTCGATTCGGAGATATTTTTCTGACACTAATTGCACTCCAATGGTTTGTCTTATGTATGCGTGCGAAAATGTTTTCTTCAACTTCCCGAGTCGAAGAATTTCTCCGGACACAAAAATTATTCGTTTATTTCCCTCGGGCTTCCACTTCGTCGTATTTCCCTGCAGCATCGTGTTAAACTGTTTTCATTAGCGAGCAGCCCGGCCCGCTCCTGTGTGCAGAAATTGTAAGTATCTTTCCATTTTAAAGAAAAATGCTGTTATTTTTTTTTCAGATTGACAAATTTATTTTCAATTTCTCCATCAGGTTCAGGGAATACAGTGTATCGGTTTACTTAACAACAACAACTCCGCCGTCGCCCGCAGATATTAGCCAAACACATTTAGAAGTTAGGGGCACCGTACTCAGTGGCCGGAGTCACAATATGGCTCGGGACGGCAGGGGCAGAGTAGGACACGGGGGCGGAGTAGCTAACGGGGGCGGAGGCAAACGACACCGCTGGGGGCGGGCTGTAGCTGATGGTGGGCGCCGGGGCGGGGGCGGAGTAAGTCACGGGGGCGGAGTAGGACACAGTGGGGGCGGAGGCGAAGGACACGGCGGGGGCGGGGGCAGAGTAGCTCACGGGGGCGGAAGCGAAGGAGACTGTGTGGCTGGGGGCGGAGTACGTGACGGGGGCGGCGGCGAAGCTGACGGTGGGCGCAGGCGCGGGGGCGGAGTAGGAGACGGGCGCGGAGTAGGAGACGGTGGGGGCGGGGGCGGCCTGGACGGGGGCGGCGTACGACACGACGGGGGGCGCCGAGTAGGAGACGGTGGCGGGGGCGGCGTACGACACGGACGGCGCGAAGCTCACTGAGGGGGCGGGCGCCGAGAACACCTGCACCTGGGGGGCGGGGGCGGGGGCGCTGTACACCGCTGGGGGCGGCGCCGAGGCGGGCACTCCCGCGGCCGGGTAGGGGCCCTGGGGGCGGGCCTGGCCCGCGGCACACAGGGCGACCAACAGGAGGGCGACCTGCAACAGGAAATCCGTCATGAGCAAGGGCTTGGTCAAGGAGTCAGGGGGTAGATTCCGCCCTCTGATGGGCTGCAGGTTTTTTTTCTTTCTTTTTTTTTTCGAATGTCTCGTTTGGATTTTGATTATAATTTTCGTATATTACGACGGTAAGGTCTGGGCACAACCGCAAGACGTGGACGGGCCGCTGCGGCGCGGCGCGCCCCGAGGCAAGCAGCCCCGGGCTGCTCTGAGCAGACCTTGAGGGCCAGCCCATGCCGGGCCGGGCTGGCCGGGTGCGACAGATTCGCGACATCCAGCATTTATCGGCTGGCTGTATCGCCACAGGGATTTGCAAAACGCAGGGTGGTGGAACAAGATGTAGAGCCGCCTTAATGATACACCCTTTGAATACTGCATAGGTTGTCTTAAGCTTTACCTTCCCTTCGGATAAGAAACTCTTCTTGGACTGTCAGAAAGCTTCAGAATATTTCAGAAGCTGTTTCTCTCTCTTATTTTCTTAAGTTAGGTTGACTACTTACGGCGGCGTTCATGGTTGTTTCTGATGGAGCTGGCAGAGTGAAATGATGAAATGTCCAGCGTCCATCCCCGTTTATATATCGATTGTGACCGCAGTCAGGGCGGGCCGGGCTGGAGGAGGGTGTGCAGCAGGGGAGGGGGAATCAATCGAACGGAAACTTGGCCGCTCCACTTCCGCCCTCCGCGGTGAGGAGAGACTGGAACAAACCCCGCCATTGGCATATCTGAGACGGATAGAAATATATCAGTATTTCCATTTTAGTGCTCTTCTATGGATAATCTGATAAAACATTTAAAAACACGCAATTAGCACTGCGGGGCAGATAAATTATTTTGTAAATTTTAAAATGATTAAGAACTCTAAATATCACCGTGATCTTCGCAACACCAATTTTTTTTTCAAAGCAAAACAGTCTTGAACTCTTAAAGTGACATTTTTTTCTTTTACTTGTAACAGTTTCTGCACAGGGAAAAAAGATTAGCTAAAATAGCTAATGCATTAACTCGTATGGCCTTAGCTAATAATATTAGCTGCTTCAGCTAATTATCAGCTACAACAGTTAAGATATTTTCCCTCACAGCTCATGCGTTTCTTCTTAGGCAGCTGTCACAGCTAATATCTCAGCTGTTAGAGCTAAAAATTAGCTAATGCAGCTAATATTATTAGCTAAGGCCATGCCAGCTATTGCATTAGCTATTTCGGCTAATAACTTTTTTCCGTGTGTACAATTGAAATAGATAGCACTCTCTTGACCAACGCAGCCTGCAGAGCGGTAGTTGTGCGCCGCGCTGGTCAGGCAGCCCAATGTGCACACCACGTGGAGCGGCTCTTAGGGGTAGGGGTGCTGCCGCGGCCGGCCCAGCGTGGTCTGCAGGCCGCAAGCAGGTCCGAGGCGAACGCCTGGGGGATAGGCAGGACGAGGACAGCCACGCGCTGCGAGTGAGCGTGTTGTCTATGCTGCAGGCGTCTGTGAAGGACGCGCACACGTAGGGCTGTGCAGCCCTCTGAACCATAATTTGAGAGCAGAGTAGTTATGTCATGACACTGCTTGGAAAGCAAAGCCCTGAAAGAAATACGAAATGACCGCCAGCACCGCACGCAGGCCGCTCCTGAGCTCGTGAGGTCTGCGCGCCTGCAGCATAGGCAACATACGCACACGCAGCTCATGGGTGTCCTCGTCCGGCCTACCTGCTAGGCGCTCGGCCTCTCCTCCTACCCTGCCTGTTGTAGCAGCAGTAGGCTAAAAGGCAATGCCTCTCCCTGCTTTGAGAGGCGCCTGGTGCGGTGTCACGCCGACCGTTAACTACGACCGAAGGTGCACTAGCTGCTTACTGCCGCACAGTCTCGCACTCTCCTCTAGCTTTGCCGTCCGATGTGAGATAAGCGGCTTGGATGCGGTGTTGAAGATGTGTCGATGCGAATTAGTGTCATCTTCGCACTGTTGCACCAGCTACAAAAGAATAGACACAGACGAATTAAAAACCCTCAAATTTTTAAAGCATGTGTGTGCGCGCACGCTCTATGTCTGACTTGTAGCTACGGAGCAGACCTTGTTATTACGAAGAAATTGGTTTGTAATTACAGTGGATCCGTTTTATTTGTATTGTTGATTACAAATCAATTCGTTTTAAACCTTTAACAGTGTGTTGTGTTGTGCTTCGTGCGGAGTGGTGGTTGTATGTTCGGAGACTACTCATTATTTTGTGCGAGAAATACGAATGGTGTATTGAGAGGGCATCACTGACTCTATGACTCAACCAAGGCCGGCGGCACCCCAGAGCGAGACCGCTCCGCCCTGCCCCGCCCCGCCCCGCCCCGCCCCACTCGCGGCCACTACACTTCGACTCGTGTTTCCATTCAACCCGTAGGCAGCCGGATACCCTTGTGATTCATCCCTCCGAATACAGAGCCTCACACTGGGGCGTATTTTAGCCCGCCGGTTTCCTGTGAAATTGATGATTTCTTTTTTTTTGTCGTGGCGTAGGGTTCCTATTTTTACCGGGTACGCGCCTGAGCATGCTGCACGGTGTTGTGTTTGATATGTCTGCGGCCTGTTGCGTGGGTGCGGTGGTCAACACCGCCCCGCCCCGCCCCGCCCCGCCCCGCCACGCCACCACAGGCATTGGCCAACACGTTCTGTGAATCTGGGGAGGCTGGCGATGACCCGGGCGGGGCGGGGCGGGGCGGGGCGGGGCGGGGCCGGGGTCAGGTCGCGGGGTGGTGGGGCGGTGCGCCCTGGCAGGGCTGGAGCAGGCAGAGCAGGGCCCTTGACCGCGGCGCGGGCCGCTGCCGCTGGTTCCCACAGCCATGGCTGTTGGATGACACGATGCACCCCTATAGTCCGGCTTAGCATTATGAGATGGGATCACGGTCAAAGGGGTGGGGGAGAGGAGGCTGCATCGACACCCCCGGCGTCAGTATAAAAGCAGTGGGGGGCGAACCCATCGGCACATTCAGTCGTCTGCTTCGACAAGAAGAAGACTCAGCAGCACCATGATGAGACAGGTGAGTAGTTGTCTCTCAGTAACGGGGAGCGGCTCTTCCAGTGAGAAAGGAATAATTTTTTTGTCTGTCTGTCAAGGTGGCATGCTTGATGGCGCTGTGCGCGCTGGCCACAGCGGCACCACAGTACCCGGCCGCGGCCGCCGCCCCCGCTGCCACCCCCTTCGCGGCGCCGGCCGCCCCCGCCCCGGCGCCCCAGTACCAGTACCCGGCGCCGGAGCCCGCGCCCGTGTCGTACGCGCCGCCCCCGCCGCCGCCCCCGCCGCCACCACCACCGGCCGCCCTGCCCGAGATCTACCCGGCAGCGGCTCCCGCCCCCGCAGTCCAGCCCTCGTACGCGCCGCCCCCGCCTCCCGCTGTTGAGCCCTCGTACGCCGCCCCCGCCCCCGCCCCACAGCCGATATACGCGGCCCCTGTACCGCAGCCGGCCCCGCAGCCCGTGTACGCGCCCCCCGCCCCGGTGGAGACCGTCCAGCTGGCCCCGGCGGCCGCCCCCGCCCCCGAGCCGAGCTACCCCGCACCCGCACCTGCCCCCGTCCCCCAACAGGCGTACGCTCCTCCCCCACCCCCTGCTGTTGAACCCACCTACGCCGCCCCCGCCCCGCCCCGTCCCCAACAGGCGTACGCCCCTCCTCCTCCCCGCTGTAGAGCCCTCCTACGCCGCCCCCGCCCCGGCGCCCGCCCCCGCCCTCTCCCCTCCCTCCTCCAGCCTGTTGAGCAGAACTACCTGCAGGCGCCCTCCAGGACCATCACCCCCCACGCCGAGTACGGCCCACCCGGCTACGTGCCGCCCTCTCTGGGCGCCGCCCCCGCCCCCGTCTTCGGCGCCGGCCCGGCTGCCGCCCCCATCGCCGCCGCCCCCGCCCCCAGCGGCTCCTCCGGCCTCGTCACCTGCGCCGGCTGCAACGCTGGCATCATCACCGCCGGCCTCAGCCAGACGGCCTTCGCCTCGGCCCCGGCCCCGGGCGTCAGCGCCGAGGGCGGCTACGTGTCCTCCTTCACCTCCTCCAGCTCCGGCCCCAACGGCGAGGGCGGCTTCATCTCGTCGTTCGCGTCCGCCCCCGCGGCCGGCCCCGCGTCCGGCGGCATCTTCTCCGTCAGCATCCCGTCCACCTCGGCGACCGGCGTGCCCGGCACCTCATACGGCACCCCGTACTAGAGGCCCCGCCCTGCCCCGCCCTGCCCTGCTCACGCAACCTAACTTAAATGCCACATTACTTATATTTAATTAGCTAATTAAAGTGATATTATTTATGAAAACATTTATCTCACTGTTCGTTCCCTGTTCCCAAAGTGTTAATACACTCGTGCAACGAAATTAAGTAAGAGTGCAATTAACTGACCGAGTGTCCGGGACACATGTCTCTCAGCTTATCGCGCAGCGACCGTGATATCATTATTGCAGCGGCGTCACATTTAGGCATTTGCTTACGAAAGAAGGCACTAATTTTACGAAGACATCTGTCTAGTATTTCTAGAATTTCTGGAAACAATGTTTAATGAATGGAAAAGGTTTTTAATGAAGGCGTGCCCTACCCTCTCTTGCCGAAAATGTTTTCAAAAGAGGCCACTTGCCACTTTTGACTTCCGAAGCCCCTTAAGTCACACGGCGTGATAGAGCCCTCAACTACCTGCAGCACGCAGCTGCTGTAGGGCGCTCTGATACGCTATGCTACGCTCTTTTACACTCTTCTACGCTCTGCTACGCTCTGCTACGCTCTGCTACGCTCTGCTACGCTCTGCTATATCGCTGCCGATAAAAATCTACGCGCCATGTAGCACTTTCGGGACAGACTGACCGCAGCAGCCCAGCCAGCCCGCAGCCCCTCGTGAGGTTGGTTCGGACAAGGTCATTGCCTCCTTGCCTTTCGAGCATCATTTCATTTCACCATTGCGAAAGGTTCAGGAAAGGTTTAATAAATCATTAGGTCATTCATCAAAGAAAGCAGTATAGGAAGAAAAAAAATTGTCAGTGTCGGAAATTTTTTTCAAATGGAGAAAGTCTAATCAGATGATGAATATGATTCCACCAAGATGTCAAAAATTACCATTGTAGCCCCAGCATGTTGTGATCCCCCTGGGCTGGGCCGGGCCGGGCCGGGCCGCGGCGGGCGCCGATGTGATTCACACGATAAGAGGGGCCTAAACGCCGTGGGACGAGACACCCGTTCTCATCGACAGAGGGAGAGAGAGGAGCTCCGATGAGTTCACCCGACCTGGCGCAGCGCAGCGCAGCGGGGCAAAGTGCCGGCGGCGCAAAGCTGTCGGCCCAAAACCTATCGTGGCTTCCGAGCGAGGTCGGCCCCGGCCCGGCCCCGGCCTCTCCGCCCTGACCCGCCGCGCCTCTCTCAGGTCGGGCTGGAAAAGTCATAAAAAAAAAAAAAAAAAAAAGCAGCGAGTTTACACTGTGAAAAATGTTTGTAAGTTACGGGAAAATTTTCCATGAGAAATGTCGTAAAGTTACGATATCAAATTGTAAAATTACAAAATTTCAAGGACATTTGGTATCGACTTGTGATTCTTAAAGGAGCACAAATAGGCTTTCGTAAATTTACGATTTCGATCGTAAAGTTACAACACCGTTTGTAAATCACAAATTACGAAAAATGTCGTAAATTTACAGAGATATTTTTCACATAGTGATAAGACTTTTATGTTTAGGTGATGAAAGGAAACATTTGTACGTCGTTACAAAAAGTTTCGAACACAGAAGTAGCGTCTAGTGTCTGGTGAAGTCGATTGTCCCTCTTACTCCGTGACCGGCGGGTCGCGCCCGCACCGCGTGGTGATAGGATTATTATAACGGGCTTACAAGCCCCGCCGGCGTGAGCTTATTCACGCCCCGGCCAGACCGGCCAGACGCGCCCCCAGACTTCACGGTGACAATGGCGAAATTTTCCGTGGAGGTGCCGGTCTAATATGGCTGCTCTGTGTCTAGGAGGCACTAGGAGAAATGTCTTACTCTCATAAAGTTTGAGTATGAATAGATGTTGGTTAGTTTCTACTTTGCGTTTTATTACCCCGCTCCCCCCCCCCCTCGCTTTTCCTGCGCGGCGTTCAACACCTACACGTACTGGCTCGTTGAACGGTTCATATAGCAGGGTATTCGACATTCTAATGAGGAAATTTGATGAGAAAGCGCACAAAACCCTTAATCTGCCAAAGCAGCCACCGACGGGGGGTCGCGCTGTGCGGGCGGGTGCGGGAAGGGGAGGAGCGGGAGCGGAGCGGAGTGGGGTGCGGAGCAGAACGCCGCGGGACATCGTGTAGTGGGTATAAAAGCGCCACCGGTGGTCGGGTAGTCATCACTCCAGCACAGCTGCCAGTAACCGTCAACATGATCCACCAGGTGAGCTCAAATTCTCGAATCGCACGAACATTTCGCACTTTAAATCGTGCTGCGCTTCAATAAACCCACTCGTCTTTCCGATGGTTACAGATTTTCATGATCGCCGCTGTGAGCGGGTGCGCTTTTGCAGCGCCTCAGTACCCTGCTGCTGAGTACGGACCGCCGGCTATCTCGGCGCCCGCCCCCGTGCCCGAGCGTTTGCCAGAGATCGCCGCGGCTCCTTCACCCCTCTCCCTGCCCGAAATCCCCACCCCCGTCTACCAGGCGCCCGCTCCCGCCTACCAGCCTGCCCCCGCTTACCAGGCTCCCGCCCCCGCCTACCAGGCGCCCGCCCCCGCCTACCAGGCGCCCGCCCCCGCCTACCAGGCGCCCGCCCCCGCCTACCAGGCTCCCGCTCCCGCCTACCAGGCTCCCGCCCCCATCTACCAGGCGCCCGCTCCAGCTCAAGCACCAGCCGCCCTACCCCTGCCCTCCATCGCTGCTCCCGCCCCAATCTACAACGCCCCGACACAAGCCTACCAGGCGCCCGCACCGGCCTACAGCGCCCCGCAGCCGGCCGCCCCCGCGTTTGAGTACGGTGCGCCCGCCGCCGCCCCCGCCCCTCTGGCCGCAGCGCCTGCACCGCTCTCCCTGCCCTCTGTGCCTGCCCCCGCCCCCCTCTACCAAGCTCCCGCCCCTGCCTACCAAGCTCCCGCCCCTGCCTACCAAGCTCCCGCCCCTGCCTACCAAGCTCCCGCCCCTGCCTACCAGGCTCCCGCCCCACAGTACAGCGCCCCCGCGATCATTAAGCCCGCAGCGCGGTACGGCCCCCCTGGATTCTAGAGGGTAATAACCATGAGGTATCTTTATGTCCTCTGCAAGTCAATTAGCTGTAAGGCTTTCTTTTGTACCTGCCAATATTGTGTCATTGTTCCTAGATGTTAAATAAATTGTTACAGATATTCTAAACTTGTTTACATATTTTATTGTTTTTCAGCGTCGTTACATTTTGATAGCACACATATTTCTGAGCCACCTCGTATATCATTCTCAAAATTTATTCCATAGAAGATACTTCAAATGTTCTCTGGAACCTGCTCCAATATCCAGGACGACAATTTTGCTAGTTCTTTCCTATCTAGCTCATGAGCAATATTGGGTAACAAATTATATTCACCACGCACTCCAAGTTTTGACAAGTTTGTAAATGTTTCTTTGCCCCACTGCTCCAATATCAAGTCATCAGCAGTGCCATGGCACATAAATAAAGGTGGATGACTGCTGGCTTTGTCGTTCTCTAGGCTCTGTAAAGAATTTATTATTATTATTATTATATTTAGTATGTATGGTAAATTTAAGATTTAAAGAAAGTCAATTCCAATATTTAATACCTTGTATACGCTGGAAGAGTAGGAGAGAAAAGAGGACAGTGCAAAAACTCCAGCAACACCTTTCAAATAGCGATAACCAACATGAAGTGACATGCCACCACCCATGGAAAATCCTCCTACAAGTTCAAGGTACAAATTAGTACATTTAAAAAAAAAAGTATTTATATCACAATAAATAGAAGCCATTTGTCATACCAATAACAATCCGATTAAGAGGTATGCCTCGCTTAACTTCACTGTTCACGATATTGACCAATTCCTTTGCTGTTGCATCTGTGGTTTCCATATGCTCAGGAGCATCAGGTGAGAGCTTTAATCTGTCGAACCAAACATTGGATGGCTGAAATAACATACGGGGGGGATTTTTAAACAAATATAATGCCTTGGTTGAATTGATGAAGGCAATAACAAATACTCACCATTCCACAGTTGGGCGTAAATGGTATTAGGGGGGCAGTTGGAAACAGTACACGAATGTGTGGGAAAGAAAATTTATGTAGGGATTTAACCCATTCAAATACTCCACGACCTGTGTCACCTGTAAATAATCCAAGCAATTCACAATCATGTGCTATTGATAAGTTGTCACACAAGAAATTACTTATACTGGCTAACCTGAACCATGTAGAAATATCACAGTGCCAGTGCATTCTTTCCCCACCTCTTTAATAACCTCCAAAGGCTTTGTAATAAGCACATTGCTTTCAGCCATTGTTCATTTACTTTACTATTAATTTTTACTTAAAAATAAATGTGTAGACTAAAATATTTTTGTCGGCTGCTTGCTCTAGGTACAAAGGTAGTTTTGGGTAGTTTCACCAAAATCACACAAATACTGCAAACATAAGTAATGCTTCAGGTACGAACCAAACGTCATTGCTAGGTTTGAAACTTCAATAAAAGGAGTTTCTAAATTAAGAATTTTTATTCAAATTATAACTAGAGAAATATTACAGATATTTGCAAATAATTTGCGTATAGTAATTTTTTTTATTTTTTTCTCCATGTTGGCCAGCATGTTTAAGACCATGTCAACAGGTAGCAGACGACAACCAACACAAGGAATTGTGATTAGCAGACACCAGATTTAAACGCACGATAAAGAATTCCCCGAACCCTTCCAATCTGCGTAGCCGATGGAATCAGGGTGCCTGACTGCAGGCCAGACAGCTTGACATGAGAAAGGTAAGTTCCTTCACTGCGATTCCTGCGATTACGTCGCCGGCAGCGTCTGTAGCGCTTGGAGGCTATGTAGAGAGAGCCAGAAGTTGTAAAATAAATAAATGAATCTATGCCGTTTACTGTCACTGAATCTGGCAATTATCAGGTTCAGTTCACGAGCTAGCGCAAGCGGAAGATCAGTATTTATCGCTTGCCACATGTCATTTGTTCCGTCAGAGGCTTCAAAGCATTTATTAGGTCCTGCCGTGGCACCACAACACGTCCACGTCTCAACTCGTAGACGGAGGGGAGGGGAGCTGTATTTAGTTAAGCGGCGCTCGACGAAAAGCGTGACACTCACGCCACTCACGCTGCTTTGCAAAAGGAATCACTTTTAACGTGCTTCTCCATTTACGTGTTCATTTCATGAGAGGAGGGACGTAATTTGTCAGACCTAGATTAATTTGGAAAAGAATTCACCCCTTCCCCCATCCCCTGACCAGCGTGAGCGTCACGCTTTTCGCCGAGTGTCGCTTAACTAAATATAGCTCCCCTTGAAGGTGCCCCAGGGGCCTCGTCGGGAGGCGACGGCACGAAAATTTAGGTACCAGGAATTTAATTCCTGCCTTCCTCTGCGCCTGGGCTCCCCGGTTAGGCCGCCACCTTCACACCAGTGCTTGGCGGGTTGGCCTATGCGGTGTGTCGCAGGCGCTTTCATTAGCTCCGCTTCGGTAACGTCCATTGTGAGGGCGCCATAAATGAGGTCATAATGATGAACTTAAATTTGACGTTTTTCTGTCCCCTGGGATACGAATCGCTAGATTATCTTGAAAACTTCATTTTGTCAGCGTAATGCTGTCTGCTCATGAGTGACGTCCACTCACTAACCCTGTGATTATATTTACAGATAAGAAAGCCGCCCACGAGTTGGCTAGAAGCTTAAGTAAATACAATAGCAGCGACCCAAAAGAAAAGCTCCACATCTCCGTTCGCCCTAGCCGAGCCCGCCATGCACGCCAAGGCCCTCCTCGTCGTGCTGGCTGCTGCTGTCTCTGCCAGCGCCCAGGTGAAGGAAGGTATACGTCACTGGACGCTCCTCTGCGCCGCGCCGGTCTGCTGGCCTGTGGCAAACGAGCCCCTCTTGCACTTGAAACCTTTCGGTCACAGATGCCACCCACTGGCGCGACGTGGCGCGCGCGGAGCTGGACGCCGCGCTCAGGAGGAAGCCCGTGGAGGGCGTGGCCAAGAACGTGGTTCTCTTCGTGGGCGACGGCATGGGGCCGAGCACAGTGACGGCCTCCAGGATCTACGGCGGCGGCGAGGCGTCCTTCCTGCGCTTCGAAACGCTGCCCTGGACGGGCCTCCTCAAGACGTACGCCGTGGACAAGAAGGTCCCGGACTCCTCGTGCACCGCCACGGCGCTCTTCACCGGCGTCAAGACCAACTACGAGGTGGCGGGGCTGGACGCCAATGTCAAACTCGCGGACTGCACCGCCTCGCTCGAGCTCGGCAACCAGCTCAGCTCTCTGCTCCAGTGGGCGCAGGAGGCGGGGAAGGCCACGGGTAGGCAGGGCAGCGTGTCCGGCAGCAGGGTGATACCGCAGTGTTTGCGTCTCTCTGTCCTTGTTGCGCTCATGGTGCACGCCCCTATGGAGCAGGAGAGAGGGCAATACTATATTACGGAATCACCCTGCAGCTCGGTCTACTCACGATAAGTGAGGCCTTTTTACGCCCTATAACTTAACACAGGAGCGTGAGCATATGGTGGTCATATCGCACTCACCCGCAGGGTTCGTGACGACGACCCGCGTGACGCACGCCACCCCCAGCGCACTGTACTCGCGCTGCCCCGATCGGCGCTGGGAGTGCGAGGCCAATATGCCCAAGGGGACGGAGAACTGCAAGGATATCGGGCGCCAGCTCATCGAAGACGAACCAGGCAGAAACCTCAACGTACTTTCCAGTTCCATAGCGGGGAGAAAATGTTGGGAAAGTGTTGTTGCCAAGCAGAAGGTCTAATCAGGTATAATTTTGTACAGGTGATCATGGGAGGCGGGAGACAATGTCTGCAAACGAATATTACGAATTCTGACGCGGACCCAATTGACACGTGGTCATGTCGTCGCAAGGACAACAAAGATCTCATAGATGTATGGCTGGCTGATAAAAGAAAGAGAAATCTGACCCACAAACTGGTGGAAAATACAGGAAATCTCCTTGCTTCAGATACCATAGATGCAGATTATGTGTTAGGTACAAATACTAAAAAAACATTTATGTATACCAACCAGCACTTGCCAGCCATAATTCTATCAATTTGACATCTACTTTGTGAAAACAGGCATTTTTGCATGGAAATTTTTTAAATATCATAATACCGTTTAACTTAAGTAACTATTGCTTGCTGGTATTTTTATGAGTTGACATAAAATATATGTTTTCTTTTCCATAACATAAACAAAAATTTAGGAGTGTTTGCAAATGGTCACTTAAAAATGGAATGGGCCCGTGATAAATCTGCGAATGGAATGCCTTCATTACACGACATGACAAGAACAGCCATTAAAATTCTCAAGAAAAATACCAATGGTTTTGTACTGGTGGTAAGTTTTAATAATTAAATAACATTAATATATTTGCATAAACAATATAGCAAATTAACTGTTTTCTTTTTCCTTCAAGGTTGAAGGTGGAATGATTGATATGGCACACCATAGAGGACACGCTAGACAAGCACTTGATGAGACACTGGCCATGGATAGAGCAGTCTCTGCTGTCCTTAACATGACAGATGAGAATGATACATTAGTTGCTGTGACAGCAGATCATGACCAGGGTATGGCATTCAGTGGTTATGCTCCAAGAGAGGCAAGCATTTTAGGTATGAGTACAAAATTATTAGCAATCAATGCATAGAGAAACTAAAAACATTTTCTACATTACACACGTTTCTTTTCAGGAATTGCTGAACTTTCTAAAATTGATAAAATACCCTATACTTCACTTCTTTATACAACGGGTGATAACAGTAACTACCAGTTTGAACAAGTTGGAGACAAATGGCAGAGGAAAAATCCAAAAGACTCTGACACAGAAAGCTTTACATATTCTCAGCAAACAGGAGTCCTAACTGATGAGGTTCATCATTCTGGGTCTGATGTAGCAATCTATGCAAGAGGTAGTTCTAAAAACCATTTAATAACCTGCATTAATTTCTGAAGGCACAATGTATATTTTGGTTCTATTATTTTCAGGTCCTATGGCTCACCTATTTGTTGGTGTACATGAACAGAATTTTGTACCTTTTGTGATAGCATATGCTTCAAAAATAGGAGATTACAAATCCGGGGAGAAGTCCGGAAGTAGTTTAAATGTGGCCAAAAAAGCTTATACGATATCAATTCCAGTAGTGATAGCAATATGTAGCATGTGGCATACAATTTAAAGTGATTGGGTTATTAAAATGTTGATAAAGAAATGAGAACAAGATCAGTCTAGCAACCAAATTAAAAATAAAATATTGATGAACATAAATCATATTTTCAAATGTACAGTAACTGAGATAACAAACTAGAACATGGTTGCTATCTGGACGTCATTTCTCTGTACATCTGTATCTTCAGAAAGTCTGATTCAATTGTTCTTAAAGGTGCTAGATATGGGTTCGGTATATCTTTTTCAATACCTTCCAATTCAATCCATGGAAAATTCTGGAAGAGAAACAAAGATTTATGAAAGGTTTTGTTTTCTGTTAAAATAATACATTTAATTTCATTTTTTTTTTTTAAATTACTGTACCTCAAAGGAAGGATCACTGGCAAGGGCCTGCGCACCTTGCTCAGTAGTTTGAAGGTGTATTTGGAAAGAACTATTTTCAGTTAGACGCTTCATGTCTGCAGCTGCAACTTTCAAACAGAAGGCACGGAAGCCATCCCTTAACTTTGTAAGATATGTGTCTGAACTGTAAGATTTAAAAAAAAGTACATACATTTCTTTTGTAGTTTTATTGGTGTGCAGAAACAAGAATAGATAAAAGGTAGGTACTCCTTAATCCTTACAAGTCATGATGATCAATCCGAAAATTGTTTTGTATGCTTAAGATGTCAAACACAAAACGTTCAATAGGCATTTCATTCTCATTGTAAAAACACACAGATAAGGACTTCAGGTTACTGCTCTTAAGTAAAGCCTGTGCACTTCGTAAGCTCTCAGTTATGTACTGGTTTAGGCCTGGGTGCTTCGACACCTGCAAAATGAAACAGCAGGTATTACATAACAGAACAATTTTCCAAACGTAGGGTACGAGTGATATAACGTCGGCAACAGTGTGGAGTTGAGTGCTAAGAAGTGGCTGTATCAACCGTCTGATATTATAGTTAATTAACTGCCAGTATGATGAACCACATATGATGAACCAACCTGAACAGGGATGTTGTACATTTTTCGCAAAACAAATATTGTTGGTGGATACAGATTTCTGAGAAATAACAACTGATGTATCGAAACTTCAAGAAATTCGATAAGAATGTCAACAATATCTGGAAAATTTTCAATGCATTAATTTAAGGTTACACAGCGAAGATCGGCGGGCAGATTGACTCTTGACCGAGATAATACTCTCTACCTACCTAAGCTTCGTACTTGCGACATGAGGGATAAAAATTACACGCCTATCCACAGTGAAACTTAACATTTCGTCAGCGCAAGTCTTTCAATGAACGACAAGAATCACGAACATTTTGGATGTTTTCACTATCCCGCCATCCAATACATATATGAATGGGTAAATACTTAACCTGGACAAACCTTACCGTCTTAAAATTAGAAAAATTAGAAAGATTATAAATGTGAAAAAAATCCAACTTAAGTGGAAAGGAAATGAAACTTGCTTTATTTAAGAATACTTTTATAGTGTTTGACTGTCCTTTCATGCTAACGGGGTTTTTGTATTAAAGGTTTTCCGAATAAAAGTTTTAGCCCAGACGTTGGCAATTGTGTTCGTTTATTTGGTGTTTTGTTTGTTTTGAGTTTCTGCTGCTGCTGTGCTATAATTCGAATTTGAGTTCAATGCCATTAACGGCATAGTTTCATTTACTGATTTCATTGTGCATCCACGACCGTCATTCAACTTTGAGGAGACTCTTTGAAATATGGGTGATACGGAACAGGAATCTTTTTTTGTTGACTTTGACAATTCTGAAGTTCCCTCAGCTCTCCTCATATTGCTAAGACGGGTGAACGATTGTAAACTTATTGTAAGTTCATTCCAAGGCTGGGATGAGGAGGTTGCTGCTTCAAAAGCTTCTGCTGTGAAGAGTCTCATAAATTTGAGGCATAATTTTGCGGAGCTAAAATCTATTTCCCAGCTTATTTCAGATAATGTTAAGGATCAGAAAGTAAGACTTATAAGAAAGGTTTGTTTTGTTAAACAAAAAGAAACAGGAATTACTTATTACTGTATTTTCTTTCGTAGCATGAAGAGTGTTTTGCAAGGTACCTTCGACAGAAGTCTGAGTATGTCCTAAATAACATCCCCGATAAATTTAACTGTGGCTCTGGTGTAATCAAAACCTTTTCAAAGGTCAGTCAGATTTGAAACTTATTACTTGATATACTGGTAGCTAATTGTAAGCAGATTATAGTGTAACAGTTATTGTCTTAACTCAGATTCAGTATACTGAAAACTCTATAGTGAGCATTGCACGCTTAAGTTAGAGTGAGCATGGCATGCACGCTTTAGTTAGAGTGAGCATGGCATGCACGCTTAAGTTAGCGTGAGCATCGGGATGCTTAAGCAAGCATCCCAATGCTCACGCTAATTTGTACCTTTCTCAGTGGGGAGAATGCACACTCCAATTAGCGTGAGCATTGGGATGCTTGCTTTAGTTAGAGTGAGCATCACGATGCTCACGCTAACTTAAGCGTGCATGCCATGCTCACCCTAACTAAAGCGTGCATGCCATGCTCACTCTAACTTAAGCGTGCAATGCTCACGATAGAGTTTTCAGTGTAGCCTTGCCATTTTCTTTCAGAGTGGAGAGACAGATAAGAAGTTAACTTGGGGCAGTTCCCTTGAAGCAGTCAGCACGGAACAGTCAAACACTGAAGAAAAGACACTCAGCAAAAAGCCAATCTGCAATATTCCAGAAGTATTATTTCTCACAGTGGAGGAATTTGAAAAAACACCTAAGTAAGTAAGGTTTGAGTGTGAGATAAAGTTTAATATAGATTTTATAAATTCAAAATGAAGAAGAAAAAAATACAGGTGAAAATTTAGGCAGCACTTAAAAAATTACTTATCTTTTCCTCATTAGGTACCTAAAAGGAAGAATCACATATGAAAAAGTTAATGCCTTCATTGAGACATTTAACAAAGTTCTTGCAAGTAAGTATGCTGTTTTTAAGAAGAAAAAGTCAGCACTCAAGAAAAAGGATGCTGATTTGTGGAATGAGTACAACAAGCAAGAATTGAAAGAAACCAAAGGTAAAACTATCGTGGACATTTAGGAACAGTGACAGCTGCTTAATGATCTACCTAAACCTATTAATTTATTCTAGGGCTGTACTTTTGCGTTGCTGAAGATTTTAAAACTTTGACTGGATGTGTTTTGGATAAAATAGGATTGAATATACTAACAATTTTGAGACACTGTGGAAGAATACGAGAGTTAAGAAATGGAGGAATTCTCCGATATGTTGCAATGTTTTAAATAAAGGTGAGTGATTATTTTTCAAAAAAAGTAATTCCAAACCTTACTGACATTTTCTTTTAATTGTTTCTGTACTTAAATTCAACTCACTGTTTGTAGGATATTTTCATTTTTTTCCAATACATGCATATCTTCATTAAATAGATTAAAAGCCAATTTTAGCTACAAAACTGAAAAATTTATCACAGAAAATTTCATAAAAATTCAGAGCATTTTTAACATTTATAAAAATAATTTTAATGTAATAACAATATTACTACTCTACCTCTATTTTAGGATACTGCCATAATGTTTCATATAAAATTAGAGGAAAGCAGCCTCCAAGTTTTTTGAAAGAAATTTCTTTATCTTTGGGGTCTCCTATCCACAGAACTTTGAAAGAGTTTTCCTGAATATCATACATTTCTACACATGCCACTTCATTGTCCTCAGTGAATGAGTAAATCTTTGATCCAACTAAACACGCATCTCCTGCTAAGTGCTGAAAAGTGCCGATTTGCCTTATGGAATTTTCCCCTGAAGGATCATAACACATCAGATCTGCTGAGTAACGACCTGAAAAAAAATTTGTTCTGTCAATTTCAACTTATGAAAGTTTACTATCTTGTTTTAATTATTCTGACACATACTTGTAAGGAATATATGTTCTTCATATGGCATTGCAGTATTGAAGCTCAACCCTGATGGTATGTTGACATCACTTACAGTTTCCCAGCGATTACTTCTAGGGTAATAGCAGAATACTTGGCAGGAGATAACATAAATCAAGTTATTGTGCACACAGGTGGCTGCTGAATACAAACTCATTGGTAGAGGCATACATCTATGCCAAGTTCCTGCAAATGAAAACTATGATGAAAGTTTCAGTCAAACTTAAAAAAGGACCAACAGAAAAAACTCTGTTCTGAATCTTACTTGTTTTGAAGTTGTAACGGTCTACTGAGTTCATAATGACTCTGAATTTACCACAACCTCCAATGACATATAAGTCGTCATCCAAGCAAACTACAGAATGATGTCGTCTTGGAACACCCAGACTAGATTGATTTCAATTAAAAGAAAATAGCAGACAACATTCAGTATGAAATGTTGTAATAGAAACAGCTAACTTTGATTTTTACCTGGTTTCAAAAGTCCATGTTTCACTCCAAACATTGTATTTCCAAACAGACTTATTCCAGTTTCCATAACCAAGAAGATATTCACCACCAATCACATAGACATCTTGACCTGTGAGAGGAAACGTAGTAAATATTTCTAAAATATGTTAATTATGTCTAAAATCTAAAAGTCTTTGCTCTGAATCCCACAAACCTTTGCTAACTACTGTATAGCCAACGGCCTCAGTTGGTCCTTCATTAATTTTTGTGAGAGGTAGAAAAGGAACTGGTTTCTCTTTCATGCCATTCCAGATAAAAATGTAAGGACTGCCACTCACATCCCTCTTCTCTTTCTTAGTTTTCTTGACACTGTCACTTGAGGGATCATTTTCCTCAATTTCAGGGTATGTGTTTGTTCCCTTGGTGTAATGACCAATAATGCAAGCTACTGCTGGTAAACTGCGTTTTTCTGCTGAAACTATGCTTTGTGCCTTTTCGAAAATAGCTGGCTTGCACTTTATGCTTTTCTTTGAGTAACTTATTTCTAAATTGCTAATAGAATCATCTGCTTCTGACTTGAGTGTGTCAGCTAGTCTCTTTTTCAAATTATCACAGCATCCATTGTCACCTTCAATAGTAACATCTGGAAACTCTTCCTGGAATATTTTAGTACAATTATAAAACAAAAATATTAGCAGGGCAAAGAAGGGTTATTTCACTTACCTCATCTGTAATACTTTCTTCTTCTACTGAGATCTCTATACCCTCCCTCATGACTAACAAACACTTAATCAATAACTGGGCATCTTCACAATCCTCTACACAAGTGTAATTTAACATACTTTGTAAGTCACTCAGAGAAATGTGACTCATTCGGACACAAGAAAGAGCTTCCATGGTGGCAGAAATCCTCTCGGATTTATTGTGATCAAGCCAACTACAAAAAAGATTCTCCATTTATTGTAATCTGATGTTAAATGGTAAACAACATATTTCTACTCAATCATGCCTCACCATGACACAGCTTCAAAAACCAGAAATTCATCATCACTTGGGCCAAGGAAAAGTGCATCTTGTTTCAGATAATGCTCTAGTTCTGCTGGGGTAAGTTCTTTGAATGCTCGGGTATTTCTTACCTGAGTAATGGAAAATGTCATTCATAGTTTGAAACCTATGCAACATGACAACTGAAAACTTTACGGTAAATTACCTCACAGAAGTTCCACAGAGCAAGAGAAAATGCCTTCTGATGCAATTTATTGAGTGATAGTTGATCAGCTTTAGTGGCTGTCAACAGACAGCTATCTGCAGAAAGCCAACGCTGCACCATCATTTCTTCACATTTTTGTTGTAACAGGGAAAATTGAAGCATAGCAGCACCTTGCAGTACATCCAAAATATCCTCCTCTTTCAATGATTCAATTTGATCAGAATCTTTTATCCAATTTAATATGAACTTAAATGCTGTTGGTTTCACATTCTGAAATGTATATGGTCACACAAATTTATTGTTATACCTTTTATAAAACTAAAACTGTTGAATGATGTGATTGATGCATATTTATACACATACACACCTTTATTTCTATTCTATCTTTATTTTTTTCATCAAAATGACCACTGAACATAGCCTGAAAGTAGGGACTTTCCCTTTTCAATTTATTCCTCTGACAAGGAAATTCATCCTCATCGACTACTATAACTACATCATTCGAAGTAATCTCATTTATAGCCATGACTGTAAAAAAATAAGAGACAATATTTAATTAATATTAATACATGAATGTGAGTCGCCAATATATTTTTTTTTATTATAAATGTTATTGGCAGTTTTTACATTTTACAGAACTAGATGGTCTCTACCAAAACTAGTAATTGTTTACAAAGGTCAGCTGACACTTAAGAAGTTGAAAACTGAGGTTAGAAGACGCAGCTTGGGAGATAATTTAAAAGCACTTCTCTTAAATTCTTACCTTGCTATTATTAGGACAGTTCATATAACGTACCCTTTTTTAGTAGACTGCCAACAACTTATCTTGTCTTTATTAATTTTACTATTTTGTGTTTAGCAGAAAACAGGCAAACAAATCTAACTGCCGGTCCCCGCCAGCATCTGCCTGTGAATAATGTAGGATGGCTGCAAATAGAGGCACTTCAAAATATTCCACAATTTTAAAACATTATTTATTTCGATTGTAAAAATAAAAAAGGTAAGACATACAACAATTTGCTTCAGATTTGATCACAATCAACATAAACTTTTGGGTCCTACAATTTCTCAGATAACTCATGACACACACCATATATTTTTTTACGGAACAGAATCTCATAGTTTTGTAGACACGTTTGAAGAATGGACTAGCTCTTTGTTAGTTTGATAACATCTTCCATATAAATGGTGTTGGTATCTTGGTTGTCATTATGGCGCACACTGATGTTGTTTGACTTAATATGGTTGCTGGTGCTAAAAATTGAGGATATGTTTGTAAAACCTTCACTTGAATGCAAGGTGTGGACACTTATTTCTTGGCTGTTACTAAAATTTTTGGGTTTACATTCAACTTTATTTCTTTTAGCAATAAGGCCATTTTTCTTTCCACTTTTATTTGGAGATAAACTATGCTTCCCTTTTTTAACTGGAACATTAATAATTACCCTTGGTGAAGTGTAAAGCTCATGTAGATAAAAATCCGAATGAGTGTTACTTGGCCACTCAGCATAATTACTCCAAATTCGATGTATAAAGGTCACCCAAATAATGAACAGCAGTTTATGAACATCTTGTATATCAACTCCGAACAATAAGTCAAGCTCATAATCCTCTTTGTTTCTTGTTTTATTCGTTCTTTACCTCACCACCATTTGACTTTGTGCTCGTTGAAAAGAACGAGTATTGTTCTCAATGTGGTGATCCACTTTTCCTATCCCCACTTTCATCTCAGATCACACAATACATGCAAATATAGAAGAAGTGCTATTCCATTAATGTAAAACCGCTGGTCTCTATTTCAACAATGAACCTTTTTTTGCAACTTTGATAGAGTTATTTTGAGCACTCTTAACAAATTTTGCATGTTTTTGATCCCCAGTACCATCATGAAAAATGTTTAATAGAAATGTGTAAGTGATGCATTTATTTGTTTCGAATTTCCTCGCATTGAACAAAAGCAAAGCCAGCCGTCAGCTTGGCTGGGAGTGGCGGTCACTCCACCTCCACCTCCACCTCCACCTCCACCTCTCCTCTCCTCTCTCTCAGGCTGGACTCTAATCTCGAGACCAGCTCAGCTCGGCTCAGCCCAGCCCAGCCCCCTACCCGGCCGGCTGGCTGGCTGCGCGCCGCTCCGCGTCCCGTCCCGTCCCGTCACTCAGTCGAGTCGAGTTTCAGTTGAGTTCAGTTCCACTCCCGCCGCCTGGCAGCGCGCACGCACGCACTCTCTCGCACCTCAGCTCAGCTGCACCGCACCGTACCGGCACAGACCCGCCCCGCACTGAGCGCCCACCATGCACCTCGAGTCCACCCTTTCGCTCAAGGATCGGCACGCCGCCGCCGCCGCCCCCGCCGCCCCCAACACCGTCGTGCCGCCCGCCGCCGGGCGCGGGGGCGGGGGGCACCGCCTCTCCCTCAAGGGGCCCAAGGGCCACAGGCCGGCGCACAAGGGCCGCGCGCCGCTCCTGGGGGAGGTCGGCAAGCGCCAGACGCTCAACGTGTTCTCGGCCGACGGCCGGGATGTGTCCGCCGAGGTCGGCTCCGAGGAGGCCGTGGTGGATGAGACCGCCTTCGTCAAGCAGCCGTCCGTCATCTTCACGCGCGGCAAGAAGGTAGGCTCGGGCCGCAGGCCAGGTAGTCTAGGCTGGCCAATCACTGTGAAAAATATGTCTGAAAGTTTACGACTTTTTTCGGAATTTGTGATTTACAAATGGTGTTGTAAATTTACAATCGAGATCGTAAATTTACGAACGCTTAGTTGTGCTCGTTTAAGAATTACAAGTCGATACCAAGTGTCCTTAAAATTTTGTAATTTTACAATTTAATATCGTAACTTTACGACATTTCTCATGGAAAATTTTCCCGTAACTCTTACGAACATTTCTCACAGTGATAGCTTCTGCCTGGAACTTGTCTAGGTCTAGGTGGGAGGCAGGGCCGGGGGGGCGGGCCGGCTCGGAGCTGCCGTGCGACACGGCCAAGGTCGGGGCCGCCGAGCGGAGCGCAGCGCAGCGTTGCATCGGCGCGAGCCGAGGTGCCAGCCAGGGCCCTTGACATTGGGCCCGGCCCAAACCCAAGCGCCAGTGACCGGGGGGAGGGGAGGGGGTGACTGTTCAGCGCTTTAAAACATACGCCATTTATGGTCGTCCCACCGAAAGAATAGGCTATCTATCTCTCTCGCACTCATGGGAAAGCGTATTCTTTTCACTCATTTGGTGTACTAAACTCTCGACAGTTCCACTATACAACCAGGCGATTATTATCGACAGTCATACAATCGAGCCGGTACTTCAGGTCCTTCAGGATCATATTCCAGTGTGCGCGCCGCTGGCGATTCGCGCACCGGGCAGCGAGTGACGTGTGCTCAGCCCTAGGCCCTCAGTGGGCGCAGCGGGGGCGCGGGGGAAGTTTTCAGGGCCCGCCCTCGCCCTCATGTGGTTCCGGTTCCGGTCCGGCGCGGCCCCGGCTGGCCGAGCGCGATCGCGCGGTCATGTCTGCGTCGTTTGCGTGCGAGTGGCGCCCCGCGCACCCAGGATCACGATGAGTGTGCGCCGTGACTCGCGTGTCTGTCTGCGCTACGGGCGGGTGCAGTGCGGTCTGCTGCGCGGGCTGCGGTGACCCAAACTGAAACTTCGAGTACGACTTGCTCATGATGGTTCCCGATCTCGGATTTGGACCGAACGCTTCTTGTTTGCAAGGGGTAGACACAAATTATCTTCCCAACAAGCAGGGGTCGGGACGGATCTTAGCGTGCGGAGGTCGTGCTCAAAGTTTCGTTCTGGGACATACCCTAGGGTGGGCCCCCACCCCGCCCCGCCCCGCCCGCGGCACAGCGCCTTCCTGCACCTCGGAGCAGGAGGACCGCGTCCAAACTAGGAGACAGGAAGCATATCCTGATCCGTCATCCTGGGAGGGAACCCTCAGCCCTAGTCCGACCCTGTCCAGTCCATCCGCGGCCTATCCCCGCCGCGGAGCTGGCCGAGTCTTCTGCCCCGCCAGGGAAAGGCGTCAGCGAAGAGACTGAGAGAGTGCGACAGCCGGGGTCCCTGCCGCGTCCGGCCCGCTCCGCTCCGGGCTTGTTTGTTTCCCTTCCCCATTCACGCGCCGGCGCCGGCCGGGCAGCAGAAGGGGCGCCAGTCTATCTAGTAGGACCCGACCCCGAGCCGGCCCGGCCCGGGGCAGCGGGGGGCAGCACTGTCTGGGCTCGTTCCATCTGCCTATGCTGCTCTTTATCTGCTGGTTTGTTGCGGCGCCCAGTCCATAGAGTAAGTATAAGACATAGAGGGAGCGGGCTGGGCCCTGGCCCATACAGCGACTTGAGGCAAACATGTAGCGGTGGTAAATGCAGGCGACTGCTGGGGCTGCTGCGCCAGCCACCACCGCGACACGAACCAGCAAACGTCAGCTCCTGTGACTCCCTCAGCGAGCGCCGAGCGGCTGGACGTGCTTATCGCTGTAAGCGGACACCGCCCAGTACAGCTTACGAGTTATTGAAGGATTTGGTCCAGGACAATTATTATCTATACCACCGATGCCACATTTTTCCGATGACAGCGGTATTTTGATGGAAGTCGTAGGCCAATTTTGAAAGAAAATTTGTGCGTCGGAATGTGCGCACAGAGAGTCCTCCACCCCGGGGTCACGTGCGCAACATAGGCGTCAAAATTGGCCTACGACTTCCATCAAAATACCGCTGTCATCGGAAAAATGCGGGCAGGTCGGTGGTATAGATGATAATTGTCCTGGACAAATCCTTCAATAACTCATTAAGCTGTACTGGGCGGTGGCCGCTTACAGCGATAAGCACGGCCAGCCGCTCGGCGCTCGGTGAGGGAGTCACAGGAGGTGACGGTTGCTGAGTCGTGTCGCGGTGGTGGCTGGCGCAGCAGCCCCAGCAGTCGCCTGCATTTACCACCGCTACATGTTTGCCTCAAGTCGGGGGCCTCTCGCTCCCTCTATGTCTTATACTTACTCTATGGCCCAGTCCCGTGCGAACGCACAGCGAGCGAGCGTCGTGGAGGGCCGCGATACTTGGTGACGGTGACGTCAGGTAGCCGGGCGTCAAGGAGGGCCGGTGTGAGGGCTCGGCGGGGCGAGGTTGTTGAACCACTTAACTCTCGGCCATTAAAGGTGTCGGAGCCGCATGCGTTATGGGCGGAAAACTCCGAAGAAAGCGACGCTAAATCTGCCCTGGCGGCTGCGCGGGGCAGGCGAGGCGGGCGCTGCGCGTGGCGCACGGCGCGGCTCTCCCTGCAGGGCGCGCCGCAGGAGGCGGGGCGGGGCGGGGCGGAGCACTCTCCGGGAGCGCCCTGGAGAGCGGTTGAAGCGGGCTTTGTGGCTGGTGTGGGGGAGCCTACCCTCGTAGGATGCTCCCCAATGACCCTCCAGCTACAGGACCCCCATAGGGGTCCCGGAGGCACCGCGCCGGCCCGGCCCAGGGGGCGGGGCGGGGAGGCGCAGCGGGCACTGCCTCCCCTGCTGGCTGTCCGGTCCTAATTAAATTGGCGACTCTTCAGGAAGCCGCGGCGATGCGGCCCGCCCCACGCGCGCGTAGCATTAGCGTTGCCCCGCCGCGCCTGTCCGCGTCGGACAGTTCGCAAATCGCTTTGTTGGCGGGGCGGGGCGGGGCGGGGCGGGGCGAGCCGCGGACGTTTGGCGGGCGGGCGGGCGGGTCCGGGTCGGGTACCTCCTCGCCTCCAACGTGACCGCCCTCTTGTCACACCTCCCCATAACGTGGTCATTGTCAACTCACGTCCGCGAACAAAGGCGGCTCGGGACGGGACGCGACGGCGGCCCTTCGCACTCGGCGACCTCCTCGGCGAGGTCCTGCGGACGCGGCGGGGCGTGTCCGTGGGGCTGCCGCGCGCCCTGGACGGACCACTTGACAGCGCGTTCGTCAGAAAATCGGTCGCGGACTGTCCCACGCTGACAGGGCTAGCCTAATCGAGGACTAGAGCCGAAAATGTCGAGGAAAATGTACGGTTTTGGCATGGGCGGAGGGCGGAGGGGAGAAAAGTGTTCTAATGGCGAGGGACATTTTTGTCCCGGCCAGCGTGCTCTGCTGCCGCCCCGTGCCCCGCACCAGAGACGCGTGCGTAAGCAGCGGTGGGCGCCCGGCCCGCGATAGACTTTACGAACTAGGAGTCGTAAACTCGTGTTACCCGCCGGTGTTACCAAGCAGGATAAATGCCATTACAGCATGTGCAGTGCAGGCCTGTTGCGCGGTGGTCGGCGAGGAGTAGAGCAATAGATATTGGGTCGCGAGTCAGGATGACTAGGCGGTCGCAGTTTTACTGGCAGATGCAGATGCCGTACGTTGCCGTCACGTCACACGCTAGGGGTACAGTGTAGTGCCGGCGGGGCGGGGCGGGGCGGGGCGGGGCGGGGCGGCGGTACCGCAGCCGGTACAGCCGGTGGGTGTGTCTGCGTCGGGTCTGATCAGGCTCGTCAGGTGATGGCTATGGCTTGCCCGCACCGTGCCCAAGCGTGCCCGCACCGTGCCAATCGCGGCCCCTAGAGCGCAGCGGCGCATGCGCGTGGAACTGCTGGAGAAGGCGATGATGACGCACGCTTAGCATGCCGCCCCGCCCGCCCCGCCTCGAGTTGCTATTGGTTGCTATACGCTGTGTGGTTCCCGACGCGACGCGACGCGACGGCCCGGCTGAAGTGCAACGCATGGCATGGCACATGGCACTGCCAGAGGCGCGACTTTGTGTGCGCAGCGTTGCAGATCCGCATGCACATGGAAAGACACGTGGGCGTGTTCGCGGGCCTGGCTGCGCTGGATCTGCAACTAGATTGCCGGTGCCTCTATTCGCACAACTTGCCAGCCATCGGCCATTTTCATCACTGCAAGTGGACAAAGGGGCATTCGCTCAGTGTGAATACATTTGACGCACACTCCTACAAGTGTGCGAAAAAAAATCAGTGCGAGTGAGCAGTGATATTTTGCACACTCGTATGTATGTAATCTTATGGTGTGAACGCGCGCGGCGCGGACGGGCGCGAGTGAGCATCCGTGAGTGTTTAGTGCTGTACGTTGCACGTAAGGCTATACAGATTCGCCTCCAGCGTGTGAAACCGGAAAAAAGTAGACTCCTTAATACAACCATCGGTAAAGAGAAGGGTGACTTCTCGTTCGCCCGCCCCAACTATGTATAGGCGCTCCTGGAGAAACCGAAAACGTTGTGATTCGATGGCGATATGAATCGATACTTCTTGTCCGCTGACGTTTCGGCGTCATAACAGGCTGCTTGTCCGTTGCCGATCTGCCTCGCGGTCCATTAGGAACACGTTTTGTTTTTACTGGGCACTCCCCCCCCCCTCCTCCCCTTATGCTAACCAATTAGAGCACTCTAGGGAGTGGAGACGTCCGCCCGTGCCCACGCGGCTGTGAGGAGGCACCGTGAGTCAGCAGTCACTCGTACCTCCAATCTAGTCAAGAAGCGTGTAGAATGTCACGGAGAGGTCGTGTGGGCATCGCGGCGAGATTTACCGGCGCACCGGCGAAACCACATCATCATCATCATCATCCCGGCGCGGTCCCGTCATTCGGAGAATCGCTCTTTACCACTTTTTGGAATACTCCGGCGTTCCTGTGCTCCCTGTAGCTCCCGATGTATGGGCGTACCGCTACCGCTCGGGACGTTGAAAGCATCACTACAAATCAAGTGGTGAGACATCTGACCAAATTTCGGTGATACATAAAGTCTCACCGAAAAAAAGTCGTACACTAATGTATGACCCAAAAAAAGTGATACTCCAATGTATGACTGTAAAAAGGTCAGACATCAGTGGGGATGGCCCTTGATTCCCTTATAAAAGTATGATCCTTTACCGGTGTATCACCCTTTTTTTGGTCGTACATCGAACGTATCACCTTTTTTCGGTCGTACATTGGAATATCACCATTTTTCGGTCATACATTAGAGTATCACCCTTTTTCGGTCAGACAGTTATGTCTCACCCCTTATAGGGCAAGATGCCTGACCTTTTGATTTACAGTGAATTGCAAACCCGACAATTGTTTCTCATCTTAACACGTGTGCGTACAACACTATGGCGGCACATCTTTCGGCGGGCATTAGATACTCTGGTGTTATCCGACGGGTGGCGCCCGGAGCAGTAAGCTTTGTGTGCGGTCCAGCCGGCCCCGCCCCGTCGCGCCCTGCCCTGCACTGTGTGCGTTTCACGCCACGCCAGCCTCTTGTTGTGAGGCAAGGCGGTCGAAACAAGGGCACATTTCCTTACTTTATGCAAGGGCAGCCCCGGGGCGTGCGCACCATGACAGTGGTCGCCACCACCGCCGCCGCCTCCCCCACCCGCTCTAGTGCAGCCTGCAGCACTCTTATCGGCCTGCTCTGGGAGAGCTGCAGGCTGCCATGCGGACTCGCCGGGGAGGCGCTGGAGTGCGCCAGCCGGGCTGAGGCGGGCGTGACGCTAGCAGCAGGCGGCAGCAGGCGGCAGCAGGCGGCAGCAGGCGGCAGCAGGCGGCAGCAGGCGGGCACCGCGTGGGGCTTCCCCTTTATAATAGGCGGTCCGGCCGGGCCGGGTCGGGTCGGGTCGGAGGGACTGGAGGCGTCCCGGCCCGGCCCGCCCGGGCGTGCGTGCGTGCGTGCGTGAGCCGTGATGACGTACGAGGAGCGGCCGAAAACAAAAGCGGACGGCGCTGGAGTGCATGGAGCACGGGGTGGGGGTGGCTGGCCTGGCGAGTAATCTTCTCGCACTTGAGTTTGGCGTGGCAAATCCCCCGCCCCTGCTCCTGCTCGTGTATACCCTGTACCTACCTGTCCGTCTGTTCGTTTGTCTGCCTGTCGGTGTCGGTGAGTGTTGTTTTTGCGAGGCGAGTACCGCGGGTCCTTCCGCGACGCCGCCCCGCCCCGCCCCGCCCCGCCCCGCCCCGCCCCGCCCCGCCCCGCCCCGCCCGGCTCGGCCCGGGCGCCGCCCAGTGGGCTGGACCGTACCCGTCACTGGAGAGACGGGCAATTTCTGATTGGTTCCGTGGACGAGGAGCGTCGTTGGGCCGGCGCGGCGCGGAAAGTTTCCATACGAATATGAGACGCTGCTGCTGCTAGTGCTCGGCCTGCTCGGCCCGACCCGGGCACCGGCACCGCTTTGCTCCATTACTCACCGGACTCTGGCCCGGCCCGGCCGCAACTACGATACTTATTTTGTTTTCAGCGGGTCGGCCCGGGCCGCTGCTGGTTGTAGAACGACGCTCCATACAGGCCGGCGCACGACGTAAACACGCACCCGGCCCGGCCCGGCCCGGCCCGACCACCCCGGCCGGCTCTGGGCGGATGTCATGGCAAAAAGAGGATAATCGAAGATTAGAGGAGTCCGAGAAGTCTCGTGCTTGTAAAATGATAGAGCCTCGATAATGTGTTTATATGCCAGAGGTGGAGTCGTGCCGCTTCGTTTTGTTTCGGTTTCACTATGGCGTGCGCTGCGTGCTTTGGTCGATGTCTATTTTTTTTTTCACGCCGTCCCTGACCTCGGCGAAAAAGAGATACTTATTTGAAGTCCCCCCGGTAGCGGACGGAGTTACTTGCGTCATCGAATACCCGCAAGGATGAACGGCTTGCAGCAACAACAATGTGTTTGTGTGTGTGTTTGGGGGGGGGGGGGGAGAATTCGTCCCACAAACACAGAATTCTTCACCGTCCATCAGTCATTTTTAAAAGGCCGTTTTCTTGCTGATCCTCCTTCTGTCAGGTGGTGCAGGTGGGCAGGCCCCGTCACTCGGGCTCAGCCTGCTGTCTGTGGCCAGGCCTCGCTGCGGTGGGGCATTACAAACGGGACTAGTTCACCAGGAGCATATTTGCGAAAGCACGACTGAATCCTCGGGCGAAAAGCTAACTCTCGGACGATCGGTTCTGTGTGAGATTGGGCTGTCCATCGCAAAAGGCTTGAGCACAGGTGTCAAATAATGTTGGAGATGACGAAAAGCCTTCTACTATTCCCAAAAGTGCAACGCGTTTTGCTATTGTCTGGTGTTCTATATCATATCCAAACTCTCCTCCACAGTAACGGGGAAGTTCCTCCTGCGGCTGGTGCCAGGCTAGAGCACTCTATGTACTCGTGGTGGGAAGCCCCGCCCCGGGCCCGGGCCGGGTAGGATCATGCCGTTGTGTGACCGGAGGTGCGGCGTGGCGGGCGCGCCATCTGATGCAACTCCAACCAGCCTTCCGGCGATTAACGAAAGAAACAAGTGACTGTTGCGCGGTTCGAATGTGGCATCATGTACATACGACCCCGTTGCGCGATGGGCCCGCGCGCGCGCGCTCACACGCTGGCCCGCGGGGCAGGAGGTGCCCGGCCGGCCTGGCCTTGTCCCGCACCTCTGAATGAGAGATAAGCCCCGTGATAACACGTGGCGTGGAGCGCCGGCGGGGCGGGGCGGGGTGGGGCGCGGCGAGGGAAAATCTGGTGCTCCTCTTGTTGACACAAGGGCGAGGTGGGAGCCTCGTGGTCAGCCTGGTGCGAGGACGGGCCATAAAGGAATGAGAGGCGGTGATGCGCCGGGCCGGGGCGAGGCGGGGCGGGGCGGGGCGGCGCGGGGCACGGCGAGCTCAACTTTGGCTTTATGACCGCGACTCCAAATCTTTGTCACCTGCTGTTGGCGAGGCGGGGCGGGGCGGGGCGGGGCGGGGCGGGGCGACAAGGAGGCCCCGCCGAGGTGGCCGACGACGTCTTTGTCTCCTGCTCGGAGCGGCCCTGCAGGGGGACCAGCGGGACGTGCAGCGGAATGCTACCCGCCGGAGCCGCTCGCCGCGCCGCGCCACGCCGCGCCACGCCACGCCACGCCACGCCACGCCACGCCACGCCACGCCACGCCACGCCGCGCCACGCCACGCCACGCCACGCCACGACGACAACCCATCATCGCGCGGAGCGGAGCGCTCGTCTGGTTTTCGCAACCCGGTGGCGGGAGGCGATGAGTCGCGTGGCTCCGAGGCGATGAGCGGCGAGAACATCGCTTCCTCGCCGCGGCGAGGGGGGGAGAGGGGGGGGGGGGCGATTGCGTTACGCGCCGCCCCGCTCAAGTCCAGCACGGCTGATCTGTCATAAACGGAACACGAGGGAAGCGAACTTAACTTTCACGCGGAGGAACCAAGCCCCTGACGGACGGCAGGTGGAAACGCAAAGCCCGTAAAGTGTTGCGGGTCGGCCCACCTCCCGGCCGTAAGGCGCCGGAGCCCCTCGGGGTAGGCAGACCCGCAGCACTGCGGCGCACTCCGGGCACGCACTCTCGCGGCACGTGGTCGCGGTGGCAGCAGCGGATGAGCTCAGGGAAAATTTTCTTAATTTTGTTGGCGCCATTATATCGACCGCATCATTATGTTGCTCCGTGGCCGTGCGGCTACGGAATATTCTTTAGCCGCCGCCAGCCTGAGCTGAGCCTGCTGCACGTAATCTTTCATTGACTCTCGTTACCCCCCCCCCCCCCTTCCCCTCCACTCTCACTATTCAGCGATTGCGATTATATTACTGTCTTAATTAAACGTCGCTGCCTTAACATAATAATCTGAGCGGCCCCAGCTCTCGACTTCCCCGTGCAGCGCCGCTGCAGCTCCCCGCGGAGCGGAGGGCCGGGGGGAGGGGGGGGGGGGGGCTCGCCTCCGCCCTTGGCAGCGCGCCGCACCCCGCCAGCCCATCAATACTCTGGCTCAGCTGATTGAATCTCGCACAAAGGAAGCGGGGAGACGTGGTGACTTTATGTCGGCTGAGCAGAGCTCTGCTCGCACGCGCTGGGCTGGGCTGGGCTGCGCTCTCGAGCAGTATGTGCACGCGTGTGCCGTACGTACACGCAATCGCCTGTTCTGTCCTGAGCGCCTGAGCCGAGCTGAGCTGAGCTTGGCTCTTATCTGCCGCGGAGCGTCAGAGTTAAACGCCGTGTTCAGGCGCGAGGCGTGTGTGAGCAGCCCCGGCCCGGCCCGGCCACGCCTGGCGTAGCCGCGGACATAGCTCGCTGTTCTATTTGTAACGTGGTTGCCTTAACTATACTAGCTGCGCGTGGGATAGGATTTCTTTTTGAATTTTGTGTTTTTTACATGACATCTATTTCTTTCCATGGGAAATAAGATGGCGGATGGCGGAGCATGCGTGCCGTGCCGCCATAGCTTCCCCCTGCACCAGCGTGAGCCTGTGGCTCGGCCTCAGTTCGTCGCAATTACATCTAGTTTTGTCTCGAGTCGTTTGAAATAAAGGAAAGATGGCAGCAGCGAAAAAAAAAGTGGAGGAAAACAGAGCTTGTCCACTCTTTTACGCCGTAGTCTGCCCGGTGTGGAAATTCCGGACGCGGAAAAGTAAGGCCCGGCTCGGGAGGGGGGGGGGGGGGGGAGGGGGAAGGCAGGAAAAAGTAAGTGCGGTGAGAGTTTGGGTGGACAGGACACAGCAGCCCTGGGTCACGTGGGGGACGAGGCGCGGGGCGGCGCGGGGCCGGGATGCAGCGGGTGGGTCGGATGGTTCCGCGCTGCGCCGCGCATTAACTCTGACCTCGGCCGAAATCAGGACAACATTTACCTCTCCCGCCCCGCGCGCGCTTTGTTTTGTATTTTTCCTGTTTCACCCCCTCCCCCCCCTCCTCCGGCCCCAATAGCATCATATGATGATCAGGAGGGCGTTACATCATGTGCCGCGGGCTGGCCGGGCCGGGCCGGGCCGGGCGCGGTGCTGGCCTGGTGGTGAGCAGAGATTATTCCTCTGCTGACGCCGCGCCGCGCCGTGCCTCATGCACTCGCTGACCCCGTGCCGTGCGTCGGCGTGGCGAAGCGGGCGAAGCGCTCTCGACCCGGAAAGATGCGCGCAGCGCGCAGGTCAGGACAGGACGGTGGAAACAATGTCTCATTTTTTTTTAGGAAAAGAGGAAAACTTTGAGGGACTCCCATAATTTGAGGGAACTTCCTCCGATTTTGAGGAAGTCCCCTCAAAATTTGAGGGGAAACTCCCATACTTTTGGAGGAGACGTCCTCAAAATCCGAGGTTTCCTCAAAATATAGGAGTTTCTAAAAGTTTTCCCCTTTTCCTCAAAAAATCGGGCATTGTTTCTACCGTGAGGGCTGACGGACGCACGCTACTCGGGGGTGGATGTATGATGCATGTGACACTGTCTTAGGAATTTCACACCTGTAAAAGGTCACAAGTGTGTACAGACACGTACAGGTGTGCGACAGTCGCTCACTTGCTCCGCATCACGGAGCCTGCGAGCGGGAGGTGTGGGCGGGTGCCGGAGGACCTCAGGCAGGAGCCACACTGTGTGTACAGTATGGCGCTCGGTAAAATCACGTCGTAAAAGTGCGATGGTCACCCTGCTCCCGCCCGATGTAGCGTGGAGTGGAGCGCCCCGCCCCGCCCCGCCCCGCCCCGCCCCGCCCCGCCCCGCCCCGCCCCGCCCCGCCCCGCCACTCTCGGTGAGAGGCAGAGGGCGACGTGCCCCGGGTCGGGACGCGCTGGTCTCTTCCTCCAGCCGCCCCGCCCCATTGCGCGTTCGTTCTTTTGTTTTGACGGCGAAGGCCGTGACGGCGTGCCCGCCCTGCCGCGCCCCGCCGCACCCCGCCGCACCCCGCCACACCCCGCCGCACCCCGCCGCACCACGCCACACCCCGCCCCGCCGCACCTTGCCCCTTCTCTCTTCGGCCCCGCGTGCATCGCCGGGCAGAAGGCAAGCAAAACGGGTCGGTTGAGCTTATCTGATGGAACAACGAGGTGCGCCGCCCCGCCCCGCCCGCCTGAACCCTCTCCAGCCTGCCCCGCCCCGCCCCGCCCCGCCCCGCCCCGCCCCCCCCGCCCCGCCCCGCCCTACGACTGCGACGCCGCGTCGAAAGTGTTTTGGTTGCTAAAGGAGGCGAGACGTTGTCTTGTCGCGGATGGCGACGCGAGTGCGCGGCAAGTGTTTGGAGTTCCTGCTGTTGTTGTTAACCCTGCGCCTTGCGCTCCTGTTGCAGGGCATGCACTACACGTTGCTGCTGCTCGACTACCACAAGGAGGAGGGCAGCGCCCCCCACCACCGCCTGCACTGGCTCATCACCGACATACCCGTGAGTATCTGAGAGGAGAGACCCCGCCCCGGGCGGGGCGGGGCGCAGCGCAGACACGTTTCACGCCCGTGGAGCCGGGGGGAGGTGCCTGCCGCGAACGCGATGCGCCGCTCGGGCCAAGGCCGTTACTCGCCGCCCCGCCCCGCCCCGCCCCGCCCCGCCCCGCCCGCTGACCTGCACACCCCAGTGCTGGCCGAGGCCCGAGGGACAGCCGCGCTGGCGTCAGCCCGTCGGAAGGCCATTGAGGCCTCTAAGCCGCCCGGCCCGGCCCGGGCCGCGGGCCGCACCACAGTAGTGTGTCTCGTCGTGTTGGCGTTGTCCGGGACCTGTTTCTGGGTCGCTTCTCCCGGCCGCCGCGGTGCGGAGGTGCGGAGGTGCGGCGGCGGGCTGCAGCGGAACGGACCGCGGCCGCCGCGCTGCGCCCTGGCGTGTCCAAGGTCAGTGCCGCCCCGCCCGCCCGCCACGCCCCGCCACGCCCCGCCACGCCCCGCCACGCCCCGCCACGCCCCGCGCTGCAGCCTTAATCTTCCTACTGACTGGTACTTCGTCGTACGCTTTATGTCTTGGACAATGGCCGCCCAAATTGAGCTGGGTGCGAACGGGTGTGCTCTCTTGACAGCCCCGTCTTGCGCGCGGCCGCCTTTTATTGGCTATTCTCTCTGCGGGCGGCGAGGCGAGGTGAGGTGGACGAGGTGAGGCGACGCCCCAGACGAGAGGAGCTGCCGGTGAGGAAGTCAGGCCGCCGACGAGCTGCGGCGCGGCGCTAAAGCTGCTGGGATCTGAACATCGCGTGGAGCCTGCGCTGCCCTGCCCCTCCCCCGCGAGACCTGTACGGGGGGGGGGGGGGGGGGCGTGCTCCTGAACGGCAAAACATGGCCCGCCGGCTGGCCCCGCCCCGCCCCGCCCCGCCCCGCCCGCGGCGCGTACCGCGGTCAATGTCCCGAACGGTTTGGCGAGCCCTGCTGCGTGGCGCGGCTGGGCTGCGGGGCCGACCTGTAGCCGGGCTGGGCCGCGGGGCGGGACGGGGCGGGACGGTCCTAGTTTGGCACCCCGTTATGCACGTCCTACTCAGCACGCTCCGGGCCGGGCGCTGCTGTGGCCTGCGGGAGCGCGCTGCTACACCACACCCCGCCGTCCAAGCGGGTCACGTCCATCCACACCGGTCCACGTCACGTCTTACATTTTTCATTCAATTTTCTTATTTTCGCTGCACTGCGGATTGCCTATTCCCCGGGCGGCTGGCTACGCTCCTGTGTGGCGGTAGAACTCAGTCGGCGCGCGCTGTGCATGGGCACTGGGTGCTCGCGGTGGTCGCGTGTGCGACCGTATCGCCCCGCCACGCCACGCCCCACCCCGCCACGCCCCGCCACGCCCCGCCACGCCCCGCGACCTCAGGCCGACCGCCGGCCGCGGCGCGCCACGCTATTAGTGTTTGTTTTACCAGCGGAAAAACGAAACGCGAGCGAAATGCAGCATGTAATAGGCAGCCCTGGCAGTGGTCGTGGCTCCCGGCTGCTGGGCGAGGTCCATCGCGTGCACCCGGGTGACTCACCCGGCCCAGCTCGCTCCCGTCCCGGTGGAATACAGCATCGCGGTCAATCAGCGTTTTCTTTACGACCCGCCAGCACGGTCCTCAACATCAAACACGTCTCCCTTTCCATCGATATTTTTTCCTCCCATTCCTTTCGTTTTTTTTCCCTTTACTTCGCGCGAAACGACCGATGAAGACGACGACGATATATGATACGACGGCTTGCTGATAGGTCGATGTCCTACGCACGCCCGGAAATCTCCCTTTTTTTCTCCACTTTCCGAATGAGGCGAAATAAAAATGCAGGACATATTTTTTTCTACGCTGACAGGAAACTTCGCTCCGCCACGAGTGGCAGAGGACAGAGCCACGCACATCGCGGCAGCAGGGTGCCGGCAGGTCAGCGCGCACGCAGAGCGGGGCGGGGCGGGGCGGGGCGGGGCGGGGCGGGGCGGGGCGGGGGGCGGCAGCGGCAGCGGCAGCGGCAGGGCTCTGCGCGAGCACCGCGACCGCGGCCAGCCCGTCCCAGCCGTGACATTACATTACAATACCGACCAGGAAACGCGATTCGACGCGACAGAGGCAGGCCGGAGTCGGTTTGCCCCGCGCCCCGCCCCGCCCCGCCCCGCCCCGCCCCGCCCCGCCCCGCCCCGCGCTGCTGTGAGCCGATATCCATACGACCTGGTCTCGTCTCCCCCGCAGAGCCGCGCGTCTCACCTCGCGCCTGCTAGTTTTCGTTTGGTCGCCCCCCCCCTCCTCCCTCCCTCCCCCCGCCCCTAATCTAGTTTCCCCCCCTCTCCTGCTTCTGGCCGCAGCAACGGTGACGCGCGTGCGGACTGGAACCGACGCCCCAGCCGCAGCCATCACTCCCTTCGAGAGATGAAACGATATCATGCGTTGGGAAAAAAATTAATTAAGAAACTTAAAACGCGTTCCCGTGGTAACCGCGCGTAGTCCGCCGCCGATTTCCTGTCCGCTGCCCCCTCTGCCGCACTGGAAAAAAATAATTAAAACATTGAGGAGGAAAAATTTCGCGGTACTGCAGTTTATCGCACATGGAGTGCTTTCTCGTGTCGCCATGATTGTGCCGCGCCGCGCCGCCCTGCCCCTGGAGGCCGACTGACGTCCGCTTTCCTTGGAAAGCCCCGCCATGAGCCGCGTGTCCCTCCCGGTCCCTCACGCCCCGCCCCGCCCCGCCCCGCCCTCCACAAGGACCTCTACACCGTCCCGCCCCGTCCATTGGCACCTTCCTTACGTGTGAGCCATATCAATTACGTTTTGTTTACTACTACCGCGGCTGCGTGTGTTCGAGTGTTTGTTTGTTTGTTTGTTTGTTTGCCTGTACTCTGTCGCGTTGCATGCACATCCACGTCCGACCGGTTCAGGTCAGCAGCCCTTCTTACTCGCGCAGCCCGCAGCCCTGGCGGAATGGGAAGCTCTCACACACTTCCGTCGTGCGGCGTGTGGCACGTGTGCACGGAACACCGGCCCGCCCCGCCCCCCCGCCCCGCCCCGCCCCGCCTTGCCTAATCGATTCGTACGGAAGAGAGCGTAGGGGCTTCCTACTTCTCTCTAGGTCTGGCCCGGGCCCGGTCAAATGCCTAATAATCCCTCTCCAAATGATAGCCTGCCGCCCCGCCCCGCCCCGCCCCGCCCCACCCCGCCCCGCCCCGCCCCGCCGAGCCGCGGCCACCTTGATCCTATATGCAAGATTGATTGATACCGCTCTGCTACGGTCGCCCGTCTGTCCGTCTGTCCGCCGAGCTGTCTGTGTGCCTACCTGTCACTCCTCTGATCCCGCACGTCACGTGACGAGCGGAAACGCCTTCCTTCGGTACAGTGCAGTGGCGCGCCTGCACGCAAAAAAAAAGTAGCGTCTCAGCTAAGATTTTAGCTCCGGAGCAAAAATAAATAGCTGCAGAGGCCCAGCTACTTTGTATAGCACCGGTGCAATTCTTTTTACTGTACAGCTATCGATTAGCTACACAGCTATCTGGTAGCTGAGCAGCTAAAGCCACTTAGCTGTGAAGCTAATTTTTTTTCCTGTGGCTAATTTTTTGTCACGGGTGCTGAATTGGCCAGCTAAAACGGTTAGCACGGAACTGAAATTTTTTTTTTTGCGTGTGGGCCTGGGCTGGGCTGGGCGCGTAACCCACCTCATCAGATTTCGGGCTGCGGCCGATATGGTGAGGACTGAGCGTGGCGTGAGTCACGGTACTGCACCCAAACATGCCGGGCCGGGGCGGGCCGGGGCGGGCGCGCACCAGACCAGACCAGACCGCAGAGCAGAGCGTGAGGGAAGTCCTCGCGGAGGAGAGGAGAGGAGAGGTCAGGGTCAGTCCCTCCCAAGTCATACTCCGGGAGAATGACTCGCGCCCCGCGGCGCGGCGCGGGGCTTTGGGAGTGGATCCAGTCCATCAAGGACTACGACCGAATTAGCTTCGCCATGGGGGTGGGCCCGCCCCGCCCTGCCCCGCCCTGCCCCGCCCCGCCCCGCCCCGCCCCGCCCCGCCCCGGACCCCGTGGCGCCACTCGCTCCAAGACCCGGCCGCCGCCGCCGCCGCTCCCACGACCTCGGCCAACCCTGTCCGGCCAGACCGTTTGGAAACTATTCATCAAACCGTGAATGTAGAGCATTGGGACCAGTGTCTGCCCGCGGGACGGGGCGGGGCGGGACCGCTAGCCCGGGCAGGTCACGCGGCTGCCGAGGGGGAAACAACTCTAAAATTTTTGCACACATTATCATTTTAAAAAGTTCAGGAAAATTCAGCTAACACTTAGGAAAATGCAGGGAAATTCAGAGAAATTTAGGGGAAATCGGAGCATATATTACAATAAAAATCAATAAAAATTCACAAAAATTCACGACTTTCGTACTCAAAAATTTAAATTTGTTGCCCCCTCGGCGGCTGCCGACTGGCTCCGGGGACCGCTGCTTCCATTGTGGCAGTCCACGTCGAGCAGGGCGGTGCCCGGCCGCGCGCGTCCTAACGGCGCCCTTACGGATGCGACAAGGGCGGAGCGAAGGTGGGATAGGGGGATCCTCTGGATCAGTCAGCTGCGCGGCTGAGCCAAGGCTGGCGGCGACCTGCCCATGGCGCGCTCATCTCCACCCACATGCCCCACCCCGCCCCACCCCCCCCGCCCCACCCCACCGCACCCCACCGCGCCCCACTGTCACCCTAGGCTCTTCCTCAAATCCCCCGCCCGCGCCGTGCCGCACGGAGGGCAGAGGCGCCTCGCCCGCCCCGCCTCGCCTCGCGTCACCTCACATCACACGCGCATCGCCCAGATTAGCACGTCTGTCGGGCTTTGCAGAAAGAGATAATTCCCGCGGCTCAGACCACACGTCGCTTGCACCGCGGGCCAAATCCCGGTCGCCCCGCCCCGCCCCGCCCCGCCCCGCCCCGCCCCGCCGCGCCCCGGCCGCCCCCGATGCACGACAAGCCGCGAGCAAAAGTTAAACAAGACACGCACAAAGGAGGTCGACCCTCAAAGTCGAGCAGTCGTCGCCCCGCCCCGCCCCGCCCCGGGGACGCGCTTGTAAGCGATATGCCGTGCGCGGCCCGGCCCGGCCCGGCCCGCACCCGTGAGAAGGCCGCGCTGGACACGACGCGCTGCTGCCCGAGATGTTTTGCCCGCAAATTATGAGCGAACTGATCCAGAAGGAACCGCGTGCGACTTGCGTTGAGGAACGCGGTTCGGTTGTGTGGTTCGGAAAGAAATGCGTCGCGTTCAGTTTGTCGAGAATGATATCGTGGTCTACTCTGTGAGAAATGTGTGTAGGGGTTGCGGGAAAGTTTCCCACCAGAAATGTCGTCGTAAAGTTGGGATACCAAATTGTGAAATTACTAAATTGTAATGACGCTTGGTATCGAATTCTCATTCTTATAAACGAGGACTTTGATGGGATTCGCGATTCCGATCGCAAATTTACAATGTCAGTTGTCAATTTCGAATTACGAGAAATGTGTTAACTTTACGTAGATAGTTTACAGTCAGAGGCTTTGAACATGAACATGACGTCACGGTGGCAGAGGAAGTGGCCGATAATCTTTGCGTCTGACGCCTGTCAAGGATGAGATAGGCAACCGGACGCGCCGGTGTACCCGTGTTGCCTACCCCGCAGGCGCCTCAGTGGGCTGACGGCCTGCTCTGCTCGGCACTGCTCGGTCGGAAGGGGAAGGGAAGCGGGACTCGTCGTACACTGTCGGGACGTGGCCTGTGGGTCAGGCCCGGCCGTGGATCTAGTCCGCGATCGCTCAGCACTGCTCAGCCAGCACTGCTCAGCACTGCTCAGCAAACGCCCAGCTGACAGGCCATCAATCATCCACTTCATGTCGGTGTGTCTGTGTGTTCACAGGGACTGGAGTTTGCGTCCGGAGACCTGAGCGACGGGATTGTTCTTGCTGGTGAGTACAACACATTACCACGCATAGCCGTACCAAAACAAAAACACACACACACACACACACTCTAAATGACTATGGACATTTTTGTTACTAGCTCTGAACGTTTTTGTACGTCACTAAATAAGATACAATATTGTGTGTCAGTACAGTTGCAATTTTAGATAAATCGTAACTAACGGCAGACAATTAAGAGGTCAAAATTGCATCTAGGTTAGTGACGTACAAAAACGTTCAGAGCTAGTTACAAAAATCTCCGTAGTCATTTAGAGTGCACACAAAAAAAAACTCCTCTAAATCCAAATCGATCTGAGGAGGCAGCGTGTTTTTATGGGAAAAGAGCCACCGCACACTGCTGTGCGGTTTGCAGGGGCCTGTCGCGATGCATGCGGAGCGTGTTTCCGTGTTTGCTCTCCCGCGCGGCGCGGCGCGGCGCGTCCGCATCGACAACAGTGTTTTGTTGGCGGAGAAGTAAAAGTTGGCCAGGAGCAAGCAGAAGGTGCGCGGCGGCCGCCAGTGTGACGGGACGGCACGGGTCGGGCCGGCTTTAGTGTTATTTGTTTACTCGACTCGAAATTCTTCCTGACCGGGGCGGGGCGGGGCGGGGCGGGGCGGGGGAGACCCACACGCGGGGTGCCAAACACGGTACCATCTACATCCACTCGCCCGGGCCCGGGCCGGGCTGGGCCGGCGGCAGGCCGCACACCGGGTACTCTGCGCGTGCGCGCGCGCGGGGCCGTGTCCGCTGTTTACCTGTGTGGCCGGGCCGGGTAGGGGTAGTGTCAACACTCGGGCGCGAAAGATAAGGTCAACAATCATAGTAGTAATAAAATAGGAATTATGTTCTGTGACGTGACGTGTTTTTTCTATAGTTTTTCCCCCTATTTTTTTTCTCGGTCTGTCTTTCTTACCCCTCGCACGCCGCTGCATTACCCTCTCGCCACGATCTTCGGAACATTCCGATAACTGGAGGGAGATATAGTTTTATCGGGGCGAGCGCAGCGCAGCGCAGCGCAGCGCCCCCATTTCGTCCCGCACTCTTCGTATTCGCATTTCAATTTGCTTTTCCTCGATGCGATAACCCGCTTCTCTCTCGTGCGTCCGACGCGAGGATAACCCTTGGTCGCCCCTGCACGCTAAATTCTTATGAACATTTTTCTAACTCAATCATACATAGTTATGCACTTCTACGTGCATGCTGTTCTTCCGTATAAATTGTGTTCATAACTACGAAAAAATGAGTCAAATTGTTCATAATTACTAACAAAATTATGCATAGTTATGCATTGAACTTATGCGCAACAGCAGCATGCACACAGAAGTTCATAAAAAAATTAGCGTGTGGCCCGACCTGCCCTGCACTCAGAAAACCACTTCTTTGTGCGAACGAAATAATTTCGTCCCCGTAATTAACGAAATTTTAGAAGTAACAAATAAAATTTTTCTTTAGCTCAACTTTTAAAAAAATAGGAAATTGGAACAAATAAAATTTGTCGTCGTCGTCCCAACGAAAATTTGACTTTGTTTTCAGAAACGAAAGATTGTCGTTCAGGGAAATAAAATTTCTTTCCGCCGAAGAAGCGGTTTTCTGAGTGTGCCCTGCCCTGCGCGCGCGCAAGGACAAAGCAGGGCTCTCGAGAAGGTATCGGGAAATGGCGTGTCGGTAATCTGTGCTGTGCGCCTCTCCTCTCGAGGGCCTGGCCTGGGCTGCACGTGAGTATCGCGCCCAGTCCGCGGAAGGTCTCGCCGCATTATTGTTTTCGCCAGTCGTATTATCAGATGCCTCACCTCACGTCACTGTCCGGCACTCGACGGCAGGCAGGCAGGGTGGAGTAGGCCGGTACCATGTATGCCTGACGTAGGCGCCGTACGTGGCGTCGCGCTGTCAGCAGGACCGGGCGTGGCGCGGCAGGCAGGGGCAGGCGCACAGGCATACGAGCAGCTCCCGCTCCGAGGCGGAGGCGTGGGTCAGGAGACCTCACTGGAGGCACAAGTGTGTGAGGAGGTGGGGATTTAGAAAACACTTCACCTCACTTGTCACACTAGTCGGAACAAGTGTATAAATGGATATTTACTCAGTTCCTACAAGTGTGTTACATTCTCACGCCTGGGTTCCGCGTGCAGACCAGCACTGCGTCAGCTTCACGACGCACTACACGGCGGAGAGGAGCGAGCCCCGAGCAACCTTCCCCGCGGCTGGGCCGTGCACTGGGTGCTAACGACAGCGTCGGGTGTTCCTATCGGGAGGCGCCCCGCCCCGCCCCGCCCCGCCCCGCCCCGCCCCGCCCCGCCCCTGTCCTGGACACGCGTTATTCCTTTTTGGCTGGGCCGCAGCGCGTGGTTCGTTCTGCTTGCACTGCGCGTCGTCCTCTACGCGCCAGGGCGGGGAGACGCCCGTGCACGTGCACCTCCACGGAGGGACACCGCTCAGGGCTGTGCGCCAGGGCGGGGGGACGCCCGTGCACGTGCACCTCCGCGGAGGGACACCGCTCAGGGCTGTGCGCCAGGGCGGGGAGACGCTCGTGCACGTGCACCTCCGCGGAGGGACACCGCTCAGGGCTGTGCGCCAGGGCGGGGGGACGCCCGTGCACGTGCACCTCCACGGAGGGACACCGCTCAGGGCTGTGCGCCAGGGCGGGGGGACGCCCGTGCACGTGCACCTCCACGGAGGGACACCGCTCAGGGCTGTGCGGCAGGGCGGGGGGACGCCCGTGCACGTGCACCTCCACGGAGGGACACCGCTCAGGGCTGTGCGGCAGGGCGGGGGGACGCCCGTGCACGTGCACCTCCACGGAGGGACACCGCTCAGGGCTGTGCGCCAGGGCGGGGAGACGCCCGTGCACGTGCACCTCCACGGAGGGACACCGCTCAGGGCTGTGCGCCAGGGCGGGGGGACGCCCGTGCACGTGCACCTCCACGGAGGGACACCGCTCAGGGCTGTGCGCCAGGGCGGGGAGACGCCCGTGCACGTGCACCTCCACGGAGGGACACCGCTCAGGGCTGTGCGCCAGGGCGGGGAGACGCCCGTGCACGTGCACCTCCACGGAGTAGCACCGCTCAGGGCTGTGCGCCAGGGCGGGGAGACGCCCGTGCACGTGCACCTCCACGGAGGAACACCGCTCAGGGCTGTGCGCCAGGGCGGGGGGACGCCCGTGCACGTGCACCTCCACGGAGGGACACCGCTCAGGGCTGTGCGGCAGGATGGGGAGACGCTCGTGCACGTGCACCTCCACGGAGGGACACCGCTCAGGGCTGTGCGCCAGGGCGGGGAGACGCCCGTGCACGTGCACCTCCACGGAGGGACACCGCTCAGGGCTGTGCGCCAGGGCGGGGAGACGCCCGTGCACGTGCACCTCCACGGAGGGACACCGCTCAGGGCTGTGCGCCAGGGCGGGGAGACGCCCGTGCACGTGCACCTCCACGGAGGGACACCGCTCAGTGCTGTGCATGGCAGGGCGGGCTGGGGTGCACGTGCACCTCCACGGAGCACCTGCACGTGCTGTGCGCCAGGCGGGGAGACGCCCGTGCACGTGCACCTCCACGGAGGGACACCGCTCAGGGCTGTGCGCCAGGGCGGGGGGACGCCCGTGCACGTGCACCTCCACGGAGGGACACCGCTCAGGGCTGTGCGCCAGGGCGGGGAGACGCCCGTGCACGTGCACCTCCACGGAGGGACACCGCTCAGGGCTGTGCGCCAGGGCGGGGAGACGCCCGTGCACGTGCACCTCCACGGAGGGACACCGCTCAGGACTGCAATGTCTGCTGCGCTCTGCTGGAGGCTCGCCGCCACGGGCCCCTCCATAAATCCTGCAATTATTGCGATGGTGTGGATTTACCCCTCCCCTTACCCGTTCCCAGTACATGTGGACCAGGTGGCAATATATCATACCTACCACCGTCCATATATAAAAGCATACCAAACAAGCAGACGTCCACCTCCTCTCCTCTCTTTCTTTTTACTGAGAGATGTGATGTGATGGTCCAGCATGTTGCACTGTAAAAATTATACAGTATTTTTGCAGCCTGACTTGAGATGTAATAGGCAGGTTACAACAACTCATTTGTAGCTTACATTTTGCGCCAGGGTTAGTGAAATGATTTCTCTTTAGCAATGAGCATCTGCCTTAATTCCATGTTTTTGAAGTAAAGCTGCTCGTCTGAGCTTATTGCAATAACTGGAGCTGTGCCATAATTATAAGAAAATATTACAAGAGGTATGTCAGTTTAAAAATTAGCACAGTAAAAGTTGTCGAAAAGTTGTGAATGGTACTTTATATTCTGTGCTGCGTCGTCGCAGTCACTATCAGTGGATCTCTGCCCTACCCAAAACACTCACGACCCCACCCTGCCCTACCTCAACCCACCCCGCCCCGCCCTGCCCGCCCCGTCCGCCCCACCGGTGGCTGCTCCCAACTAAAACGACCCCGCTGTCCTTCCAGCAGCCCAGCCCACTGGCCGCGCCGCTCCGTAGCGCCCTTCTTCTTTTTCTCGCCTTTATGGTTTCCGTATTCTAGGAAGGCTCGCCTCGCCGCAGACTCTGTGGTTCGGCTGTGGGCCGGCCGCCTCCACGGCGCGAGCCGGGCCGGGCCGGGCCGCTGTGCCGGACTGGAGGCGAGGCGTCAGGCGCAATGGTGGCGGAGTGAGTAGTGAGCACGTGCCGATGGAGCGAGCTTCGAGGAGAGTTGTGCTCGGGGCCGGGCCGGGCCGGGCCGGGCTCTTCTGCTGTTGCCGCACCCCAAACAAACCGATAAGCCGGACAGAGAAAAGAAAAGGAAGTGGGTCGCGGTCTAGTCGCTTAGTCTCTTTGTGCAACCGTCTTGTGCCAGTCTGAGGTCGCCCTATCCGGAAAGTCCGTTTGTGATATGCTGTTGAGAATCCGTGAGGGTACACCGCTCGCTCCCTTGTCAGAGCGCCTGCTGGGTAGGCAACATCTTGCCTGTTGTGCGTGCGTGAGCTGCGGGGTTGCCTACCCTGGGTCTCGCAGGCGTTGAGCTCTCGTGTTTCGCTGTATATATTTAAGGCAACGGTAACTTTATCATCCCTGTGTACTCTCTCAGGATGAACTTGATAGTGTACCATGACCGTGTATGCGGGGGAGATAATTGAACACCTTGACAGGTACAACACTTCCGACATCCCTTTGCATTTATAGGGCAGGGTTCTGCGTTGTATACGTTTCTACGGGTGCTTTTCGCTTAGACGACCATGCTTGAGCTGCGCTAGTCGCATCGCGTTGTCCCGACGTACCGCGCACCCGCCGGGAGATAGGCCGACCCTCTCCGCACACAGCGGGGCGGGGCGGGGCGGGGCGGGGCGGGGCGGGGCGGGGCGGGGCTCCATTTCTACCCCACTCTCCCCCGCCCCCGCCCCCGCCCTCGCGCCCCCACATCGGCGGAAGCCAGTGCTCGTCAACTTTTCTTTTCTCTCTTTTCACCCGGGACGCGAGCAAGACACAATCAGTATCTCGGGGCAGGCAACCTTCGAGGGGAAAAAGGAAAGTATACCATAGGGAGATAAACGGCGACCGAGAAACGTCGTTTTACCGAGAGATTTCGCTCACGCACAATAGACCATAGACCGTCTCTCCCAAACGACTCTCGATCACCGACTAGAATTCCGGAGGTAAAGACTAAAAGCCTGTACAGAATTTACTTTGGTTCGAGAGTATAGCTCGGTCACTCCGTTGCTGATGTGCTTTGTTTCGTTATTTCGTCTAGGATAGTCGCTCCCCCCCCCCTCCCGACACCCAGGAAGACGAACAGGAAACATATCGCACTTTTGTCGCTCTGGGCCGAGGTGCTCACGGGCGTGGCGGGCCATTTCTTCGCATTATGCGGTGGATAAAGGGAGGGGTGCGGGGGGGGGGGGCGGCGGTGAGGTCAGAGAGGGCGTACTTACGTGTATGACTGGAGCGGTGGTTAGGAGGAGGTGACCTTGCTGCTCCTTTGATTGGGCGGCGCCGTACATATACCGGCCCGGCCCACTGGCACTGGCCCGGCAGTCGCGGCCGGGGCGCGGCGGGGCTGGGTGAGGGGGGGCGGGGGCGGGGGCGGGGTGGGGGGGCGGGGGCGGGGGAGGTGGGGGCGGGGTAGGGGGGCGCAGTCAGTTGAACGTGCCCCAGGGTGTCGTGCGAGGCGAGGCCTTCCTTTCAGCGACCTGTCTTCTTCAGACCTCTCGCATTTCGCATTCGAAGTTACTGCTTGGGTGGGTACGTGTACTCGAACTCGTTCGACCCGGCCGCCGGTCCCACGCTCCGCGGCGGCTCGGTCGTCCTGAGGCTGGACCCTGCGCCTTCGCGTCTGTGTGCTCGCGAATGGTGGCGTGGTGGTTGCCTCAAATGTCACTGAATATACCCGTGAATATTGTTGAATATCGATTGCCGCCTCGTGAATATTCAGAGTTGGTGCCGCGGGCCGGGCCGGGCCCGGCCAGGAGTGCGGTCAGGAGACATCGGCACAACGGACCTCGTGGCTGAGCTCGTCGCGGACCGGAGGAGGAATCAACAGCTTTAGCGCTTGAGGAAAAAGGAAGGTGACGTTGTGTCGTCAGAGAGGCTCGGCTCGGCTCGGCCGGCGCGGCGGCTGGAAGCAACAAGTAAAAGAGACTTTTTGACTCGGTGCCAGATGGGGAGGTGATTCCCCCGCTGGACAGGAAGAGTGGTGGGGCCGCCGGCCCGCGCCGTCCCGCGCCACGCCGGCTGATACACACCTCGAGGTACGAATGCGGGCCGCGCCGCGCCGCGCCGGGGCCGGGGCCGGGGCCGGGGCCGGGGGTCAGGCGGCACCAGCAGCACCACATCCAGGATGATATTTCTCAACACTGTGATTCGCTCGCGCACACGCTCGACGCCTATGCTGGTTCGATACCCGCAGCAGAGTTTATAAAAAGGAAGACGCCTTTTCCAGCAAAAGAAGCAGCGATTTCAAAAATGTCAGGAGAAACGTTTGAAGAAAAACAGACGCTTTTGTCTGGAAATGATATTACTGGCTTCTCTTTGCGGTAACAATATTTATGTCTTGTAGGTCTTCAACTACGTACCCCACAATACAAGAGGTAGCAAAATCCTCAAGAGTTTCTCTGCTAGTGTTCGATCTTGCCTAAGAGTAAACCAGCCGGTGACGGCCTCTAACCTGCCCCCTGCGGGGCGTGGGGCCCGGGGCGGGGCGGGGTGGGGCGGGGCGGGGCGGGGCAAGGCGCGGGGTTGGGCTGGGCGGGGCGGGGCGCGGGGTTGGGCTGGGCGGGGCGGGGCGCGGGGTTGGGCTGGGCTGGGCGACACGGCCGGCGCTTGTGGTGGGCTGCGCCCCCCACGGGTCGCGACGCGGACGAGCGCTGTGCCAATAACACGCTGCGTTAGCGCGAGACATCCGGATGCAGAGCGAGGCGGGGCGGGGCGGGCAGGAGGGGCACTGGTCGCGACCAGGAGTGAGTGAAACGACCCGAGCCGTCTTCCTCTTTCCTCTTTATCATAATAAAATACTCTCCCTCCCCTCCAGCTCGGGGCACCTGACCCCAGTGCCGCCCCGCCCCGCCCAGCCCCGCCTCGCGCGCTGCCTACGTCCGGTAGAGCCCACCCGACCCGGCTCGACCCGACCCAGAGCGGAGAGCAACAGCGGTCTGATGACGCGGCTGCATTCAGAAGCAGCGGGGCGGGGCGGGGCGGGGCGGATCAGGGCGTAAACACGCTGGCGGCCCGGGCGCCCTTGGCGTCTCGGAAGTGCGTGGTGCACCTCAAATGGATTGTGACATGAATTGCATTGGGACCGACACCAACACCTGCGGCCCCACAGACGGCAGGGCACCGTGCTCTGTATGGCGCCCCTCCGCACCCGCCCCTCCTCGCCCCGCCCCACCCCGCCCTGCCCCGCCCCGCCCCGCCTCGCCCCACCCCGCCTTTCTCAGTTCGTGAACCCAGGAACGCCATGCCATGTCACGCATGCTCGACTGCCTCCACACAGCAGCCGTGCGGACCGGACGGGCCGGCACAGCGCCGGGCTGGTAGGCAACACCCTTTACATCCGTGTCGACGCGGCGCCCTACCTAGAGAGCGACTTGGACTCCAGTCTCTAGCCCTACCGGCGCGCCGCCGCTGTGCAGTGATCCGCGTCCCTCCCGTCACCACCTCGTCACAGTCCGCCCCGCCCCGCCCCGCCCGTCACACTGTCACTGACCGCGCCGCTCTCCTCTTGTTCAGACTTCGAGCCGCCGCGCGTGCCGCGGGCGCAGCAGCCCCGCCTGTACGTGCTCATGGTGTTCGAGCAGCGGCCCGCCACGCCGCCCAACACGCCCACCACGCCCACCGACGTGAAGGAGCCGCCCCCGCTGGTGCACCAGGGCCCGCTGGGCCGCCACCCGGACCTCCAGCAGTTCCTCGGCGACCGCTCCAGCTTCCCGCTCACCTCCTGGCTGCGCAGCAACAGCCCCAAGATGGCGCGCATCGCCGCGTGCCAGCAGTTCAGAGCGCACCTCTCCGGCGCCGCGGACCTCTCCTGTGGCGGGCTCAGCGTAACTGGCCTGTGAGTATCGCGCCGAGCCGAGGCTCAAGTGCCTTACTACCCCGATGTTTCGTGCACCACGGAATTATGTAAAATGCAGGGAAAATTTTGACAAGAAAAATATTAGGAAAATCCAGAATTGAAAAGAATTCTATGAAAACCTCTACGAACAACGTTTTTGCACTGCTCTTGTCGCCCGAGGCGTTTCTCTTCCTTTCCTCTCGCACTCGGGGCGCGGATAACGGCTATCATTCTATTATCACGATTTCGCTGCCCGCCGTTGTCGGTCGCGGGAACAAAAAGTAATAAAGTCCGCCGATAACGCAGGCCTGCCGATGGCTGGACAAGCACTCGACGCACACCCCGCGTCTTCCTGGTTCTGGCCTGGGGTGCCTGGTGCCTCTAGGTCAATAGGTTCGCTCGAGGATATATTCGTATTTTCTGACGCGTTTTGCGTTTGCCACCACAGAGCCGAGCAGCAGCGCGACGACCAGGGCGTCCTCGCGGACGTCGAGGACTCGGAGCACTCGTCCGACGAGCGCGCCCCTCGGCCCCGCGACCACCAGGACCACGACAAGGAGAACCAAGGGGGCGGTGCGTCGCGGAAGAGCAAGAGGAGCAAGCTGAGCCGCCTGCGCCGCCTGCTGGGGAGGAAGCAGCACTGCCCGGTCTGAGAAGCGCAGCGCACCTCCAGCTCGAGCTGTGCGACCCAAACTGCGAGCGCGGCCAGGCGCGGCTAGTGCCGCCCCCGCCCCGCCCCGCCCCGCCCCGCCCTCCCGGCCTGAGGCTGAGCGCCCTAAGCGTTGCAATAAGCCAAGGAGAGACCGCGAAGAGCGGCATACGATATTGAGAAAATAACTTACGCTGTGTATCAAATCGTTCGACAATTCAGTACTGAGCTAAACAAGTATTATGTGTACCTTATACGAACTATTTGTGTATAATATAATTGTCATCGTGACTACTATTTATTAGACGAGAATGTGGCAACATTTTAGAATCAGAGTACCTGAATTCCGGTCCTTGAACAAAGCTTTCAAAAATGTTAAGTAAATTATGTTTAACATTAATATGAAAGCTGCAAATATTTTATTTAATGTTTTAAACGTGTGATGGTTAAAGTTATTTAAACAACATAAATTTAAATTCACAAGATCCTAGTCAGCAGACATTGTGATCAATCAACGTGTTGTTTAGTGCTTAACAGTTTGCTTCGTATTAAATTAGCAACTATTTAAGAGAAATGTACATGTGTGCCATTAGTAATTTGTGCTAGATAAGCCCTAATTTTTTTTTTTTTTGCACCACTTGTATTTATTTTCCGCTTTATCACTGAGATCTCCAAATCATGGAGACTGAATGGACTTTAAGTCTGTACACTAACTTGTAGGTGTATAGAAATTTGATCAGATGTTTAGGTGCTCCATATGAAGAAGTGATAGGAGGAGCGCGCAAAGCTCTGAGCTTAGCTCCTCTGGGTCCAAATTGTGATGCTGCTGTGATTTATTGTAAATAGTGGAAAACAACTGTAATATAATACATACATATCGTCATTACAATACCTCTATATTCCCCTTTCAACATATACGACTCTTGAAAACCGTCATAAAGGAAGAGGTGGGAGTAAGCAACTGATGTCATGATGGATTTTTCTCACACTATGAGGGATAGAGCACTAAATTTATGTTGCATGAAATGTGGAAATAACCCTCCTTGACTGCCACTGCAAATTGTTAATGCGCTCTGTTATAGCCTGCTACATTTTTCGCTCCAATCAACCCTCGGCGGATGATCTGGTGGGACATATGAAGTCCACCAGCTCAAACCCCGTCAATTAGTATTTAAAAAAAAAAACAAAAAAATCGACCGAAAATTGTAAAATTCTATAGGCTATAGCCTTTGCGTTTTTGTGATTTTCGGCCGAAAATAAATTGCCTCCGATTTCGACCAAACTTACAGCGGACATCTGGGACTAGAAAACATGTTGCAAGTCCAAGGAGCCCGGTACCGGACCTCCTTTGGGAGAAAATCGCTTTGGCGTGGGCCCTTTTTCTGCGTCGTTTCCGTCGCATTTCTTCGCTGAATAATCCGGTTTTTCAACACCCCCACCCTGCGGGGTTGGTCTGGCGGTTCATTAGAGCCCCCCTGCACAACCCCCGTCACTTTAGAGCAAATTTTTTTTCGACCAAAAATCGTAAAAATGCAAAGGCTATAGGCTTTGCATTTTTACGAATTTTGGGCCGAAAAAAAATTTCGCTCCAAAGTGACGGGGGTTGTGCAGGGGCACTCTTAACATCCCCTAGACCAACCCCAGAGGGTTCCGTGTAAGTTTGGTTGAAATCGGAGACAATTTTTTTCGGCCGAAAATCGTCAAAACGCAAAGGCTATAGGCTTCGCATTTTTAAGAAATTTGGGCCAAAAAAAAATTTCGCTCCAAAGTGACGGGGGTTGTGCAGCGGCACTCTTAACATCCCCTAGATCAACCCCAGAGGATTCCCTGTGCTTTTGGTTGAAATCGGAGACAATTAATTTTTGGCCGAAAATAAATTTCGCTACATAGTGACAGGGGTTGTGCAGGGGCACTGTTTACATCCCCTAGACCAACCCCTGAGGGTGTCCATTGAGTTTGGTTGAAATCAGAGACCATTTTTTTTTCGGCCGAAAATCGCAAAAACGCAAAGGCTATAGCCTTTGCATTTTTACTATTTCGGGCCGAAAATAAATTTTGCTACAAAGTGACGGGGGTTGTGCAGGGGCACTCTTAACATCCCCTAGACCAACCCCCGAGGGTTCCCTGTGAGTTTGGTTGAAATCGGAGACAATTTTTTTTCGGCCGAAAATCGTGAAAACGCAAAGGCTATAGTCTTTGCATTTTTACAAATTTTGGGCCGAAAAAAAATTTCGCTCCAAAGTGACGAGGGTTGTGCAGGGGTAATCTTAACATCCCCTAGACCAACCCCCGAGAGTTCCCTGTGCTTTTGGTTGAAATCGAGGACAATTTATTTTCGGCCGAAAATCGTAAAAACGCAAAGGCTATAGCCTTTGCATTTTTAACGATTTTCGGCCCCAAACAAATTTCGCTCCAAAGTGACGGGGGTTGTGCAGGGGCACTCTTTACATCCCCTAGACCAACCCCCGAGGGTGTCCATTGAGTTTGGTCGAAATCGGAGACCATTTTTTTTCGGCCGAAAATCGCAAAAACGCAAAGGCTATAGCCTTTGCATTTTTACGATTTTGGGCCGAAAATAAATTTCGCTCCAAAGTGACGGGGGTTGTGCAGGGGCACTCTTAACATCCCCTAGACCAACCCCCGAGGGTTCCCTGTGAGTTTGGTTGAAATCGGAGACAATTTATTTTCGGCCGAAAATCGTAAAAACGCAAAGGCTATAGCCTTTGCATTTTTAACGATCTTCGGCCCCAAACAAATTTTGCTCCAAAGTGACGGGGGTTTTGCAGGGGCACTCTTTACATCCCCTAGACCAACCCCCGAGGGTTCCCTGTGAGTTTGGTTGAAATCGGAGACCATTTTTTTTCGGCCGAAAATCGTAAAAACGCAAAGGCTATAGCCTTTGCATTTTAACGATTTTCGGCCGAAAATAAATTTTGCTACAAAGTGACAGGGGTTGTGCAGGGGCACTCTTTACATCCCCTAGACCAACCCCCGAGGGTGCCCTGTGCTTTTGGTTGAAATCGGAGACAATTTATTTTCGGCCGAAAATCGTAAAAAGGCAAAGGCTATAGCCTTTGCATTTTTACTATTTCGGGCCGAAAATAAATTTTGTTCCAAAGTGACGGGGGTCGTGCAGGGGCACTCTTAACATCCCTTAGACCAACCTCCGAGGGTTCCCTATGAGTTTTGTTGAAATCGGAGACAATTTATTTTCGGCCGAAAATCGTAAAAACGCAAAGGCTATAGCCTTTGCATTTTTAACGATTTTCGGCCCCAAACAAATTTCGCTCCAAAGTGACGGGGGTTGTGCTGGGGCAGTCTTTACATCCTCTAGACCAACCCCCGAGGGTGTCCATTGAGTTTGGTCGAAATCGGAGACAATTTATTTTCGACCGAAAATCCCAAAAACGCCAAGGCTATAGCCTTTGCATTTGCAACCCGGTTTGTCTGCGAGGCAATGCAGTATTCCTGATACCGAGCAATTTGTGCTGGCGGGTCGGTTTAGGGGCCTATGTTCTAGCTAACGAAGACCGGTATAGGACTCCTAGGAATTGCTATGTGTTTTTTGGTCCCAGAAAAAGGTAACCTGTGAGTTTGGTCAAAATCGGAGGCAATTTATTTTCGCCCGACAGTCGCAAAAACGCAAAGGCTATAGCCTTTGCATTTTTACGATTTTTTGTCCAAAGCGATTTTGTCCCAAACGAGGTCCGGTACGGGGCTCCTTGGACTCGCAACGTGTCTATAAGTCCCAGAAGAGTGTCCCCTGTGAGTTTGGTCGAAATCGGAGGCAATTTATTTTCGACCGAAAATCCCAAAAACGCCAAGGCTATAGCCTTTGCATTGTTACGATTTTTTGGCCAAAACGATTTTATCCCAAAAAAAATTCCGGTACGGGGCTCCTTGGACTTGCAACGTGTCTGTTAGTCCTAGAAGAGTGTCCCCCGTGAGTTTGGTCGAAATCGGAGGCAATTTAATTTCGGCCGAAAATCCCAAAAACGCAAAGGCTATAGCCTTTGCATTTTTACGATTTTTTGGCCAAAGCGATTTTGTCCCAAACGAGGTCCGGTACGGGGCTCTTTGGACTCGCAACGTGTCTGTAAGTCCCAGAAGAGTGTCCCCTGTGAGTTTGGTCGAAATCGGAGGCAATTTATTTTCGACCGAAAATCCGAAAAACGCCAAGGCTATAGCCTTTGCATTTTTACGATTTTTTGGCCAAAGCGATTTTGTCCCAAACGAGGTCCGGTACGGGGCTCTTTGGACTCGCAACGTGTCTATAAGTCCTAGAAGAGTGTCCCCCGTGAGTTTGGTCGAAATCGGAGGCAATTTAATTTCGGCCGAAAATCCCAAAAACGCAAAGGCTATAGCCTTTGCATTTTTACGATTTTTTGGCCAAAGCGATTTTGTCCCAAACGAGGTCCGGTACGGGGCTCTTTGGACTCGCAACGTGTCTATAAGTCCCATAAGAGTGTCCCCTGTGAGTTTGTTTGAAATCGGAGGCAGTTTATTTTGGCGGAAAATCCCAAAAACGCAAAGGCTTAAGCCTTTGCATTTTTACGATTTTTTGGCCAAAGCGATTTTATTCTAAACGAGGTCCGGTACGGGGCTCCTTGGACTTACATCGTGTCTGTAAGTCCCAGAAGAGTGTCCCCTGTGAGTTTGGTCGAAATCGGAGGCAATTTAATTTCGGCCGAAAATCCCAAAAACGCAAAGGCTATAGCCTTTGCATTTTTACGATTTTTTGGCCAAAGCGATTTTGTCCCAAACGAGGTCCGGTACGGGGCTCCTTGGACTTGCAACGTGTCTCTTTGTCCCAAAAGAGTGTCCCCTGTGAGTTTGGTCGAAATCGGAGGCAATTTATTTTCGACCGAAAATCCCAAAAACGCCAAGGCTAGCCTTTGCATTTTTACGATTTTTTGGCCAAAGCGATTTTGTTCCAAACGAGGTCCGGTACGGGGCTCTTTGGACTCGTAACGTGTCTATAAGTCCCATAAGAGTGTACCCTGTGAGTTTGTTTGAAATCGAACGCAATTTATTTTCGGCCGAAAATTCCAACAACGCAAAGGCTATAGCCTTTGCATTTTTAACGATTTTCGGCCCCAAACGAATTTGTTCCAAAATGACGGAGGTTGTGCAGGGGGACTCTAGCGTACCCCTTGACCAACCCCCATTGGTCTGTTCGTCCGAAAACCCGGTTTTTCTGCGAGGCACTGCAGTATTCCTGATACCGCGCAATTTGTGCTGGCGGGTCGGTTTAGGGGCCTATGTTCTAGCTAACGAAGACCGGTAAAGGACTCCTTGGAACTGCTTTGTGTTTTTTGGTCCCAGAAAAAGGTAACCTGTGAGTTTAGTCGAAATCGAAGGCAATTTATTTTCGACCGAAAATCGCAAAAACGCAGCCTTTGCATTTTTACGATTTTTTGGCCAAAGCGATTTTGTCCCAAACGAGGTCCGGTACGGGGCTCCTTGGACTTGCAACGTAGTTATTAGTCCCAGAAGAGTGTCCCCTGTGAGTTTGGTCGAAATCGGAGGCAATTTATTTTCGGCCGAAAATCACAAAAACGCAAAGGCTATAGCCTTTGCATTTTTACGATTTTTTGGCCAAAACGATTTTGTCCCAAAAAAAAATTCGGTACGGGGCTCATTGGACTTGCAACGTGTCTGTTAGTCCCAGAAGAGTGTCCCCTGTGAGTTTGGTGGAAATCGGAGGCAATTTATTTTCGCCCGAAAATCGCAAAAACGCAAAGGCTATAGCCTTTGCATTTTTAACGATTTTCGGCCCCAAACGAATTTGCTCCAAAATGACGGGTGTTGTGCAGGGGGACTCTAACGTACCCCTTGACCAATCTCTATGGGTCAGGTCGTCTGAAAACCCGGTGTGTCAGCGAGGCAATGCAGTATTCCTGATAGCGCGCACTTTATGCTGGCGGGGTGGTTTAAGGGCCTATTTTCTCACTTACGAAGTCAAGTATAGGACTCCTAATAATTGCTCTGTGTTTTATTGGTCACAGAAGAAGGCACCGTGTGAGTTTGGTCGAAATCGGAGACAATTTTTTTTCGCCCGAAAATCGCAAAAAACGCAAAGGCTATAGCCTTTGCATTTTTACGATTTTTTGGCTAAAACGATTTTGTCCCAAAAAAAATTTCGGTACGGGGCTCCTTGGACTTGCAACGTGTCTGTTAGTCCCAGAAGAGTGTCCCCTGTGAGTTTGGTCGAAATCGGAGGCAATTTAATTTCGGCCGAAAATCCCAAAAACGCCAAGGCTATAGCCTTTGCATTTTTACGATTTTTTGGCCAAAGCGATTTTGTCTCAAACGAGGTCCGATACGGGGCTTCTTGGACTTGCAACGTGTCTGTTAGTCCCAGAAGAGTGTCCCCTGTGAGTTTGGTCGAAATCGGAGGCAATTTATTTTCGGTCGAAAATTCCAAAAACGCAAAGGCTATAGCCTTTGTATTCTTACGATTTTTTGGCCAAAGCGATTTTGTCCCAAACGAGGTCCGGTACGGGGCTCCTTGGACTTGCAACGTGTCTGTTAGTCCCAGAAGAGTGTCCCCTGTGAGTTTAGTCGAAATCGAAGGCAATTTATTTTTGGCCGAAAATCCCAAAAACGCCAAGGCTATACACTGTTTTTCAAAAGGCAATGAAAATAAGACCTTTTGTGGCAATGCCAGGCTTTGGCGATAAGCCATTTTCATTGCCTCTCCAGCGGCAATGAGTCGATTCATTGCCTCTCTAGCGGCAATAAGTCGGTTTTAATTGCCAACCCAATGGCAATGTTTACTTGCCGTTTCTAGCGATGAAACGTTATTGACGCCCAAATATTTGGCGATACTTTCATTCCAAACACATGGCAATGAATGAAACATTGCCGAAATTTGGCAATGAAAGTTTATTGCCAAACAGGCGGCAATGACAAATATTTTGGCGATATGTCATGACCTTTTTCTCATTCATCGCCATTAAAAGGCAATGGACATTGCCACTTGGTCGGCAATGAACCGGATCATTGCCGCTGGAGAGGCAATGACCCGACTCATTGCCGTTGGAAAGGCAATGAAAATGGCTTATCGCCAAAACGCAGTTCATCGCCAAAATTGCGCTTCATTGCCACAAAAGGAAATGGTCATTGCCGGTAAACGGCATTGACCATTGAATCATTGCCGAAAAATGGCAATGGTCATTGCCTTTTGAAAAACAGTGTAGCCTTTGCATTTTTAACGATTTTCTGCCCCAAACGATTTTGTTCCAAAATGACGGGGGTTGTGCAGGGGGACTCTAGCATCCCCTTGACCAACCCCCATTGGTCAGTTCGTCCGAAAACCCGGTTTTTCTGCGAGGCACTGCAGTATTCCTGATACCGCGCAATTTGTACTGGCGGGTCGGTTTAAAAAATTTCGGTACGGAGCTCCTTGGACTTGCAACGTGTCTGTTAGTCCCAGAAGAGTGTCCCCTGTGAGTTTGGTCAAAGTCGGAGGCAATTTATTTTCGCCCGACAGTCGCAAAAACGCAAAGGCTATAGCCTTTGCATTTTTACGATTTTTTGTCCCAAGCGATTTTGTCCCAAACGAGGTCCGGTACCGGGCTCCTTGGACTTGCAACGTGTGTATAAGTCCCAGAAGAGTGTCCCCTGTGAGTTTGGTCGAAATCGGAGGCAATTTATTTTCGCCCGAAAATCGCAAAAACGCAAAGGCTATAGCCTTTGCATTTTTAACGATTTTCGGCCCCAAACGAATTTGTTCCAAAATGACGGGTGTTGTGCAGGGGGACTCTAACGTACCCCTTGACCAACCTCTATGGGTCAGATCGTCTGAAAACCCATTGTGTCAGCGAGGCAATGCAGTATTCCTGATAGCGCGCACTTTATGCTGGCGGGGTGGTTTAAGGGCCTATTTTCTCACTTACGAAGTCAAGTATAGGACTCCTAATAATTGCTCTGTGTTTTTTGGTCACAGAAGAAGGCACCGTGTGAGTTTGGTCGAAATCGGAGACAATTTTTTTTCGCCCGAAAATCGCAAAAAACGCAAAGGCTATAGCCTTTGAATTTTGACGATTTTCGGCCGAAAAGAAATGTTGCTCCAAAGTGACGGAGGTTGTGCAGGGGGACTCTAACGTACCCCCAGACCAACCCCCTGAGGGTTTGGTCGAAATGCGAGACAAATTTTTTTCGACCGGAAATCGCAAAAACGCAAAGGCTATAGCCTTTGCATTTTTACGATTTTGGGTCGAATTTTTTTGTCTTTCCAAAAAGACGGGGTTTGTACAGGGGGACTCTAACGTACCCCTAGACCAGCCCCCAAAGGTCAGTTCGTCCGAAAACCCGGTTTGTCTGCGATGCAATGCAGTGTATTCCTGATTGCGCGCAGTGTTCGGACGAGGTGGCTTCGGGGCGTATTTTCTCACTAACGAAGTCCGGTATAGGACTCCTTGGAATTGCTATGTGTTTTTTAGTGCCTGAAGAAGGTACCCTGTGAGTTTGGTCGAAATCGTAGACAATTTTTTTCGACCCAAAATCGCAAAAACGCAAAGGCTATAGCCTTTGCATTTTTAACGATTTTCGGCCGAAAATTAATTTTCCCCGAAATGACGGGGGTTGTGGAGGGGGACTCTAACATACCCCTAGACCGACCTCCAGGGTCAGTTCGTCCGAAAACCCGGTTTGTCTGCGAGGAAATGCAGTATTCCTTCTGAATCGTTTTTTGAATGGCACTAATCCTGGCGGGCGACTGACGTCATTTTGTGCAGCCGGAGCCGGAAGCTGGAGGTGTTTGTTGTTTTCGAGGGATCATGGCGGACGCCGGTGTGCTGGCGACGCTGGCGACTTTGGTAAGTGTAATTGTGATATTATTTGTTTCAAACGTAATATTCCTTAATTAATTAATTATTGGGAGGAGTGTGATATTTTTATATTTAAATATCACATATTTTATTGTGTCGGTGAGGACAAACTGAACATCCTCGCTCCTGGAATGGTTCCTCTTTCTGCTGAGTGCCTACCGTAAGCTTAGAATTAACCATCAGCATTGGGTGTAACTTTTCAATGATATTCTTATTAGCGGAATGTTGTTATTTCCTTGAAAGGCTGTAATTTTCTTGTAGCACATGATGTAGTGCCCAAGGGAGGTTAGCTATGAAGGTTAGGTCACCTCATGGCTACACACTTGGTGAGGCTGAGGCTATGGTTCATCCATGAAGCTCTTAATTTGGGCATTAGTGTGAATCAGAAATTTTTTTTACGTTGCGTTCTTGTTTAAATGTGAAAGTGGGGGTGTCCTTAGTACTCTCTGTGAGGAAATCTTGGACCAGATGGATTCCGATTAGGCGACAGCCCACAACAGTAGTAGCATTTTCTATCAGGCACACTTGCGTGTTCATTTCAAAATCAAAGGGTTTTGTAAAGTTAACATTGGGGGGAAAATAGGGAAGCTAGGACTCTTGGCTGAGTCAGTAGGGCTTGTTGCATTAGTGGGTATCCTTCCACTTGAAATCGCAGTTCTGTGCTCATGTTGATTCTTCTTCTTTGAACAATATTGCATCTTCGTACTGAGAATAATTAAATGTAAATGAGATCTTTTCTTTTTCAAGAACTGAAAGTATTGTTTAGATATTTATCATTTGGAGTAAGGAATGTTCATTCTCAAAACGCCTTCTAGTTTTCAAACAAACTTAATAATACAATAGTCTTGTGTAGATTTATTTGTTTTGAATGCAATATTGTTGAAAGTGCATGGCCCGTCACTCGTCTTTATCCAGAATTTGTTTGTCAAATGTCTAAACACTAGTTGTTCACTTATTGATCTAGTTTATGGTTGGTATCTTGCCAACTGATATCCATGAGAGATATCATCAGCATTTTATCGATGTGCAATTACCTTTCTAAGGTATTTGGCTTTTTAAAAATAATACTTGTTCACTTTTCAATCCATCTTATTTAAGGGTGGTATCTTGCCAACTAGTCAGATGCTGGATGCATTTAATAATTCGGATAGAGGCTTTTAAAGTAGTAAATCTTGTTTTGTGGAGAACAGAGATGAGTGACGGCTTTTGCTTACTGATATTTGAGTGTTGCCCTGTTGCCCCTGTGTCTGCTGTTCTTTACTTGCTCTATTGCAAAAAGTATCCATTGAATGCTTTGTTTTGCGCCATTTGGCGTGCCTGCTTCCTCTCACTTTGACCTCGGCCAGACTCCTAAAGGTCAGGGTGTGAGGAGTAGGCATTTTAGTGGTAACCTTTCAAATCTCAATTTTTGCTTGCTTCCTCGCACTTTGACCTCGGCCAGACTCCTCATGGTCAGGGTGTGAGGAGTGGGTGTCTTGCTCTTGTACCTTTGAAATGTAAATTTTTGCTTGCTTTAAACTTGTTGTAGTTGCCCCCTCTTGCTGGCATGTTGACCCAGGCCTGCCTCTTGAAGGTTAAGGTGTGGGTGAGAGGGGGCGAATGAGAGGGGATTCCTCTCTCTTTGCTTTAGAATTTCAACTTTTGAATGGATACTTTTTTTACTGCTCTCTGCTGTGTTGTTTCCCCTCTGGCTTTGGTATAATACGGCCTCCTGGAGTGGGACTTGTCTCACTGCTGGGTTCGAATCCCAGCGGGTCCTATGCCTCGCCTTGTTCTGCCTTCCTTCTCTCTGAATGTATGAGAAATTTAGAGGAACACAGTGCTTTGTTTACAATTTTGTTGACATTTGTGCTGCTCTGCCATTGCCAATTTCTTCTTCTCTTTTTTTGGGACTTAGTATTTGGCCTTTGCAGTGTTCCTCTCACTTTGTCATACTGTGTCTTCTGCTCTTTGTTGTTGTTGACATGCATGCTTTGTTTACTTTTCAGCACTTGTACCTTTTTTTTTTTCCCCTCCTTCGTTGTTGGCTTTGGCTTTCCTTGCTCGAGCAGCTCATTGGTTTCCACCAGTGAGCTGCTCGAGCAAAGCCAAAGCCAACAACGAAGGAAAAAAGTATTGTTTTTTGTTGCCGATGTTCACTGCTCCAAGTCCCCAGCTCGGCTGCTGCGCCTTCAAAGGCGCAGCAGCAGAGTTGGGACTTGGAGCAGTGGAACATCGGCAACAAAAAAAATGTAAACAATAAATAAATAAACAAACAAACAGTTGAATAAAGAAAAACAAGCTTTAATGGAAGAAGAACAAAAAGAAGCAATAGCAGCTGGCCAACGGGAGGCCTGCAAAAAAAGGCCCTTTTTTAGGCTATCTCGAGATCCCTATCTGATGCGGCCCAAGTAAAATTTCTGGGGGGGTCAAACAAAGTTCCATCTGGAAAAAACTAGTCAAATTAACTGTCAAGAGGAGTTTAATTAAAACCCCTCATAAACTGACTCTACGCAACAATCACTTCATATGAACTCAATCACAGCCGACGAGATGAAACACAGGACCCGAGAGCAAGCAGTGGCCTGGTGAACCTTCAATAACATGTCACTAAAGGAGCCCGAGAAATGCATACCAGGACCTCGGGCCATTCCATGTTCCACTGTGACTGATCTCTCCTCCACATGAAGCAATCGTTGCTCACATTAGCTAAAGTAAGTTCAAAGTAAGTTCATTTCTTCATGCTGACATTCTTGTCTTACAGGTAGTCTCTTGATACTCTTGATTTGAAGAATATTCTATGCCCGCACGATTGGTTCCTCTGTACTTGTCACCTGCAAAAACAAATATTCATTAGAAGCAGTTCAAGAAATAAGTGTCATTTCATCATTGCTCAGTTTATTTATTTAGAAAGACATAAAATTCAGTATGGCAGGTAACATGCCAAAGTTTTCCATCTTGCAATGGCATTTTAGTTTTGAAATCAAAATATATTCAGCATTCAAAAGAAGGTGACAGTTTTATTTTACTCTTGAAGAGTACCATCATCCAAACAAAATCAAAACAAAGTCAACATTACATCTACTCCAGCTTCAAATTAGCCAAAGTGGTAAACACACAGGCAAGATTTACTACCATAAAGAAAGCCTTTAGTTATAGATAGCAAAGGTCATGCCTTCAAAGGTGCACAGCTGACCTGGATCCAAAATAAATGAATCAAGTCCAAATAGCCCAGTACTGAAACTCTATTTAACCAAGGCAATTCCTCAGCGTGCAACAAAACTGTTGTAGCATTTCCTAGCTGTGAACCCGGTTTTGCTTGAATCAACCCTCAGAGGTTGGTCTGGGGTACAGAAAACTTCCTGCACAACCACCGTCATTTTAGGGCAATAATTTTTTTGACCGAAAATCATAAAATTCCAAAGGCTATAGCCTTTGCATTTAATCACTTTTTCGACCGTAAAAAAAAATGTCTCCTATTCCGAGTTAAGTCACAGGGAACCTTCTTCTGGTTCCATATTACATGAATCAAATCCAAAACACCAATAAGAGACTCAATTTAGGAGAGATTTGCTTTGGCGGAGGCACTACCCACTACCAAGTACACTTCTCCAATGGAAGGAATAAGTTGACTTTCATAAATTGTGTCAAAGGTTCCCTCAACAGATGTTAAAAATACAAATCTAATTGCTTTGTCACCATGCTGGGAAATAATTCAGTCTGATCAATTCAGGGCATTGAATTTTGAAGTAAGAGAAATTAACAGCAGACTGGACTTCAAAATTATTAACCACAGCAGTAGTGCCTCTACTCTTGCCACTTTGAAAGGCAGTGCCTCTCAGCGACACCTTGCACCCCCTTAAGTAAACGCGAGCATCAAAGAAAATTACTGTGCCATCTTTCAACTGACCCTGAAGTTTATCTTAAGGTACTTTCTATGGCATTCAGCAAATTTAACCTCATCCTCTGCAGTTGATGACACTTTTGGTTGCCTTCTTGAACCACTTTCACAAAGCAATCCCAAGAACTAGGCTCACCTTGATATTGGGAGATTGATTCAGCAAATTTGGATTCTTGAAAAGTGATGTGACGGCTTGCTGGCATCATGGATAGCTTCAATTATTGGTATGAAGTTCATTTCATCATGCTGACTCTCTTGTCCGGAGTTGGTTTCTTGATTTGAAGAATCTTCTATGCCACTCAATTGGTTCTTTACTTGTCACCTGCAAAAACAAATATACATTAGAAGCAGTTCAAGAAAAGAGTCTCATTTCATCACAACTTGGTCGAGTTATTTAGAAAGACATGAAATTTAGTATTGATACGAGTGAAAACATGCCAAAATTTTCCACCTTGCAATGGCATTTTAATTTGGAATAAAAATATATTCAGCATTCAAAAGAAGGTGACAATTTTACTTCACTCTTACAGGGTACTATCATCCAAACAAAATCAATAACAAAGTCAACGTTACATCTACTTCAGCTTCGAATTTACCACAGCCAAAGTGGTCAACATACAGGTAAAATTTACTATCATAAAGAAAGCTTTTAGTTAGTTAGTAAAAGCCGTGCCCTCAAAGGTGCAGCAGCTGACCTCCTTCTGGGTCCAAAATAAATAAATCAAGTTCAAATAGCCCGATAAGATAGTCAATTTAGGAGAAATTTGCTTGGGCTGAGGCACTCTCTCCAGCGTCACGGCAAAACGGTTGTAGCATTTCCTAGCTGTGAACCCCGGTTCATGCTCAAATCAACCCTCAGAGGTCGGTCTGGGGGTACAGTAGAATTCCCCTGCACAACCACTGTCATTCTGGGGCAAAAAAGGTTATGACCAAAATCGTAAAATTCCAAAGGCTATATAGCATTTGAAAACTAACAAAGGGTATAGAATTATGAATAGAGATTAATTGTGAATGTTTTCTCTGTTAGATACCGCAGCTAAATGCTGAAGTTCAAAATCCCCGCTAATACAGCAGCAGCACCCAACGTTAAGGATGTGCCCTGCCACAACCCTTCTATACAAAGGAAATATTACAGAGGTACTTTATGCTTTAAGCAGTGTTCTATGTCAACAAAGAAAGCCATTCTAAATGGAATTAAGTTGCAACTACTCCATCCATCACAGCTGCTTCAATACTAGTTACTATTTGCTTTAAGAATTACTTAATACTTAGAAGGAACTTAAAGTTTAGCACATGATTATGTACTTTACAGTGCACTGAATTTCATTTAAAGCATTTTTCTAAAACAAAGTCTCTTAAGACTATTATTTACAGAATGTGCGCTATTAATGTCCCCATGATCTAGTTGGAACAGCAGCAGCCATTAAACAAAGCCATTTCATTCTACTGAATGAAGAAAAACACCTAGTACGAAATCAGCAAAGATGTTTTTCGATTGGGTACAGGTGCAGATCTAACATTCTGATGTTGCCTTACTTTGCTTGCCTTGGTTTTCAAAATAAAATCCCACTATGTGTCACATTGCTCACCTTGAAATCGACAGCTTGAAGCGCAACAGCAAATAGAGCAGCAGGTACTATAATGATGCTTCGATAACTGATGCACAAAAACCTGAAAATAAAAATACTTCAATTAGCATAAGAGGAAAGGTCATTGTCAGATATTCAGAAAACCAGCAGATAAGAGAGCACAGCAAACATAAGATAACACCCACCATTTACTGCAGCATCATTGCAATCGCAAACACCGCAGCTGAGATCAGAAGAAACTTCATGGGTTCTCGGAAAGTAATGTAACAACTTTTACGCTGCTTGAACAGCAACATGATTGGACGACTGAAGCAGATATTAATGCCTGGGAATGAAAAACGGTTACAATTAACATAAGAAAAGGAAGCAGAAGAAAAGCAAAAGGTTGAATAAACCAATTCATACCAGGTACATGGCTGTGGGGATCACAAGCAGCTCAAGAAATTCCTGGCCCAACCGCTATAAGGAATCAGAAGCCAGCATCAAGCTTGTAGGGCACGACATATGTAGACCACTGAAGAAAATGTGGGTACCTGATAAAATTAAAATCTATTAGCATGAGGGGGAACGTCACGATCAAGTATTCAGAAAACACACGGATACCAGAGCACAACATAAACCACATGATACGCACCATTCACTACAGCAAAGGCAGCAGAGGTTGTAAATGAAAACTGCCCTGCAGTATAACAATGGCAGCCGTTGGAGTGAAGATCACAAGCAGCTTGAGCATTCCTTGCAACACGGACAGCTAACAAGCAGCTCCAGAATTCAGATGAATGGGCCCAAAAGAAAACTGCAAGACACACAGAAGCATAGTTAGCATTAACTCAGTACATGTCATTGTTTGATAAGACTACATTGAAAAGCCTATATCCTGTTCCCTAGCATAGCCCTATATTGAAATGCAGCCGAGGCAAGCCTTGGAGAATAATGTGTACCCAATAAATGGGATAAAAATTCGTTAGCTAATGAAAACGTTTCAATTTAGAAAACTACTTCCAGTCAAATGCAAGGGTAACACGCCGAACCAAGTCTGTGCCGGTTCGTGCAAGGAAAGCAGGGCAAGGCCGATTAAGATTAGACATTTCATTACAAATGAGAACCAAACGAATGAAAACTATAGTGAGATGAGCCTAAAGTACTCCCCGAATGCCAGAAAACAACGTTGAAAGCGGGTGTAACCTTCTGGTCTGCAAATGTCACCCATACATCTCCACGTGTTCGCGCAACGAGAAACTCCAGAAGAGTAACGTCAAAGTCTACCAACCAACCTGCATTGGACGAGTTCCCAGGAGCGAAAAGACCGAACGCATGGCCCCGCACGCGCAGCGGGCCGGCAGGGGAGGGGAGGCAAGGAGTGGAGGGGGAGAGGTGGGAAAACAAGCGCTATCGCGTGGCGATGAGAAGCTGCTCCGTGCGTGCAGCAAGGCAGTGCCGCCGCGCGAAAATTTAAAAGCGCGCGGGCAGGGGGCTGAGATGAGAGAAGGCGGGAGGAATATCCTGTGGGAAAAAAAAAGGATTTTACTCTGGAGTAAGAGTCCCCCTGCACAACCCCCGTCATTTCGGAGAATATTAATTTTCGGCCGAAAATCGTAAAAAATGCAAAGGCTATAGCCTTTGCGTTTTTGCGATTTTCGGCTGAAAAAAAATGGTCTCCGATTTCGACCAAACTCAATGGACACCCTTAGGGGTTGGTCTAGGGGATGTAAAGAATGCCCCTGCACAACCCCCGTCACTTTGGAGCGAAATTTGTTTGGGGCCGAAAATCGTTAAAAATGCAAAGGCTATAGCCTTTGCGTTTTTACGATTTTCGGCCGAAAAAAAATGGTCTCCGATTTCAACAAAACTCATAGGGAACCCTCGGAGGTTGGTCTAAGGGATGTTAAGAGTGCCCCTGCACGACCCCCGTCACTTTGGAACAAAATTTATTTTCGGCCCGAAATAGTAAAAATGCAAAGGCTATAGCCTTTGCCTTTTTACGATTTTCGGCCGAAAATAAATTGTCTCCGATTTCAACCAAAAGCACAGGGCACCCTCGGGGGGTTGTTCTAGGGGATGTAAAAAGTGCCCCCACACAACCCCTCTCACTTTGTAGCGAAATTTATTTTCGGTCGAAAATCGTAAAAATGCAAAGGCTATAGCCTTTGCGTTTTTGCGATTTTCGGCCGAAAAAAAAAGGTCTCCGATTTCAACCAAACTCACAGGAACCCTCGGGGTTGGTCTAGGGATGTAAAATTGCCCTGCAAAACCCCGTCACTTTGGAGCAAAATTTGTTTGGGGCCGAAGATCGTTAAAAATGCAAAGGCTATAGCCTTTGCGTTTTACGATTTTCGGCCGAAAATAAATTGTCTCCGATTTCAACCAAACTCACAGGGAACCCTCGGGGGTTGGTCTAGGGGATGTTAAGAGTGCCCCTGCACAACCTCCGTCACTTTAGAGCGAAATTTATTTTCGGCCCAAAATCGTAAAAATGCAAAGGCTATAGCCTTTGCGTTTTTGCGATTTTCGGCCGAAAAAAAATGGTCTCCGATTTCGACCAAACTCAATGGACACCCTCAGGAGTCTACAAAGATATTTTTCACAGTGACAGGTGCCGGTGTACCTTAACTTTACACGCCTGGAGAGCTGCAGAGGAGAGGTGCCCGTTCTCGTGCTCGTGAGTGACGTGGTGCAATGCAATGGAAAAACTCCTTTGAATTTATTTAGTTTTATTGCTAAATTAACATCTTTGTCCTGGAATGAAGGAACATTTATGGCAAGTTTCCAATATTGTAATAACTACTAATAATTGAAATTCATATATATATTGATTGTGTACAAAACTGTACAAACACATTTTTGTAAAACTATTTCACACTAAATTATGTACACTTCTAGCATTGACAGAATACAAATGTAACCAGACAAATCACTTAGACCTGGAAGAGGTATGGGATGCCTATTGAATCCCATTCAAATAGCCCCAACAACATTAATCATCTCATTTGTAAAATAGCTCATAAATGTAACCTAAATTAAATGATAAAATTATGGAAAGTTTTACCACTCTGTTTATTTTGCCTGATTAATGTTCATCCATAAATCTCTGTACACTTTTCTGAGCTTCCAAGGGAACAGATGAGCATTTAGTTTACTGGCTCTTCAGCCAGGTTGATAAGAGAAGGCATAACACATTTGAAGTCGGTTTGAGAAGATGTTTTTAGATTTGGGTTGCTGAACTAAAAATGTCACAGATGCAGCCAGAGCCCAATAACTTTCATACAGACGTTTTTTGGGCGGATATCACTGTTATCATACTGTAATGCTGATAGTTTCTGTCAGAACATTTGAAAACCAATTTAAAAATTGCATCAAGTGAGATAGGATATACAGATAAGAAAAGTGTTGTTTTCTTTAATTTTGGAGGTCATGTGAGTATACCAATGCAAAGGACAAGTTTGGAAAACAGTGGCCTTCTAACATGGAGCATGGCACAGCAAATAGAGAACATTCAAAAAATTGCTATACAATCAATGATTGTACAGTGATTCTTCTTCTGACAATTTCATATTGAGCAAACTGGTGAGTGGTGAAAATGATCAGCTCTTTGTGACAATTCAACAATTGATGTCCAAAATATCTATGCCAAAAATATATCTATCCCCTAATATACTTTCCATGTTTTCAAAGCAATTATTAAAATTATTTTACGGTGGAAGATGTCAATCAAATGAAAGGCAACTTTTTTGTTTCAACTGAGTGTCCGTGACACATTTCATCTTGAAGATACAGTAACCAACAATGACTGGATTTTACAATACACATTTTACACAATAAGAACATCCGTTATCTGATAACATTCTGATTCAGATATTTGAGATGGACATTGATACTTTGTGTGCATGAAATACAATTTGAACTGTGTAAATCCATTAATATTAAAAACATCTCAGTATCCCTGAATCTCTGGACGGTTGACAGACTTAAACCATAGCATAGCAAATGCGGTAAAACTCAACTTAATTTTTTTTATGATACTACATACAACATCGCCAAATAGTTTCAGTAGTAAGAAGTAAATGATTTCAAATTTTGCAAAATAAAACATTTCTTTCAATAAGTTAGGGCAATTTAATTGTGTGATAAAACATCAAACAATTAAGATCTACATACGTAGTTGCCTTCATAAAATTATAACTACTGTACTAAACATCAAACAAAATATGAAAACAGAGGTTCCTAAGGTAATGATTTGCTAATTTCAGTCTGTGGGCATTTAAAAAAAAAAAAAAAAGAACATAAAACATGCCCTCTTTTAGAAAATATACATTCCTCATAACAGTAATAATGAAAGAAAGAAAAAGATACGTCAGAAAAAAATAACAGACTCTGACTTTCACAAGGATATAACTATTATTTCTTTACAAACTAGAGAGACAAACACAGCAATTGATTGCAGTCCATTAACAGCATGCTATCACCATTAACTTAGATGCTTTCAAACTATATCTGGAATTAGTGCAAGGAACTGATTGAATACCCATAATGGAACAACCATGTACCATGTACCATGTTTCAAGCTGAACAAGAGGTTAAGCAAAGCTTGGATTCAGCAGCCATAGGAAATTCCAGTATGCAGAGGCATGAGAGTACTCTCATGGCAAAGAAGAGGTCACTCTGAAATTGAGCACATTTCAAGGTATGCTGTACTACAATAATTCCCACTCATCTTTATAAATAATTAGAAATCTCATATAAACTAAAAAGAAATAAATTGTCACATGGCCAATGTTATCACATTTATATTTAACATATAGACTCAATTGTTTAACTAGTAAGCAGAGAGTAAACAGCTATGTAAAATCATAGGTTTTAAAAAGAAACTAGGAAAAATAAACAAATATAGAACATGATTTAAAAATTCCAACACAAAATCAACTTTATCATCACAAATTCGTCAAAGTGTTGACCTTAAACAGATTTAGGTACATACAGCATGACAATTCATAAGTAACAATGCACAATTAGGTGCCAATCAAAAACTGCTCTTCAATCTTCATTCCTGAATCAAAATCCATGGCACTATGTGAAATAATAATAAAAAAACAGTAATAATAAGATTCATTGTAAAAATAATTAAAATGATGATTTGCATTGTTGAATTAGATGTTGTTCAAGGCAGGAAACATAAGCTACATCAGAAAATATAAACTACAAGGACATAAACAGTTTTCTTGAGTACTCTCATCGTTTTCTTGAGGCCTGATTTAGTCTGAGGTACTTGCCTCAAGTTGAAGTCTAAGTGAGAGAGCGGCTTGACATCAATAATGTGGCTGAAAGATTTGAATTAGATATGGCAGCAGTAACAAAAGCAACAACAAAAATTATTGAAAGCGGAAGTACTGACTCACATGATTAGGCCTAGGGTGGACGGCACATTCACTTTTTGAGTTAGAGTTTAGAGGGTATGTGGTTTAAATTTTGCCAGTCTTAAAATGAAAAGTACAACAGACCAATCTAAGGCTCATAAGACAGGGAATTAGTATTGTAACTTATAAGGTAAGGAAACAAACTAACTTTATCAGACTTATTAAAAATGCTTGATGTATACTGGTGAAAGATTCCAATATTTTGACCTACAATCAAAGCTTAAAATATTACTGCATTTCACTATTACAGATCTAAGATAAATGTCTACAAGTGCTTTTATCATTAAATCTTGGCTAAATGTGTTTTACTGATATGCATTTCAAAAGTCTCAAATCTCAGTGAAAGGACTTTATCATAGTAAAGGGGGAATTGAATGATTAACTACCCTGATTCCCTTATTTAAGGTGGCAGTGATTTCACAATCTATTCTTGGAAAATTTTCACAAAACACAGTAGATTGCCTCTCAAAATGACAGTAATTACAGCCTGTAAATTCAAGTATATTTTCTAAAATGAGCAGCACGTAAAACATGGTATGGCTTATGGCAATTTATAAAATATATGGAACATGGCAGCTTTCTGTCTTGTGGCATTTTTGCTGCCTGGAAGCCAGTACTAGCTCCCAACTAGCTCCATTTGACGATATTTCTTCCTCATATTTGAAACAGGGTCCTTGAATAACACTGGATCTAATCTCATGTTTGACCTTAGGAGTGGCATATACCCAAACACTGCAGCAAAAGTGTTCAGGCATGTTTGGCGTTGAATGAAATGATCAGGGTCATTCCAAGGTGACCTGTAAGCAACATACTCATTGGATTAGGACATTAATTAGGAAATAAACTGAAAAGCAAAGAGTTGACATACCTTGCACCCCCTGCAGGCTGGTCTTTGTACTGCTTGCGCTGAGTGACTTTTATTGGGGGACGCCGCGTTACATGACTAACTAAAAAGTTCATTAGAATATCTTCACAGTTCTGCGACTGCTCTACAGTCTTATGTAGCAACGGACTTAACCAGTGCCAGTACAAATAATTATAGTATCGGTGGTAAAAGGCAGCCCCAGTCAATACCATTGAGTAATCATTGGTCCATTTTGAAGTATACCCCCAAGATCCCTGCAAAGTAAAGAAGAAAACAAAATTTAATTTAACATTAAATATTTTGGACAGAGGGAGGGCACTGACAATGAGAAATCACAACACTACTATGTGCTTGTGACTAGAAGAAACTGGAGCTACTCATTAAATATCAGGAGAAAGAAAATCACTCACTTTTGCATCATCCCAGTAATGCGATCGACCAGGGTAACCGACGATTCGATCCGGAAACGACTTCCACACCTGAAAGGCGAAGTCCACCTCGTCGGTCGTGAGCAAGGTGTCCTCGTCCAACGACAGGACGGCAGCGGTCTGGATCAGCGGGTGTGGGTAGAAGCGCTGAGAGATGCCAGCCCCGGCTCCCAGAGTCTTGGAGCCAGCCGTCGTGCCTGGTCAAGCACAGGGCGGAGCAATCACACAATGAGTAACTGAACAACTTGATTACATCAGCAAACCCAGGCTGTGCTGGCGAATTCTAAATCTGAAATGATGGGTGCTTTCTTTCAGTACTGGTCAACCTTAAAAGTAGGTGGAAATTTTCTGGCTAGGAAAAAAAAAAATCAATAACATGAATAAAAAAAAAAAAAAATTACACTGTGACTGAATAGTCAAACATTATTCTGATTGGTATAACGTAACTTGGTTCCACAAGGAACTTTCCAAAAAGTCACATTTTAGTAAAGCCTGCACAAGCGCATTAAGCAACCCTTGTATTCTAAGTAGTATACTCGTGTGTATACCCCCTGTGAAGTCAGAAAAATATTTCAGCGATAAGACCATTTTAGTTTAAATGTTTTCATCAGCAGGAAGGTATTTTGGTTCTTAGAGCCAACTCGCTTTGGGCTTTTGAGCTGGACACGCCACGCCTCACTCAGGCTGGGGGCGCTGCGCCGCGCTGCACTGCGCTACCCTGCTGCTCACCTGGGGCGTTGTGCAGCGGCAGGACGGTGAGGGGCACGTGGCCGGGCAGGGTGGGCCAGCGCGAGCGGGCGGGCGGCGGCCGGTCCCCGGACCACAGCACCAGCACCTGCACAGGGAGACGGTGCATCAGCAAGTCAGAAGGGCCAACAAAGAGTTGGGAACACGAACAGACATTTCATTCTGGTTTAACCAACCTAGCAAACACATGCCCCAATTTTCTACACTTCTGTGTCGCGATAAGTTGAACTTACCCTGTCGACGAAGGCGCTGCGGCCAACATTCCTCAGCAGCCTGCTGAGGGCGGGCGCGGGTGCGGACACGGGCTGCTGGCCCGCCCCCTGGGCACCCCGCCCCGCCGCCACCTGCCCGCCGTATATCACGGCCGTGAACCGCTCCGCCTCCACGGACCCCGAGTCCACGACGTGCGGCGCGCCCTGCAGCGCGCCCTGCTGCCCGCCCTGCAGCGCGCCCTGCTGCCCGCCCCGCTGCCCGCCCTGCAGCGCGACCTGCTGCCCGCCCTGCTGCCCGCCCTGCAGCGCGCCCTGCTGCCCGCCCCGCTGCCCGCCCTGCAGCGCGCCCCGCTGCCCGCCCTGCAGCGCGCCCTGCTGCCCGCCCTGCTGCCCGCCCTGCTGCCCGCCCTGCTGCCCGCCCTGCAGCGCGCCCTGCAGGCCCACCGAGGCCCGCAGAGCCCCCGCGTCCGCGCCACCCAGTCGCTCCGAGTAGAAGGGGAAGCGCTCGGCCGCGTCGGCGAAGCGCGGCAGCGTCACCAGCCCGCCGGGCATCACGTTCCACGCCAGCCCCTCGCGCACCGGCTGCCAGGGCACGCGCTCGCGGATGATCTGCACCAGGGACAAGATCAAAAGTTAATACTCTCAAGATGAGCCCTGCCCGGCATCTCCCCAACCAGTCATTTGGTTCCTCACCTCCAGCGTGGTGAAGACGATCTTCTCGATGGACGAAAAGTAGCGCTCCCAAAGGATCTGGGTCTGCTGCCGTAGCGCCAGAACCTTGGACGCCGGGACGGAGCGCACCAGCTCGGGCACCTGACACAGAGAGGGGACATGACAATGTCAGAGCCCTGGTGTTACTTTACATAAGCACCTAAAAGTGCGTTTCAGTCAAACACTTGAAAATCCTTAAATTTCTGCAACGCCGTTTCATAATGCATTCGCTGCAGTTCACAATACACACAACGTCTGTCCATTCCTGTTCGCCCTCGCGGCCAGCAGCAGGCCATCGGGTTGTCGCACCCTTGCGCCGCATCCCCGCCCCGCCCCGCCCCGCCCCGCCCCGCCCGTCCAGTCCTCGGCGCTTATTACAGTCCATGCTGCGTGGCGGTGCTATCCTTTATGAAGACCAGAGCCATGCGGCTGCGGCGCTATTGAGACCCTCTCGGTGGGCCGGGCCGGGCCGGGACCAGAATATGGCGCTGCGGCCCGGGCCCGCCCCCCGCCCCGCCCCGCCCAGCACAGGGCGCGACTCGGTGCGAGAGAGATGCCGCACGAGGCCATTTCTCTCTCTTCGGCTCCCCGGTGCGGCCCGCCGGCCTGGCCCCGGGCTGCATGGGACTCTCCCTGGCCTTATCGTGAGTCGTTAGCGCGGGCCGAATATTATATGTTCGGTCAACACCGGAGCAGGATCCCCCCCCCCCCCCCCCCCCGGACCCCTCACGATGGGTCCATACGGTAATGCCCTGAATTGGGGGGGGGGGGGAGGAGACATTTACTTACATTTTTTTTTTTTTTTTTTTTTTGGGGGGGGGGGGGCTGAGCTAAATTTAAATTAACTTTTTTTTTTGGCTGAACTAAATTTAAATTTAAACTGTCTGCCCTATCCTGTCAGGAAGTGCAGGGGTGACAGACAGACAGATGGAAAGCTATAGTGCGAGGCGTGTGCGTTGGGATGTGGCTATGCCCCACAGTGTGTAGCAGCCTCAATGGACATGAACTGCCGGCCAAAAGGTATTTCTCAGAGCTAATAGAAATAAATGCAAATTTCTTTTAATTTCCGTGACAACTTTTAAAATATTATGAAAAACCAATGAAAAATGCGTTACATTCCAACGAAAAACAAGGGAGAAGAAAACACAAAATTACTTTTGTGGTAAAATGGGCACTCGTTCTTTACGACTCTTCCAATAGTAAGAGTTTATACGTGCAGTGTAACATCTTAAAATGGTTGCATCTTTATCACAGAACACAGAATACCTATAGACAAAACACTTATACCAATTGAAACTGGAAATGCTGGTCTTGCTAGCATCTATGAAATTTGTGTACTGTTTTGTATGATGTTGGGCTCTGCCCGACGCCGTCCGCGTTGGGCTCAACCCTGGCCGCCACGCCTCTCGGCCGGCCATTGTCACCGGCCAACAATACATTACGTGCAGGCGGGACTTAGAAAATTTCCCCAAGTTTCTAGTTGTATTAACTAAACTCTGAAAAATGCTAGGAAACTTAAAAAAGTTCTATTAATAAAACATTTTTATTTATTGTTGAAAATGGCAAAACTGTATTCAGAATTCACTCACTTCCTCTACTGTACGTTTTCATGATGCACCAATAATGTGTGGTGCTGGGACTTAGAATGAAAATCAGCCAAATTTGTTAAGAGTTCTCAAAAAAATACTATTAAACTCAAAAAATACTTCATAGTTGGTAGCAACACCAGCATTTCCAGTCTCAAATGGTATAAGTGTTATGTCTGTAGGTATTCTGTGTTCTGAGGTGATAATGGAATCATGTTTAGGTGTTACACTGCACTGAGAACAATACTCGTTCTACTACCACCTAGAAGGTGAAGGTGGGTGGTAAAGAACGAGTAAAAAATTCAGATATACGTTCGTGTGAGGATTTGAGCGGCGCTCTCAACGCTGCGGAGAGATGTCCTCCACACTGTAAAAAAAGCTTGTTGGAGAACAACCTATTTTGTAACAACCATGCTGTTCAAGAACAACAAAGGTTGTTGAGAAACAACAATTATTGTTTTCTAAGAAAAACAAGAATTTTATTGTTCCTGGACAACTATTGCAGTTAATGGACAACTTCTGTTGTAGCTTTACAACATTTTTGCTGTCACTTGACAACTTTCGTTGTTACTGGACAGCTGACGTTGTTGCCAGACAACAGCCGTTGTTGTACTACAACACGAGTCAGTTAAAAACTTAACAACAATTTGCTGTTAATTCACAGTTAAAATTTTTACAGTGCACCCACACACGGGCTCCGGGCTCAGCGCGGGCGCTGGAAATAAATACCTATTTCAGTGCGCCTTGCCCTCCCTCCACATTGTCATCCCCTCTATTCTCCTGCCACACGTCCCGTCCTGTCCCCGGCCCGCGAGAGGAGAGGACGGCGCAGAAATAATAAATCTGCGCGGCGGGGCGGGGCTGCTCGCTCTGCGGGATGAAAACGAAATAAACGGCTGTAATTGCCGTGCGCAAATCCAATATCAGTCACGGACTGTGAGGGCGGGGCGGGGCGGGGCGGGGCGGACGTGCCGCGACATATGGACCCCCACCCCCTACCCCCACTCCGCCGGGGGGCCCCCCCGCCCCGACAGCGAGGTGGTGACACAGTGTCTGGCCTGCGCTGAGCTGAGCTCCGCAGGGTGACGCAGCCGCAAAGGCGGCGCAGCGCGGCGCGGCCGGCCACTCTGCAGTCGAGTCGAGCAGCGCCACAAAAGGGTCGTCACGTCACGTCTCGTCACGGCGCGTCACGCGCCACTCTCATGTGACGGCGAGCACGCTTAGGCTCGACGTGTAAAGCAAAGAGTATAACTAGGCAGGGCTGATGCTCGAGGCTGAGTTGAAGATCCTCGCCTCCCCCACCCCTACCGGTTGTGAGTTTGAACTTGGTACAGTACGCGACCATACTATTGACAGCGACACCAGAGATTGCTCAATAAAAGTTTTGTCCATATTGTTTCATTTCTTTCAATTGTTGTGAAGTGCGAAGCTAAAGTTTTCTTTAAACACAAATGTGTACAAGAAATTTTATGGTTTTCGGTGGACAAAGAAAGGTTATCAGAAATACACAAAAAAAGGCTTCCATTTTTTGTTTCCATTTTCGTTCCCGCAGTCTGCCCCGCCCCCGTGCGTAAGTTCGATTCTACAAATAAACACGCGAGGCCCGTGCGGGGCGCAGTGGTGGGCGCAGGTAGGGGCGTCCCGTCCCGTCCCGCGTCAGGACGGAGCAGGCGGGGAGAGAGAGAGAGAGAGAGAGAGAGAGAGAGAGAGAGAGAGAGAGAGAGAGAGAGAGAGAGAGAGAGAGAGAGAGCTGTGAGCTGACCGGGCCGCGGCCGGGGAGGGGCGAGTCGAGCGCCCGGGGCGCCCGGAGGGTAGGCAACCGCGCGACTGGCGTGCTCGCGTGAACGGCGGGCTGGGCTGCCTGGCCTGCCCCCGGGGCGGACCCGAGTGCGAGCCGTGCGGGCCAGGCTAGGCGGCGTCCGGCCCGGCAGGCCGCTACAGACCAGTGGCACCCCGGCCCGGGGGAGGGGGACGAGGACGGGAATAGTGATACTGCGAGAGCGAAACAGAGCCAGGCAGGCAGGCAGGCCAGAGATACAGAGCTAGCCTGGCCGCCGTGTTGCCTGTCCCATGCCGCGATAAATTTCTCTCTTAATCCCGCCTCTCCGCTCCGCAACGCAACGCCCTCCCTTCCCTTTCATTTCCGCACTTGCACTATGTTCCGACGCCACGCCACGCCACGCCACGCCACGCCACGCCACGCCAAGCCACGCCCCACGCCGCGGAGCGCCATTCGAACACCGGACGGGCGCGGCACGGCTCAGCCTAGGCTGGCCGAGGCCCTGCAACACTTGCCACACGACATGCCGCGGCGCGGCGGCGGTCAGCTCAGCTGCCCTGGCACTGCAGACGGATGCCCTATCCTTCTCCCTCGCACAGGGGCCCCGCCCCGCCCCGCCCCGCCCCGCGAGCGCGACAAGGACAGAGACACTACACCGCGGGGCAGGGGCTGGGCTGCATGGAGTATCGTCTGTCGCGCCGAAGACTCGCCGCTCGGTGCGTGACCCTCTGCGTGACGGCGCGGGCGCGGCGCGGGCGTGGCGTTCGCCGTCGCAAGTCACGTTTTGGCGTGACGTTGGCGTGACGTTGGCGTGCCGAAGCGTGACGGGCGGAACTGGATCCAAGCCTCTGAGGCCGGCGCGGCGCGGCGCGGCGGCGGTCAGGGCAGTGCGTGACAGCTGACAATTATTGGGTTACTTCCTACTCGACCTCAGCGGGGCGCGGTCAGGGCGCTGGGCCTCGGGCGGGGCGGGGCGGGGCGCAGGGGGGCCAACCACCGCACACACACGCACACCACACCGCCCCCCCTCCACCCACAACCTCTCCGCCGCGCCCTCGCTCGCCCAAGCCCAAGCAGATCCCTACTTACTACCGCTCTCTCTCTCTCATTTCCTTTAACTCCCTCACTCTAATCGTAAGAGCACACCGCCGACGCAATGGACGATGCAGGATTTATTGCCAGAGTTGCGGGTTTCGCCACAAATATATACATGTATACATATATATAAATATATATATATGCATATACACCAACGCGAGCCGTGGCCGCTGCGTCTAATCCGACCGCACCGCCCGCCGAACCGCACACTGCACGCAGGGCTCGCCCCGCCCCGCCCCGCCCGTCTGTGACATCTGGACCGCAGCGGGGCGGGGCGGGGCGGGGCGGGGCGGGGCGGGGCGGGGCGGGGCGGGGGAGATGGAGGTAGCACGCCGCATAGAGCAAGGGCACCGCCGGCACGTACAGGCGACCGGATAACGGCATTCGCGAAAATTGGCACATTCTCCCTCTCTCCCACCCCCAAGCCCCGTCTCTCTCACCACCGCATCTCCCTGTTCGAGAAAGATGCTGCTGATGTAGCGTCCCTCTCCGGCGAGATGAGGAAGGGCCGAAGGAACGAAGAGAGAGAGAGAGAGAGAGAGAGAGAGAGAGAGAGAGAGAGAGAGAGAGAAAGAGAGAGGGAGGGAGGGAGGGCACAACAGAAGGATAAGGTGGGGGGATAGAAGATAGAGAGGCTATCAAGCTGCCCCTTGCTGCCACCACTCCTCGACATACTGCTGCAGCCCAGCATTTCGTCTTTTCCCCCCCTATTTTTTTTCACCCCCATTTTGGAATGAGGAGGAAGGTAAGAAAATGATTTACGGGGTAAGGCTGCTGTGAGCACACGGGGCGGGGCCGAGCGAGACCAGACCAGGCGGGACGGGACGGAGCTGGTTACACGGATTTTGATCGTCCTTTCATCTCCGCTCGCGAGGGTAGCAGGTGCGCCCTGCCCCGCCCCCGCCACGCGATGTGACGCGGACCAAACCTGTTCTGCAGTCAAGTTCTGCATGTTGTTCGGCACTGCAAAGTGTATTCAGCATAGAGCGCGCATTTAAAGAGCGGCAACCGAACGAGGATAGCAGAAACCCCGAGCGCAATAGTTATTAAATTCCATCCTAGCCTTTTTTTGTGAATAACTGCCGTTTGCCGTCAAATAACTTCACAACTCGCAGCGATCCCTACAAGGGGGAGGGGGAAGGGGGCAGCGAGCCGGGCACGGCCCCTGCGCCCCGCCACGCAACCCGTTTGTTTTAGCGCCTTTCTTATTTACGACTCATCGCGCAAACTTGCAAACAAGCACAGCTCGGCCCTGCCGGCCCTGGCCGCGGCCCGCGAGGGTATTTCACGAGGAAAACTACACAACTGCGATATAAGGGGCCAGGCGGCGCGGGGCGGGGCGGGGCGGGGCGGCGCGGGGCGGGGCGGGCACAGATAGCCGCGCGGCGCGGGCGGGGGAGTGAGTAGTGTCCGGGCAGCCGCGTTAATCGGATGCAGAGACTTTGTCCACGGCCGCCTAGTGAACCCCGCGGGGAGTGCACCAGCTCACCAGTTTCCAGCGATGATTCTATTAGCTTAGACCAGGATTATGCGCTGATGCTTCCTGGTCGAATAGTAATTAATCCGTACAGGGGCGAAGAAATCATCCCCCAGCAAGACGTACGTCATGTGCCAAGGAGAAGCTGACAGTGTTGCCAGAAAAGTAGGCAAAAAGCGCCCAACACAGCCGTGTGGAGCGGTGAGCGGTGGGTATCAGCGCCTGCCTACTAGGCTATCCCTCTTTACAGCTGTGAAGATGTTGCCTAGTAGGCAGGCGTTGATACCCACCGCTCCACACGGCTGTGTGTTGGGCGCTTTTTGCCTAATTTCTGGCAACGCTGGAAGCTGATAAGCTGTGCCGGAGCGCCTGATAGGTAGGCAGTGCCGATCCCGCGGCGCATGCGTGTACCGCGGGCTAGCCTACCCCGAGTACCACAGGCGCCGAGCTCCTGCAAGTCGAACAAGCCACGCAACACGGACGCACTGTCCGGCCTCCTGTGGCAGCGCAGAGCCACCCTGCAGGCCGGCGGGTAGGCAGCCCGCCGCGGCCCCCTGTCGAGCGGGCGGCCTACGCTCCCGACTGCAGGCGTCTCGACCGCCGGAGACCAAGGCGAGTCTCTGCTCGGGGCGGAAAAGCTTCGCCGCTCATTTTCTTCCGGTGCGCAGTAAAACCAGGCGATGTCCTTTTTTTCCCCCTTCACAATTTGTGTACAGACTCCAGGGATTATATGCATTTTCTTTAAGTTTCGCTTCCTCAGAACGGCCGCGTACTGTTTTCGTCCGAGCTTCCCAAGAACGGCAGGCATAAGTGAGCCCCTGAATGCGTTAAGACTACACCCAAAATTCAAGAACATTGCCTTAAAGTTTTTAGAACACTGTTCTTACTTTAAGAACTTTACCTTAGTTTAATGACGAAATGCGCTTCTCTTATGCAATATGTTCGTAAAACTTTAAGAACACTGAAAAATTAAGAACATATTTTTCTGGGTGTATGCTTTATCACTGTGAGAAATATTCGTAAGAGTTACGGGAAAATTTTCCATGAGAAATGTCGTAAATTTACGATATCAAATTGTAAAATTACAAAATTTTACGGACACTTGGTATCGACTAGTAATTCTTAAACGAGCACAAATAAGCGTTCGTAAATTTACGATTTCGATTGTAAATTTACAACACCATTTGTAAATTACAAATTACGAAAAAAGTCGTAAACTTACAGACATATTTTTCACAGTGATTCCGCTGAGCCCGCCCCGCCCCGCCCCGCCCCGCCCCGCCCCGCCGGTGACAGTCGGCGAGCGCGTACTCACCTGCAGCAGGAGCCGCTCGTCGGCCCAGATGACGGCGCGGTTCCAGTCGATGACGTCACTGAAGGGCAGCTCCCAGCCGTTGGAGAGCAGCACGGGCACGCAGCCCGCCTGCAGCGCCTCCAGGAAGCGGAAGGAGCCGAGCCGCCGGCCGCGCGGCACCAGGCAGAACGTGGCGTTGTTCAGCAGGGCCTCGTAGTCGTATCTAACATGGGAAAAAGAAAAGAAAACAGTTAAAGAAAAGGAACGATTCCTGTCCCTCAGGATTAAGCATTCGACCTTAATTTCTTTTAAAAAAGAAAAGAAAACAGTTAAAGAAAAGGAACGATTCCTGTCCCTCAGGATTAAGCATTCAACCTTAATTTCTTTTATGATCTGCAAAATTACGAATTGTTTCGAAGCTATTGGATTGACAATCCTAATCTCGATCCTAATGTGATACCGCAGCTGTAAATAAATTTACAATAATAACAAACTTTTGTCGTGTCAATACGTGCACGCCCTTTTGAAATATTTACAGTTTGAGTTCGTAAAGATTTGGACTTTACGACATTGGTAATAGTAATTTTCCAGTGACCTCTGAAAATTCCCAACCCATGAAAGTGTGTAGTAGCTCCATTATAAAATTATAAGCGCTGCATCTTATACTGCGAGCCATTTACCCTCCTTCTCTCTCTCTCTCTCTCTCTCTCTCTCTCTCTCTCTCTCTCTCTCTCTCTCTCTCTCTTCGCGTGTGTGAAAGCCACCGGCAGGCGGGGGCGGGGCAAGGCAAGGCGCGCGCACCACGTACAATGAACAAAGCCCTGGATGTAAGCGGGGTCGGTGCAGGAGAATCAAAAGGAGGTAGGGTTAGGGGGAGGGGGGGGGGGTGAAAGGTTCGTGTGGACTACGGCGGCCAAGCTGGCGGTCTTACGCAAATGGCTCCATAACTGAAGATGTTGAGAATGGCCAACTGATTCACAATACGCCCTCCCCCCACCCAGGGCTCAAAGGGACCCGGCCATGGGCACTCCCCCACCCCACCCCAGCGGCGAACATTAAGGGTTTAATAACCACGGCACTGCCTCTGGTTCGGTCACCCCCCGCCCGGCCCCCGGGCCCCGGGCCCCGGCCAGCGGTGTGGCGCAGCCAGAGAGAACTGAAAGAGGCGGAGAATCCTTTCTGGCGCGGGGGACGGCACGCTGATTGTTTCCGAGCTCGCGAGCACGTGTGTACACTGTTAAACCAAGTGTTCAACTGCTCAACACTTGTATGTGTGCAACTTCCAGCCTAGCACGTGCAAGTGCGCAATCGGCAATTGTGCATTTTCACGGGTTTAACTCGCCAGTTGTACACTTCTAAGTGTTTAACTCGACAGTTGTGCACTTGCAAGTGTTCAACAAGGATAGTGTTGCACGGGGCAGTTGTGCACTTTCAAGTGCACAACTGTGCACAACTGTTGAGTTGAATACTTACAGGTGTGTAACTAACGAGTTTGACACTTGCGATTGCACAACTCTGCCGAGTTGCACACTTGCGCGTGCTAGACTGGAGGTTGCACACACTGTTAAAAAAGTTTGTCACCTAATGACATTCTGTATGATGAGACTTTTGTTTGAAAACGAAAGAATTGTTTTCGTGAATTGCCTCACAAAACTTCTTTTTGCATTGCTTGTAGCAACGACTAAGTAGCGCTGTCTTGTAATTGAACAAGGAAAATCTTGTTAATTTTTATAGCAAAACATTTCGTTTTGAAACAAGCCCTTTTGTAATAGAACTCTTTTCCCAAAAGTGTGATCGAGTTTTTTAAACAAAAAGGCACAGAAATTTTCAGAAACTTAATTATTATTTTCTTGTTTTCCAAAACAAAAAAAAAATGTAATGCTACGAGATACTTGTTTCAAAACGAAACGTCTTGCTATAAAAATTAACAAGATTTTCCTTGTTAATTTACAAGATTATTTTTAACAGTGCACATACAAGTGTTGAGCAGTTATCAACGTATTTGTGCATTGATAAGGTATAAACAATTTTTTTTTATTAACTCGCAATAATAACGTTGATAGCTTATATACTTCTCTTACCAGCAAAATGGTTCTGTTGATAATAAATAAACAAGTTTGATGGTACCAATTAACAATTTTGTTGATACCTTATCAATGCACAAATACGTTGATAGCAAAAAACAAAACTCTCCATAGGGAATCTGAGAGTGAACACTTAGATTAACAGCGTACACATGCGGCACTCACACACTTGGGTCTCGCCGGCGCGGTGGCACATTAGACAGCTCGGGCCGGGTCAGGCCGCTACCATTGACGCGGTGCGCCTCCCATCCACGCCCTGCCTGCGCCCTGCCTGCGCCCTGCCTGCGCCCTGCCTGCGCCCTGCTGCCGGGCGCTGCCGGCCCGGACCACCCTCGGCATATTCCTCCCTCTCTTGTGCATCCCCGCCGACTCTTAACACCAACCCCCTCCCCTCCCCTTACCCCCCTCCCTACACGAGGAGGAGGAGGAGGTCCTTCTGCTGTTACCTTCCCTTTTCACTCCCTTCTCCCTCTTCCTCGGTTGCTCAAGACAATCAAAATGCAAATTTTTGGCCCAACAACAACAGACGCACAGCGCGTCTTATTCACACGGGCCCGCCCCGCCCCGCCTCGCCCCACCCCGCCCCGCATTGTCGAAGATGCTACGCGTTTTGCGCCGCTCATTGTACACTGTGCTCCCGCCCGGCCCGCGGTCCGGCGGAAGATAAGAGTGTTCGCGACAGCACCAGAGCGGCAGTCACTTCACACGGCCCGCTGCTCTGGAAAACCAAGTGTGTACATGTGTTCATTATTTACTGCATACTTACAGGTATTCAGTAAATAATGAATACATGGGCATGCATGCAGTAAATGGTGTGTACATGCCACGGTACACACTATTTGCTGAATACCTTGGCATGTACACACGTAGTTCCTGTGTTATTTTTCGTGTGTACATGCCTAGGTATTCAGCAAATAGTGTGTACCGTGGCATGTACACACCATTTACTGCATGCATGCCCATATATTCATTATTTACTGAATACCTGTAAGTATGCAGTAAATAATGAATACATGTACACACTTGGTTTTCCAGAGTGTAGGTGGATAGCGGTAATTTACTCCGTCAAAGGGAAATTACAGCGCCTGGTAATTAGTCGGAGAAAGAACCAACAACAACATGCGATGCACAGTCTTTGAATTTCTCCTCGTTATTTTTGCTCGCGTCCTTGGCCTCCCGACTGCAGTGTGGTGTGCATACATGTGTCTGCGGCGCTCGTCCCGTCCAGGTACACTCTGATAACCGTATCTGCTGGGCGCTCCGTCTTCCCGCTGCGCCAGCACCGCCCCCCCCCACCCCCCCACCCCCATTACACCCTCACACACACACTCACACACACACACACGGCACTAAAACACGGCCGCCCTATACCGCGCCGTGCGCTACTTGTGTGTTCCCACATGCAAATCGGTAAATCACTACAGAGAGCTGCAATGCCCGCCACTTCCCTCCCCCCCTCCCCGCACCCCGCCCCCATCCCCCTAACGGAGCACCATTCGTCTTGCAGGCGGGACAAGGAGTAGGGCGATCTTCACGTTACACGACCAAACGTAAAAAAACAGCCCGCGCGGTGTGCTGGTGTGAGGCAGGGCGGGAGGGGCGAGGTTGGAGCCAACATTGCCGCCTGCTGCTGCACTTTCGAAAATAATTAGGCGACCCTCTTCTGGAGCTGCATCATTCAGATGGAGGGTACACCTGTTCTGCCTCGTCTCATTCACACACAACCGCCGCCGTAAATAGACCCAGCCCGGCGCGCCCTCCACCGCCCCCTCCTCCCTCTCTCTCTCTCTCTCTCTCTCTCTCTCTCTCTCTCTCTCTCTCTCACACACCATCACGGTCAGTATGATGGGCCGATTGTGGGCGGGGCTGGTGCTGGACAAGCGGAGGGGGTGGCTCTCACAACAGCTTCACAGTGTGGTCTTGCTTTTATTTTACCTCTTTTGCTATTTTTAGTTTCCCCCGCCCGTCTAAAAAAAATACGCCAGAAGGGCCCAGCTCAGCTCAGGGCAGCCCACGGGGCATAAGCTTGAGCTCGGCTCGGCTCTCGCGTCACGCGAAGTGAATGCAAATTTTTCTAGTCGCCGCTGCGCCGAGCTGGGCCGCGCGCGGCCGCCGTCGAACTGACCAATCTCTTGTGCTTATTTTTTTAAAAGACGGCGGGGACGAAAAGGAGTAAAATGAAACAGTAAACAGCGGAGAAAAAAAAATTACAACGTAAAGCCAAAAGTTTGTAGAGAAAAAGAGGGGTTTCAGGTGGCGAGGTCGCAGGTGCAAGAGGAGTGATGGAGTAACAGAAGACCAAACAAAAACCTTACGACCTTCAGGCCGCCCCAGGGGAATGGCATGAAGCACAAAATAATACAGTCGCCGATCGCGTGTCAAACCATAGCCAGCGGGGTCACACCTCGAACCAGATTGTTGGGGGAAGGTTTTTGTGGGCATGTTTTAAAACGACAAACCAACAAAACCCTAGTTTCAACAATTACACTGAAAATGAACGAATCCTGATTCTCGCTCTTATACGGGCGAGAATTTGAGGGCAATTTTCTTACTCTCTGGAGAGTGGGAATTTTTTTCCTCACTCTATTTGAGAAAGAATTTCGTGATCTCGCCCGAATAAAGTGAGAATTCTTGCTTGAATAAAGTGAGGCTAAGAAATCCTTACTCATATAGAGCGAGGCTAAAAAATATCTCGCTCAAATAGAGTGAGGATTAAAAGTCTCATGCTAAATAAGCAAGGAAAAGTGTCCTTTCCCTTTTCGGGCGAGAATCTGGATTCGAATATTTGCAGTGTATTTTTATCCTCCCCATCCTCAAACCGCACACCAAGTGTGTGAGACAAAAAGCACTAACCTGCAGGAGGTGAGGGATTGATATCCACTGCAGCTTTCGACCTCGCAGAAGGGAACACAACATTTGACGGTGCCCGAAAATAATTCACGTCAGCCAATGTCAGCGGCATCGTCTGGAACCCCGCCCCACCCCGCCCCACCTCGCCCCCTCCGGCCTGCGCTGCGCTGCGGCCCCCGGGGCCCCCGGGTCGCATTCCCCCTCCCATATCTGTCGCGGCGCTGACCGGGAGGGGCCAGGCCAGCAGCAGCAGACGACATCGGCCTGCGGCTACCTCCCCCCCCACCTCCACAAACCTCTTCACCCTCGCCATGTTTCCGTTTCCCCAATGGATCCCTGGTGAATCGGTCACCACCCCGCCTCGCCTCCCGCCACCCGCACCTGCGACCCTAAGGCGCCTTGTATGTCTCAATTTGTGGAAGCATCGCGTAAGAGGCAGGGAGAATTCAGCGACGTGCCCACAAGGAAATTTGTTTTCTCCCTCAAACAAGAAACCCAAGGGAGTCAATTTCGCACAAGAATTCCTAGGGATTTCACACTTGTATAGAGATAAGTGTCGAGTGTCCGAATGGAATTTTACCAAAATTCATACTGATCTGTCCTCGAGACATCACGGGGTGATTGTGGTTGGTCCGCGGCGTCCTCGCAATTAAATTAAAATATCTTCCATTTCGAGGTAGGTGCTGTCAAAATTAGTTGGTTGTGTTCTTGATCCTAGATAGATTGGTTCTTGAAAAAATGTAAAAACTTACATTGATTCAAGAAAAAAAATTCTGCATTATTTTATGCATTACTTGTGGATATTAGTGGGGAAAGTATCAGAAATTCAGTGTCGAGGGGGCACAGGAAGCTACGCGAGGGGTTGCAGCATGGAAACATGGAAAAAAAAGTGCGAGGGAGATGGGAAGTGACTAAAGGGAAAGAGGTGTAAAATGAGAGGAACAAAAAGGACGGGGGTAAAAAAAACAATAAATGGCGCAGGGCAGGAAAAAGGACGAGGGCAGCCGGGAGGGCAGGGAGCGGAGGCGGGTGGATAGCCGATCGCTGCTCGTTTGGCGTTCGGTATCACGCGCAGCGCCGTGCGAGTCATAAATGTTGACACGAGAGGAGAGGAGAGGAGAGGAGGGACCATACCCTTTTTGCCCGGGAGGGTGAGCGAGGACCCGGCCCGGCCCGGGGGAGAGTGAGTGAAGTGTACGGCACATCCAGCGGACAGTCTGACAAAAATACAGACCTGCTGCCGCCCCGGCCGGGCCCCGGCACGGGTACACAAAACTACATAGCATACTTCCATCTAATTTACGATTGCATCTAGTCAAATAAACGACGGGTATGTCAAGGGAGTGCGAGTAGAGAAAAAAAAGCCTCACCTTGCCCCGACAGCTGGTGAATAATGTATGAAACCATGGCGGACAGGCGCATGCCATTTTACCACCAAATGTTATCAATATTCAGTTGCAGCACGTGAGTGGCACGCGGGCGGGGCGGGGCGGGGCGGGGCGGGCGGGCCGGGCCGGGCCGGGCCAAAGGCCATATCAAAGCTCACCGCCCGCTCTAGGGGGCTGGAGACGCATCACTCCAGAGCCGTCCCGTGGTGACAGTCTGCTAGTTCAAGAAGTGCAAGAGGCCGCAGGTCACCCACAGAGCGAGGCAGGTCACAAAATGTTCTCAAAAACACCTGAAGTATAAGTGGGAATTAATAATCCCGTTATCTAGGTGGATTAATCAGATGGCTGTAAGTATATAATTTCCGATTGTTCCAGCTTCTTGCAGTCCTGCCCAGCTTCGGGGCGCCATACATAAAACAAAAGGGTCGCTCATCTCATTAAACCCGAATCACCAATCATCACTCTTTCATGGCCGCTAATAGCTCGGCGCTTACGCTTTGAGAACCGTCAGGGCCGAGCCGCCCGATGGGATTACGGGACGCCAAATTGCGCTTCAAATCATTATATAAAACGTGTGTCGGCTGGGTGCCTGCCTCTCTGGGGGACAGAGAGAGGAGAAAGAGGAGAGGGACAGACAGACAGAGAAGGAATAGCCCCAGGAAAAAGACCATGAAATATATGCGGTCACAAAACGATGCTTTTTTTCCATCCAGGTCTAACACGAAGTAATAATACTCTCTCTCTCAGCTTTTAAGTTTTCCAAGTGGCTTGTTTTCGCCACTGCGGCAAAAGCAGTATACATCCCCCGTGTGTGCAGTTTGGAGATGATGGATAAAATGTATAGGCATTACTGCAGGCCTCTGCAGAAAATCGACGCGCGGCAGCGCATTTTTATCGGCAGCTGACCCGCCCGCCCCACCCCGCCCCGCCCCGTCCATCACGGATAGCGCTGCCCCCCACCCCCACCCCCCCGCTTCCACGTCAAACTGCTGGAAGCTTTATGCAGGAAAAAAGAAGAGAACCAACCGGTGACCGGTGCGGTAGCTAAAACTTGAAAAGTTTGCGTTGTTGAGGGCGTTACAGCAAGTCAGTGTGAAACAGGGTGATGAATTGGCCATGTGCAAGCTTTAAGTGGATAAGAGATAAGAGTGGTAAAAAGTCCAGCAAACAGAGCAAACCGGGGTAATGTGTTGCACTTCAAATATTTAAACCCGAAGTTTTCCGCTATTTCCAAGCATGGAAATGCGGTTTTCATACAACCGCAGGGGCGCCTCTGTGGTCTTTTTGCTAGGCGGTATTCCAAGAGGTACTATTGGGCCGTCAACGAGACCAAACTTTATCAATCCTATTTAAATGTAAAAGTTTGCAAATTGACCATGATGACAATGGTAATCAAAGAGGTCAAATATTTTGAATTGACATTCAGCAAAGAAAATTTTGGTCAGCAAACGTAAAAAAAAATAAAATTATGACTGGCAAAAATGTCGATATTTTCCCCAGTCATTGGCCAACCTCCTGAATTTGATGGCGGGGTTCTGTAACGAACAGTAAGCTGGCGCGCCCTGCCCTGCCCTGCCCTGCCCTGCCCTGCCCTCACCTCACCTCACCTCACGCGGCACCGCACCCCTCCGCTCCCGCACTCTTCTGCAGCGCGCCCTGGAGCTCCGGTCCTGCTCCCGCCTCCCGCCGGATAGTACCGCATTCCATTTGTTATGTCGGGGAGAGGGAGTGGGAGAGAGAGAGAGAGAGAGAGAGAGAGAGAGAGAGAGAGAGAGAGAGAGAGAGAGAGAGAGAGAGAGAGGGGCTGGGGGAGCCGGCGAGGGAGAGCGAGAGGGAGAGCAAGTGAAGGAGGGGTGAGAGTGGCAGGGTGGGGAGGAAGAAGCCTCAGATAATTCGCGGCAAATGTTACCATCAAGAGGGCAGGATGCGACTCACGGGGCTCACGCAACTGGGGGGAACCGGGGGTAGGGGGGGGGGGGGGGGCTGGACGCGCAGGGGAGCGAGGACCTCAGGACTGTGCGTGTTTCTTATGCACACCGTGCCTGACTCCTGCCGCCCACCCTGCAGGGAAAACTTAACACGTTCAGGGCCAGCGGGCGAAAAAGAAGCCACTATCCCAGCGTGCCAGGGCTGCTGTGGCTGCACTTATCAATCTTCGACAAAAATTCTCGCACTGGATAATACCGTGCGTAACGACCCAACTTTTGTTTCGACATGTCAACGTCCATAGCAATGTAGTAGAAAAGGACATACCCTGTGCACCCTAACTGTATTTGTATGTTTTTGTGCAAACGTTTGTGCAAAGTTAAACATGCATACCGTTTCAAACAAACTTTTGCGAAAAACCGCATGAATTTGTACAAATGTATGCACAAAATCGTTCAAATCACAGCACAAATTTGTGTGAAAAATTTGATTGTTTAACTTTGTACAAATAAAAGATACAAATCCGGTTAGTGTGTGTACACTGTGAGGAGGCACGAGGCGCTCGGAGCAAAACCAGCGTGACTCGCACGTGTGGTCCCGTGGCACTGCACGTGTTAAAAATGGACCTATCCCACGAAACACGATAGTCAAGGTATGAAACAAGGAGAGTTTTGTGCGTTTCTTTCGGGGCAGCTGTCTCGTCATCTGCAACGGAACGAGAGCGGGACTATCACCTAAACCAGCTCGGTGATTTCGCAGCTTCACAGCGGGGAACATCCACACCCCCACACAGACGCGCGCAATATGCTCCCATCAGCTCCCACACACGCACAAAGAGGCCAATTCACCGCGCGCGATGATGACAGAGGGCGTGGGAGTGGGGCGTGGCAGTAATGGGCCACATCGTGGGAAAATAATAGAGCCCTTTTCCCTGCTCCTTCCTGCCCTGCCGCCCTGGCTGGCGGCGCCTTGCTCGCAGGGCCCGCCCCGCCCCGCCCCGCCCCGCCCCGCCCCGCCCCGCCCCACGCATCTGTAACCTTGCTGGTGCCCCCGCTGGGGCTGCACCTTGGGGAGCGTAACCGTGTGCTGCAGACCAGACCTCTGACAATTTTATGCGGGGCGGGGCGGGGCTGGGCGGGGCGGGGCGGGGCGGGGCCTTGTTCATGTTCCTCTCTCAAGTGCCTCCGGCAGCGCAGGCAGCGCAGTCACCGCCCGGTGGATGTGGTCTATGACGCGGTAATCGCAATTTTATACTTTCCGCGGGACCAGGAACAAAACAAAAAATCCTTCAAGAAGAATAGTAACATTTTCTGAAGCATTGGCATGCATACTTGAGCAATGGCGCGGCAAGTAAGAAACATGGTAAATGCTTCAGCAGACGCAACACACTTATGATGGGAACGTGACGGGGGATACGTCCATTCAAAAATTAACATGACAAATTGTATGTAACGCCTCCAGTTACGCACGGCGGCCCCTGGGCACACGCACTGAGCGCGCCTTTTGCGGTAGGCGCCCCGCCCCGCCCCGCCCCGCCCCGCCCCAAGCTCGGCCCACTCCGTAGCCTGGCCCCCTGGGTACCATCCGTTCGGCCCCGTCCCGTCCGCCTAGCCTACCTGATCCAGGGCCTTCTTGTCCGTGTTCCATCAGAGGCGAGGGGGCGGAAGAATTTATGAGGCGCTCTAAAGTGGTCTGCGGATAATAATTTATTCTTCCAAAGGAACTGCGTGAGGCGGGGCGCGGCGGGGCATGGTGGGGCGCGGCGGGGCGCGGCGGGGCGCGGCGGGGCGCGGCGGGGCGCGGCGGGGCGCGGTTGTGGCACATCCAGGCCCGTCACCAGCGCCGGCTCAATCCAGCAGACCCGCTCCGCTCCGGGCGGCAGAGAGCGGCGGCGCGCTCGCCAAAATTAATTTTAATTCCCTTTGCAATGAGCCGCTGGAGCCGCAAACGGAAGACTTCCTGACGCCGGCCCGGCCCGGCCCGCCCGGCAGACAGCAGGGCGGGAGGTCGAAGGTTCGGTGGTCGCGACGAATGCGCTCGCGGGTGTTGCAGCGCAGCGCTCACTACTGGCGCTCTTCATGCTGGTGCGGGGCCCGGGCCCCACGCCTGTAGGCTGATTCCGCACAGTGGTTTCGTCTCTCTGTCCTTCTCGCACTCATGGGGCACGGCCATAAGGTGAAAGAGAGAGGACACTACTAAACGCTGTTCGGAATCACCCTGCTGCACAGCAGCAGGCAGTGAGTGTGCGCCCCCGCACTTCACACGCGATTCACAGGGAAGAAGTTGCCCATCTCTCAGGTTACACTAAGCCCAATGTTTGGCCCCGCTCGCGCCCCGAAACAAACTCGAGCTTATCATCCCCGCGCGGTGCGGCGGCGAGTGGAGGACGGGCTCAATCACGAGTCGTTGCTGTTGGTTACTCCCGCGAGGCCGAGCGGAGAGAAGAGCGGTGCGGCTTTCCCGAATTTACAAACAAGTTGAAATTGTACAATCTCGAAAAAACAAATCTGCGGCGAAGCGAGGCAGACTTAAGGGGCGCGCCGCGCCGGGCCCACGGGGTGGGTCGAGACAGTGCGGTGCGTGGCAGGAAGAGGCGAGGCGGCGGGGCGGGGCGGGGCGGGGCGGGGCGGGGCGGGGCGGGGCGGGGCGGGGCGGGGGGGGACGAGCACTGACGGCACGGCAGCCTCCCATGCTGCGGCAGACTGCGTCGCTGAAATCAGTCAACCGCAGAGCGCGCTGTGCGGCACCGGAGGGGAGGGGGAGCGGCGTGACGGGGCGAGGGAGCAGAGCGCCACGACTTTTTTGAGAAGTTGCTCTTCTTGCAAAGTGCGCGGGTCTCGCCGGGCTGGGACGGGCCAGGGGGTGAGGGGCGGGAGGGGAGGTGCGCGCGTCAGAGAGGGTTTGCGTGCGCTGGCGCGGCTCCCGTCCCGGATACAGCAGCACACATGGACGCGTAACACTTATTGGAACGTTTGGCGTCCACCGGCCACGGCCACCAGGCAGCGGACTGCACACCTTACATAAGTTGAGGCGTCCAGGCGGGAGGGAGGGAGACAACTTGCCCCTCCAAGCACCTGGGGCCTGACCCGCCCGGAGCCGAGGGTGGGCAGGTGCGCGGTAGAGATAGTAGGAGAAACATGTATATTATAGAAAACAACACGCAGAGTTATTTAAGCCTGTTTGAAATAATACCCAGGAAAGTGTTAGTTTCACCGGGGAAATGTGATGGTAAAAACTTTGAAAAGGGTCATGCGTCTCGATGCAAATTGCATTGGTCCAAATGAACATTGTGTTAAAACAAAGCCGAATGTTCTTGCCAAATTAGGGCTCCACAACACGCTTAAAATAGTTCCAAGTTATTGTTAACATTTCCCTTCCCTTCATGTTATTATATTAATTAGGGCAAGGGGAGGGGGGCGCGACGAAGAGATGCAGGACATGGATAAACGGCTGAGACAACATGGATACCTGTAGACATAGCCGTGGAGAGCAAACATCTCATACACGAGAGCGTGTACACACACACACAGAGGCGCAAGAACGCTCTTGTATGGCGCCATTCCCAGTGTTACTCGCAAACTCGCATTTGTTCGAATAATCGATCCATCACACCTTCTCCCGACCTTACACTCGGTAAAGAGAGGAAACAACCTTCATCATTTTTTTTAATCTTCGCCGTGTAACATCTCATTTTAGCCACCCTCCCTCTCCACTCTCACTGACCTCGGCAACGAGTAAAATGCAGAGCACTAGAGAATTTTTCTCTGCCCCACTGCCTTCCCCCTCGCGCACACACACTCTCCCTGTCCGATATGCTTTATATAGCACAGTCCCTCCCTCTCCCTCTCCTCCCAACCTACCTTGCCTTCCATTCCCCGCCTGTCGAAGTGATGAAGGGATTCAGTGCACACACTCTCACACACACGCGCCTCAGCCCCCCCCCCCCCTCCTCTCTCTCTCTCTCTCTCTCTCTCTCTCTCTCTCTCTCTCTCTCTCTCTCTCTCTCGCGCCCCGGCCCGCTGCTACTCGCCACGGCACAGCTGTTTCTTGCGCGAGGGTTAGGAGTGTCTCGGAGGAGAAGTACATTACTGCGGGGTGGCCCCTGACACAGCAACAACAGGCCAGGCAAGGGTGCATGGCCAGTCTAGAACTTGGTTTTCGAAGGGGTCTTCGCTAAGAAAAAATATTGCCCACCGTCGTCGTGCGCTCCTATGGGATTTACATCAAGACGACAGCAGTTTTTATAACAAAAATGTGTTGAAAGTGTATATGTCACACAAACTCTTGGTAGAGTTACAGTTTTGTAAAACTGTACAGAAGCTCAAGTGAGCGTTTGCAAGAGCAGGCAGGTGTGCTTGTGCGTGTGTGTGGTGTGTGTTGGCTGTGCGTGTTGGCGGCAGTAGGGGCTGCCGCTGGGCGGCGAGGTCTCCCTCCCACGCAAGTCGCCGACAATTAAAGACGTTTAAGGCAATTTTCTCATTGAGGCCGCCGTATCTTTTAAACCGCCGGCCAAAGGGGTCAGGTCCGGTCGGGTACAAGCGCCGCTGAGGTACAAGCGCCGCGAGCCCCACAACTTATGCTAAACAGCCAAATTGCTCTTAAACGCAACGGTACCCCCTTTTATCGCCAGAGAAGTGACGACGTAAATGATTCGACGTAAAGTCACCGAGCTGACCATACGATGGTGGCTAGCTACAACTATCTCCGGGTGGGAGGCACATCACAGTAAAGTGCGCGACCCGTCGTGTCCTACAGCTGAATGTGCACGACACCCTACGTCGGGTCGGACAGCGGGCCGGAAGACTCCGGGCGACCGTCAGCGTGAACATGTCGAGGTGAATGTCGGGGAGGAGGAGGAGGAGGGGGCGGCGGGTGCACCCAGAGGAAAGTATTGCTGATTCAAGCAAGTGTGTGTGTGTGTGTTATCTGTTATCACTGGCTGACCCCGGCAGCCGGGCCGGGTGGCAGGCGAGCAGCAAGTGCCAGTGCCCGGGGCGGGGCGGGGCGGGGCGGGGCGGGGCGGGCAGGGCGGGTGGGGCGGGGCGGGGCGGGGCGGGGCGTCGGGCGTGGTGCGCGTGTTGGGTTAAGTGTGGAGACATGTACTGCGCGTCAGGGTGGCCGGGGGCCCTGCGGACCCGTCCCGCCCGCTCCGCCCGGGGCCCGGGGCGGCCCGCCCCGCCCACCCCCAGCGCTCCACCGCCTCCGAGCAGAACAAGAAGGCGTCGTGCCCGCCCCTGCCGCCGCCCCCACCGCCGACCCCGCCGCCGCCCCCGCTCAGCCCCGGGTGCCATCGCGGATGTTCGATGACGATGGCCTGGTCCGTCCAGCGGTCATTGACCTGACCTGGGCGCAATCGGGCGACGTTTGTTTAATTGGGGCAGGGCGTCGGAGCGGGCTGATACCGTCGCTCTATTTCTCTCCTCTCTCCTCTCTCTCTCTCCCACTCACTCTCTCCCCCTCTCTCCCTCTCACGCTCTTCACCCCCCAGCACCCTGGGCGCGGGAGAGCGAGACAGTCGTGGCAACTACTTGCGGAGTTGAGAGAGCGCCAGGGGGAGCGCCAGACCGCCCTATTGATAACTGCAGGGAAAGTGTTGAGAATTTTATGAGTGCATCGGAAAAGCACGACAATAAAGGAAATGTGACCTTAAGTGCGTGACTACTCGCTGCTGAACAAAATATAATAATCTGTAAAGACAAAGTTTATCTTATTGGCTGAGCTATATTGAAATTTAGATTTAACTTTAAAATAAAAGTAATTACTGTTAGCCGTGCGCAGGGGAGGCGGACGGGAAGCTGGCGTCCAGCGTGAGACGTCAGATGTGGCTACATCAGACCACTTTGGCCAACTTAACGAGAATGGATGAATGAATGAATGAATGAATGCATGAATAGATGGATGGATGGATGAATGAATGAATGAATGTAACGGCGCATATCCGGATTGACCGCACCGCAGGCCAATGTAGACGAACTTTCAGCTCAGCTTCACACGGTTTTAACGTGCCTCTACCTTTTTTAGTCGCGCGCGCGAGAAGTTATATCAGCGTAGAGCATGTCCTGCTGCATACAGTGGGCGGCATGACGTCCGACCATCGTATTAAAGCCGGCCCTCCGGCCCTCGCATGCCAGCGGCTCAGACACATGTCTGCGGGAGCTGCGCCCCGCCCCGCCCCACCCCGCCCCGCCCCGCCCCACCCCGCCCTGCCCCGCCCCGCATTCTGTCATTACAACGGCTGGACCAGACTCTGCCGTGTTCTGGTCACCCGCCCCACCGCGGCAGTTTAATATTGCGAGGCTGAGGGGGAGAGCAGGGAGGGAGGGAGAGGGAGAGAGGAAGGGGTAGAGAGAGAGCAGGTGGGAGCAAAGCATGAGGGGACGCAGGGAGAGAGGTGGAGCAGGATAGGGAGTGAGACATAGAGGAGGGTCCAGAGGTACGATGTCACCCTCAAAAAAACATGTAGACAAATCTAAAAAAAAAAATAATACTCCAGAAAGAAACAACGAATAATCTTTAAATAATACACGAAATACCAGGTAAGCGCACGCAAGAGTTAGGCCCCACATGGGGATGGTTGGTTAAGGGAGTCAGGGGATGGGGCGGCGCGGGCAGGGGCAGGCTGGGCTGCGGGGCACGACGGGGATGGGGTAGAAAAGGGGAGGGGTAGAACGGGGGCGGAGGTAGAGGACCGCCCGGCCCCGCCCGGCCCCGCCCCGCCCCGCCCCGCCGCGCCAGGACGGAGGAGGACACTTCCGAGGCGCGTCCTCCTGTAACACACGAGTAATTAAGGCATCTTTCTCTGTCGCTCCCTGGCGTGGTGCGGTGCGGTGCGGCGCGGCCCAGCCGGCCCCGAGAGCAGACCGCCAAACACTATCCCCCCCGCCCCGCCCCGCCCCGCCCCGCCCCGCCCCGCCCCGCCCCGCCCCGCCCCACCCCGCAACGCACCGCCCCGCCCGCTCTAACTAGGTCCGCCATTTCTCACACCCAGCGACGCGGACATTTGTGAGGGGATAAACCCCTACACCATGTGCCACGATCAAGCAGTGAGTCTTGAGCAGTATAATCACATCCAGTCAATCACGTCACAGACTATAAAGCCAAACGTTTTTTCTCCCGACCCTTTTTCTTGCTTAAGCTACAAAAAAGGACAATTATTTACATCGCAACGAAATAGCGAACAGCATATTTGTCTCTGAGGCGGGAGCGTTGCCATCTACCTTTAGCCGCATACCTGTCGTGCGGCCGGGGGGGGGGGGGGGGGGGACCCCGCGGCTGACCCGGCCCGCGCTGTAATAGCACATCATGTACGTTGCGTCCCGTTTTATGTCCCTTTTCCACTCACGGCGTGCTGATGCGTACACTGTTAAGCCAAGTGTTCAACTGTTCAACACTTGTATGTGTGCAACTTCCAACCTGGCACGTGCAAGTGCGCAATCGGCAATTGTGCAATTTCACGTGTTTAACCCGCCAGTTTTACACTTCCAAGTGTTTAACTCGACAGTTGTGCACTTGCAAGTGTTCAACAAGGATAGTGTTGCACGGGGCAGTTGAACACTTGCAAGTGCACAACTGTTGAATTGAACACTTACAAGCGCACAACTGGCGAGTTAAACACGTGAAATTGCACAACTGCCGAGTTGCACACTTGTGCGTGTTAGGCTGGAAGTTGCACACATACAAGTGTTGAACAGTTGAACACTTGGTTTTACAGTGCGGACACACAACGCAATCTTCCCCGATACAGCGCGCGCCGCGCCGCACCGGCCATGCACAGCGTGCCGCACAGGTGTAAGGGGACTCCAGTCATAATCCCAGTCAGGCCGGGCCAGGCCGGGCCGGGCCGGGGTCAGGGCAGCGCACCTCACCTCCAGGTATGGGCGTCCCCCGGAGCCCCCCGGAGCCCCCCGGAGCTGCCCGGAGTCACATTGTCAGTCGTCGCACGAGCTGCACCGTCCCGCTCCACCTCCCCTCCTCCCCGGAGACCCGCCCGAGGTGGTCATCGCTCAACGCGCCCCACCCCTGGCCCTTAATCCACTAACCCCACCCCCCACGCCGCCCCGCCCCCGCCCCCCAGCGCCCGCCAGGGTGACACATTCAATGATTTGAGCCGGGAGGGGCGGGGCGGGGCGTGGCGGGGCCGGTGCCAGCGCTGCTGAGCTCAGACCAATGAGAGCAAAGCGAGTGCGGAGTGGTAAGTCACTATGCCGTCGTCATTTCCACGACGATTTAAGTGTGTCATTTTTATCGCAATTTGACGTGGAATAACTAGGAGTACGTGCGACAGGCACGTAGTTGCTGAGCGAAATCAGAAACAAAAGGACGGTTTCAACCCTTGCGCCGTGTAGATGGGCAACCTACATGATGCCCGTCAGCATGAAGTAATTGAGGATTCATTGGGGGGGGGGGGGGGGGGAGAAGGGCAGGAGAGGTGGTGGAGGGACAACAGGCCAACAATTACCGTTCGTACTCAACCGAGAGAAGGGAGCATTCCCTATCAGATATGCTGAAGTAGAAAGTCCCGGACACCCAATGTGATTGACACCAGAGGTGCAGGTCGCCGTGGCCTCCAAAGTGCGGTTGTCCTGTGCGGTGACAGCCACGGACTGGCCCGGTCGGGTTAGGTGGGAAAACCCGCCTGGGCCCCTGAGCAAAAGGTATCCTCTTGGGCCCCTTGGGGCCCGGAGGGGCCCCCCAGGTACCCCCAAGGTACCCCCAAGGAGCCCCAAGGGATTCTAAGGGGACTCCAAAGGACGCCTTTTGGCCCTAATCAAGAAAATAATGTCATATGATGTCAATTTAATGTGAAAAAATCACTTTGCCCCTGTGAGGTAGGCTATTTCCCGCCTGGGCCCCAGGACCCCCAGTCCGTGGCTGCCTCGTGCCCCTCCTGTGCCCGACGGGGGGAGGGCGCCGTAGACACGGGACGGTGATACCCTTCCCGAATCCAGAACGACGTTATGAGTGTGACGCCGTTGTGGCAGGGGCATGCTGAGCATCCCCTCTGAGCTGTCCCCAGGTCGAAAGTCTCGGACACCCTATGGGGTCGACGCCAGAGGCGCAGTGGCCTCCAAAATGTGGTTATCCTGCGCGGGGACCTAGAGCACACTTCCAGAACCTCCCGCCCCCCCACCTCCCCTCCACTTTTCCCCTCCCCACCCGGAGGTAAGATAAGTGCCAATAAGTATCATTTACATGATGAATATAAGAATGCAACTGCATGATATGCTGTCCGCCCCCCCCCCCCTCCCCCCTCCCCCCCACCTTCCTATCCTTCTGAAACAAGTTTGTCTTCACACCAACTTACAAGTAATAATGGTAAGCCAAGCATTGGGTCACTCATTTAAAAGACATAGTAATGAATGTTGTTACAGAGGCCACTAACTTTAAATGCAATTAAGACATTCACAATGACTCACAACCTTTAAATGATGAGGCGAATCTATTTTGAAATGATTTATAGCTATTTGAAATAGAATTGAAACACTCCAAAACCTCTGTAGCATTTTAATGATTATATGACTTTGTTTTGATAATATTTCAGTGTTTTAGAAACACTGATTTAGTGTAAACACTCTCAGCATAATTGTTATATTACAAGTACCGTTTCCCACCTAAATCCAATCTACAGTATCGCCCCTTGTGTTTGTGGGAGTCAAATTTCTATAAACTAATCATTTTTTAGAAACAAATTTACTCCGTATCATTACTTTTATAGAGCAGCTTTCCTCTCATTCAAATTCATAGCCAAAATGGATCAAGCAGTATGTTTGGTTTAATACATAAGATAACTTGATCAGAAATCGTATCACTGGGAAGAACAGCAAAGGTTCGGAACAAAATCCTACTAAATTTATCTGAATAATACCCATACTATTTACTTTTTCTAGTTGGGTTTAAAGGTTATAAGATTTTAATACTTTCACCACACTTTGATGTGTCTTCTTTAGTAGAATGAGACTCCAAATGCCTCTATTTAGTATTTATAAATTAATAACCTTTTATTTATAAGAAATGTCCCTTATCTCATGTCTAAAAGGAGCACACTTCTACTACAGCATCAATACCGTATTGGGGAAACCGTTTGGCTGGTAATTTGTGGCGGCTCAATAAGAAATCACAACACTTGGGTACCGAGCAAAGGTTTACAACAAAATTTAATTAAATATAAGTAAATAATGTCACAGCTAGTAAATCTCACTTGTCAGATCAAGGTTTTAAGTGATTTTAATACTCAGACCAAAGTCTGCTGTCTCCCAGACAGAACTTTGTGTACTCTATTGTAAACAACATTGTTTATGTTGTTAGGTTATGTCACTCACCCAAATAATAAGTTCAGCAATCCACCTTGAAGTTCAGAAGTAAGTTGACACGATCCTGGCCGTCATTCCAGTAGTCCGTAACGCTCATTTCACAAATCCAACACAATCCAAGGTATTTTGAGAAAAACTTGAGGCACTTATCCTCCCCAACCCACTCCACAGACGTCACTCGACAAATCACTCGTACACACACTTCTACAAAATGACGACACTTGACACTTGAAACTTCGTGTGGAGACTACCGCTACTCTAAAAACGATTTCAGACCGCATTTTTCGTCGAACTGACAATTAAATTTCTTATTTCGATCCTGTACACAGTCGAGGTGGACACCGGGCTTGGCTAGGCCGTTGTGACGTAGTTCACGCGCAGCCGCTAGGTGGCGCTGCGCTACCGGTCAGCCAAGGCGGTCAGCGTTGCCAACGCCAACCTTTCCGGAGTGAAGTTTACATTAATCGTTTTAATATTTCGAACTCCGTTTAGAGTAAAAGTCTGGACAAATATTATAGCTCTGAAATTAGTAGATTACGGAACACAACCGCTTTTTACGATTACTTCTGTACTGTAAGAGTAGAACCGGCTAACACACACTGCGAGAAATATTCGTAAGAGTTACGGGAAAATTTTCCATGAGAAATGTCGTAAATTTACGATATCAAATTGTAAAATTACAAAGTTTTAAGGACACTTGGTATCGACTTGTACGTAATTCTTAAACGAGCACAAAATAAGCGTTCGTAAATTTACGATTTCGATTGTAAATTTACAACACCATTTGTAAATCACAAATTACGAAAAAACTCGTAAACTTACAGACATATTTTTCACAGTGCAGACGAACAGACAGACAGACTCACGACCAAGTACACTTCCGATCCCCTGCAGGAGTTAGCTTCGCTTCGCTCAGCGAAAATTCAGCTTGGTCTCGGCGACGCCATATCTTTAGTTTGGTTGTAAGTACTGCGGCTGCTGTCAGAAGCTTTGCCTCCAGTTCTCGAGATAGTTGCAAGCAAATCCCTCTCCCCCGCCCCTCAATTTTTTTTCGTGCACTTGGAGAAATGTCAGCAGCCGTCCTGATTAAAATGTCCAGCATGATGTCCTGAAGGGCGGCAGGAGCGACCCTCCCCTGCGCCGGGAGAATCATTTTTTACCTGTCGGGGAGGCCAATACCGCCCTCCTCGGTGCAGCCCCAGCGGCCCTTGTAACCCGAAACCCATTCGTCCATTCCGCTGGCAGAGCAGAGAAGATGAAAAACGAGAGAAATATGCGACGTGTTTTTTGTTTTCTTTTTTTTTAAGAAACTTATCTAGGATCATCAGAGGAATCTTCTCAATGAAAAAAATAATAAACTTCTCAAAATATAAAATTAGTTAAAAATTACAAGAAACTTAAGAAAGAGAGCAAGAAGAGGGGGAAAGATGGTGTTTCCAGGATAACTTTATAGTAGACCCCTTCCCCTTGAGCCCTCCCGTTTCACACTTGTTCCGCGTCGCTGAGAGCTCCCCCGCCTCACCCCGCCTCACCCCTCCCTACTCCACGCCACCCGCCCTCTATTAAGGGCGACAGATTGCATATCTCCGGCTCTCGCGCTTTGCCCAATTATTTCTGGCCGGCATAAAGATAAAGACTTACGGCCCAAAGTCACAAAGAGTGTCGCGCAGGAAATTGCAGTCTGGAGTCATAGCCGATGTGCCTCCGAGGGGAGTGGGGCCCCGGGCCCGGGCCCCGGGCCCACGGGAGCCGGCCGGATAGTGAAGAGTGAAGCGTCTGCTTAACATCACCTGGTCACGCCCCCGTGCTAAACCATAGATGCACTTGCAAGTGTATCAACGCCGCTCACCCGCAGGCGACTTAATGTTTTCACACAATTGTTAGTGTTTGGTAAATACTCACTGCAAAAGTGCATCAAGGGCGTAGAAGCTAAGGGACGTCCTGCCTGGCGCGCCGGCCGCTGCCGGGTAAACTCGAAAGCCATTAGAGCTGCGTGAAGCGCACGGGACGGGGCAGGTCGGGGGAGGGGAGGGGGGATGCGATGAGAGATACGGAAGAAGGCCGCGCGTCGCATTAGGAAATCGTCACGTTTTCAGCAGAGGGGAGCCTGATCCACCGGACTGGAAAAATTTACATAGAAAAAAAAAATACGAATCTATAATCGGGGCAGCGTCCTGCGCTAACCCCATAACCCCTGCAGTCGGTTGAAGAGACGGGCCTAGGCAGTGGGGGAAACGGATTGGTCAGGCGGGAGAGCGAGAAGGAGACAGACGCTGAGGAACGCATTTTTCATTTTAATACGCTCCCCTCCCCTCCCCCTCCCCGCCCCGCAGCGCAGCAGATCGTAAATATCCCCCTCCGCCCCCACTCCGCCCTGCCGTCCTTATCCCCCCCAAACTGACCGTTCGGTCGCTCTAAATCGCATTCCTGGAGGTCAGTGGCGCGTGGCGCGAGTCATGCAGGGCGGGGAGTGGGGCGGGGCGGGGCGGGGCGGGGCGGGGCGGGGCACGGGGCGGGGCACGGGGCGGGGCACGGCGGGGCGCCTAACTCTGCATCACACGCATTCGGTATGCAGGGCGCCCAGAGAGGGCCAAAGGGGCCGCGCCTTTGGCCAGGACCCCTCGGTAGCGCCCCGCCCCGCCCCCCTCTCCCCGCCCCGCCCCGCCGCACCCCGCCTGCACATAATCCGCTCGTGTACCGATAAACTGCCCCGCGGGCGGGATAAAGTGGCCGTCGTGCCGCCGCGGAACTACACTGTAAAATTATCCTGCCGGGTACTGCGCCGCGCGCGGCAATGTCTCCTGCACTTTGTTAATCGAATCGAAGCTACCTCGATATAACGGGAGATTAAATTCAAGATAAGAAGAGGTTAAGGCAACACAAAAACAGAAAAAATAACAAATTTTTATTTGTGGGCGAATTGAAAGTATACCGGTCACGTTGCAGATTACGACATCAACTTGTTTAATTCTCCACTCAAAGACCCACAGGGAGAGAAAAAAATCCCAAGTCCGCTTCATCTTTTTGGGTAGCAATGTGGCGGCACGAAGCGGAATACATCACTTTTGATTGCGCCGTGAACAACACGCCGAGCCGGGCCGGGCCCCGGGCCGGACAAGGGCGACCAACATTTTACTCGCTTTTACGGTCCCCGCCGCCTTTGTAAACCTTGATCCATGCTATATAAATAGTACACTGCTGGGGCACGAGCACGTGGCGTATGCAGTGTGCAGGCCCGTGCAGTCGCCCGGAGAGGTACAAACGCCCCATGCGGCCCGCCCCGCCCCGCCCCGCCCCGCCCCGCCCCGCCCTGCCCCGCCCCGCCCCGCCGCGCCCCGCGGTCACCGGGCAGAGCGGCCCCGCCCGCGGCTGACCGCCGCAGCGGACCGCAAGCACCGCAGTGACGGCCGGGCCGCGCACAGAGTTCAGAAGCGTCCTCTCTCTCTCGCTCCTTATGGACGTGAGCAGGACGTGCAGCGTACAGCACAGAGACGCTATCACCCTGCTGCGAGCGAGAAGGCCCACGGCCACACTGAGGTCGGCGCCCGCAGCGTAGGCAGGCCCGCTGGTCGCGTCGGTGTGGCGGGCCTGCCTACCCCGAGCACTGCAGGCGCTTCATGAGAAATAAAAGTGCCCTAAACAGGGCCCTACATCATTCATCATCATTTTTCCACGCTACATAATGGATAGGTCTGTGCAGATATCAAATAACACTTTCTGTTTGTAATTGAACTCCACTGTTAAACCATATTGTCATGTGACGATAAATATTGCTACGAACATTTCGTCACAAGAGCTGTGATGAAACAGTCGTCACATGACATACATTTCGTCACTTGACATGAATCTTTCGTCACATGACATGAATCTTTCGTCACAGGACATAATTCTTTCGTCACACTGTGATGAACCAATTGTCATGTGACGAACCTTTCAAAAGTAAAATTGAGCACTGACTTTGTCGTAATGTGACAAAATTTTACAGTGTCTGCCGTAAAAAGGCATTGATACGAGTGTTGTTTATGGCGAACTTGGATACGCTTGGAACAAGAACAATGTCGAGAACAAAATAAAATATTTCTTGGTCGTGGCACAATAATTCATTTTTCGAGGTGTGTAAGAAATCAGAATAAAAACATAAAGGCCAACCTGTGGAGACAAAGGCCGGCGGGCAGCGGCTGGCCCGGGGGAGGCCGGGAGACCGCCAGGACCAGCAGGCCAGGCCGAGGCCGGTGGCCGACAGGACCGTATCGCTCATCAGGGCCCATTCCGCGTTCGATTGACGATAAAGGGAGCAGAGGCCGCCGTTAGCTCCCCCCCCCCCCTCCACCCACCGCCTTGAGGTAATTAACGCGGCGCCGCACGCCAGCAGGTTATTTGATTTTGGCCGCGAAAATACTGCCGCTGCAACGCTAGGGGCGGGAGCCGGCGGGGCGGGGTCAGGAGGGGCGGCGGCGGAGCAGGCCTGCTTCAGGGAACCCGGGGACCAGGGGGATAATTCGTCACCGCACAGACCCCCCAAAAAAAGTCTGTTCGTGGCGCAAGAAATGTACTCGAGAATGTGTTAAGTTCCCCGGGTGTTCTACGGATGGTGTTCCGGATGGGGTGTTACTCGGGGTGTGGCCGTCCACGCCGCTCTAATCGCCCCCACCCCGCCCCGCCCCCTCGGGGGCGGCTCTACGCCCCGCCTGCAGCCCCCGCCCCGCCCCCGCCCCCACACGCCCGCAGCCCCCGGAAGGCGCTGCGCTGCCGGCGGCTTCCTCCAGGGACCTAGTTACTTAGCTCCCCACACGTCTTGGCGCGAGGTCCTCCGGAGGCGCTCCGCCTAAGGGCCGCCCAAGCCCCGTGTTATACTTGCCCAAACGAGTAAATGACAGACCCAAAGGCCAACACTTGCGGGAGAGAAAAAATAATGGCAACATTCCTAACGTTAAGTTTTTTTTTGTTTTTCCAATGGGATGCCGCGAGGGGGTATATGCACTCACAAAACCTGTGACCCGACTATTACGTCTATTACGCTCTATTACGCCTCAAAAATATCGGGATTCAGCTAAAAACAGCCCATAACAACCCAAAAATAGGTAAATTTCGGAGAATTTCGGCTATTACGCCACTATTACGCATACTATTACGTGTGCTATTACGGACAGAGTGACCCGACTATTACGCGAGTGCATACCCCCTCGGGATGCCGGCTCAAAAATTCTGTTGGTAGTTTCAGTTGAGCATACTCCACGCACTCACTCACTATCTCCTCTCTCCCGAGACGTACGGCGGGCCGGGCCGGGCCGGGCGCGCTCACGTGCGACGCGTGTTGGATCACGTACGGGAGGGGCGCGTAGGGGCGGAGCGGAGCGCTGGAATTGAATGAGCGCGAACAATGAATGCCGTGAGGCGGCAGAGATGAAAAACGTGTCGTGTGTCTGGCCTGACGCGTGTCTCCGCCTCTCCGTGTCCCCGCCACGCCACGCCGCACACTCCATGAACAAGTCTGGGATAGTGGAAATGACGTGGGGAAGGCGAGAGGGACTATCACCGCCGAGTGTTTCGGTAAGTGCGGCGCACCTCCACGGAGCGAGGGACTTTTGTATCTCAACTAGAAATTAACAGGAGTCCACAAGTTCCGATGAACTGCGGAGAATGATTTTTTTTCGCAGTTGTTCCCTTTGGTTATCTTTTCTAATTTTTCCTTCGAACGCTAAACGCCAGTCTTCTACCTTCTCAGTTTCCATGATACTAATTCGGACCCACTTAATTTCATTCAACTTTATTATTCTATGAGTTCTGGTGCAGAGCGCAGAGCTGCACACAACGTTGAATCTGGAGCGGGATGGGGTGGAGGGAGGGGGGCCTTCGGGTTAGGCAGAACCTCATTTGTGGGCGCCCGCCAGACAGCCACCCCAACCCGAACACAACCCAAGACTCCTGATTCAACCAACGGGCCCTGGGACCAGATCACCCGCGCACATTCCTGCACTTATGAGTTGCTCACCCCGTCGCCAGGCAGAAGATGCCGTTTATTCATTTCAGAAAAATAAGACTCTCTGCGATATTTTCAAATAATAATACACACAATATTGGAAAGCCAAGAGTGTTCATACCACATATTAAAAGACGTGTCAATTTTCATTCGTACACTCGTCCCTACAAGTGTGTAAAACTCCTAGTCACAACTTACAAAAAAATGTGGAGATAAGGATTTGGGAAAGCGAGCACTGTCTACCAATTTCCTGGTCGTGGATTATGGCGGGCATTTGCAAGAGAGAATCTCTAGGTAGAGAGGAGGCGCGTAAAACGGGAGGGAAGGTTTGGAGAGATTGTAAAAAAAATGGAGATAAAAAATGAGATGGCCATGGTGGGATAAGAGAAGAGGGAAAAAAAGGCGACTCTGAACAACATTATTAGCAAGACGAATAAATTACAGCCAAGTCAACGCGGCGCAGCGTGACAGAAGAAGAACAAGTCAAAGAATGATAACGGAATTTATAATTGCTAATGGAGGAATGAAAAGGGAGTCGGTGAGAAGGACTGTCAGACGGAGGGGAAGAAAGATAACACGGAATAACGAAAAGATATTAGAGGAATGCGTTGGCAAAGGACCACGGTATTACTTTAGCTTAACTAATGACAATGTTTTGGGTTGTTATATACGAGGGAATGGTTTAACATTCTCTGCTTTCAGCGCAGACGCTTTTTAAAATGAACTCTGGGAATCCAAGGTAACGAATTTGGCTCTCACAGCGAATTCCCATTTGTGCAGCACAAGCTGTAGCCATTTCCATGTCTACGAGTGCACGAAAGAGCATTCGCACACCTAAAACTGTGCGAATAATTTGTCGCACACCTACAAGTGTGAAGTGTGTAAAGAAATTCACTCACCCCCTCGTGAGTGACACTCGTGCACTTGGATTTCCAGTGGGATTTCCAGTGTGATTGCAAAGATCAATTTCCGTTAAAATTATTTCCCAGTACATATATTATGTAACAAAAGTCAGTAAACCTTCTGTTCTCACCCGTCTCTAACTTGCTCACTCTCCTCTCTCTCTTCGTTACGGTCTACAACACCCCCACGGTGACAGTCGAGTTAGTTTGCGTTGGGCCTACCCTCCTCGCCGACGGCCACCCCTGCACCCCTATCAACACCACTCCCCCCTCCCTTTGCCTCTTGGTGGGCGGGTGCTCCGCGGGACAGCGTGGTTCCGTCGCCTTGGAATCACGCCCCTACAGTGGACAAAAGGCGCTGTTTATCAGCCTGGCCCTGGCCTCCCCCTGCAGCTCCGCCCCCGCCGCGCCCCCGCCCCGCCCCGCCCCGCCCCGCCCCGCCCCGCCCCGCCCCGCCCCGCCCGCAATCGGCCTAGGCTGCACGTCGCCGACATTCCTCACCGCACCGGGCTGCGCACAGACTGCGCGCCGCGCGCCCCGCAAACGACTCCGACTTATCACTCGGCCATTACTGTGTGATATGAACGCCTTTAAAATACCGACGGAGAGAGAGAAAGAAAGTCTCCTCGATGGTGTGGTGCCTCGCCATCTCCCGTTCTGTTAAATGTGCCGTCGGGGCCTCCTGGATTTCGACCCCATCCTGGGGCCTAGTAGGGAATTAACAAAACGGATGTTTAGGATAGGTTAGGCTAGGTTAGGTTAGGTTAGGATAGGTTGGATTGGATTTAAGTAAGGTTAAAGCGGGTTAAAGTAGAAGAGGATCAGCTGTTTTCTTCGCTTCTCTAATCAAAACCAGCCTATCCTAACCTAACCTAACCTAGCCTAACCTATCCTAAATAACCTTTTTAGCAGCTACCAATTACCCTACCGCCCCTCGACCAAAGAGAAGCGAGAAATACTGCCGTGAAGTTAAGGATGGGGTCGAAATCCAGGAGGGTTTCAAAATTAGCGGGCGGGGCCCGCAGCAGCACACTCCTGGCGCCCGGCCGGGCGGCGCCTCTGTTTGTTTCAGTTCGTGACGAAAGCGGCCGCGGTGAATGATTAATTGCCGCGTTTCGAAAATATACGGAATATATTACCATTGCCATTTCAGGAGTGGCGTGAAAGCGTGATTATTGCATGTTGATTTATCGTGGCCTACACCCTGTCACCAAATGATAGGTAACGATATTAATAACAATATTCTCCCGTATTATTTTTACCTCCACATCAAGCCGTTTCATATTTCAGCGCATTTTATTCTGTCAGCTATCTAAGGCTCAACCGAACAAGTCGCATTCGCATAGCTAATACCGCAAACATTTAGCCGCCATTGCGCGGTGCCTGGCTGCTATACGCAACCCCTCTGCGTGTAAATACAGACCTGGAGCCGTGCCGTCCGGCTGCCCTACTTATAGATGAGGGACCCACATCACGCAGCCGAGCAGCGGGCCCGCCGGCACTGCCGCAAAACGACAGCGTTACACGCATTTCCGTAGCGGGTCCATTCAATTCAGTCGCGCTTTTTAACAAACATTTTAAAATTTTATAAGCCTGTCACAACAACAGACTTTGCCTGCCTTCGAGTGCTATACTTACTTGATTAATTATGGCTACTCAAGTTTTTAAGTTTTGGTAAAGCGAAACTTGTACCTCTGTAAGAAGTACTTGCCTTCAGTAGAAAGAAATAACCCCTCCCTCTACAACAAGCACGGCCCCTCCCCGGCCATATCGGCTCCCCCCGCAGGACTCATCTCCACTCATCTACTAAACGACCCCTGCGGCGCCCGCCCCGCTAACCGCGCACTGAAACGACTGCCGGCCGGGCCGCGGTATAGTTCCCGTCCCGCCGCGACAAAAACACTTTTCCTCCCCCACATTATTCCCCACCCTCAAACCCACACTTTGTCCTCTGCGGTGCCTCTGGCAGAGGCGGACGGGAAGGGGTGGAGGGAGAGAGAGGGAGGTAGAGAGAGAGAGAGTAGAGGGAGCGTCAGAAGAGACAGGGAGAGCGGGGCGGAGGGAAGGAGAAAGAATATCGTCGCGTGCCCCCGGCGTGCCCGTCCCCGTCTCTCTCTCTCTCTCTCTCCCTCTCTCTCTCTCTGTGTCGCCCCGCGTCCATGCAGCAGGAGAGTGCAAGCCCTTTGAGCCGGCTCCCGTCCCGAGTCGTTCGGGAGAGCACGAGGTTTCAGATGGAATGGGGAGTATGGCTCACTAGATGGTCGGGACGGACGACTGCAGTGGCGCAGCACGGGGCGGGGCGGGGCGGGGCGGGGCGGGGCGGGGCGGGGCGGGGCGGGATCAAAGGTCGGCAGCCCACACCACGTGACTGCGGGGCGGGGCGGGGCTCAGCCCGCAGCCACGCCAAGAGGTTTGAGGCGGAGCAGAGGGCAGCAGCCCCGCCCCGCCCCGGCCCGCCGCGCTGCGGCTGCGGCCTCAGATATTGGTGGAGCCCAGAGGCGGGCGGGCGGCGGCCCGGCCGGACAGGACCGATACTTTGTGTCAATATTTGCGCCCCCCCCTCCCCGGGCCCTTTCCCTCGGCTAACGGTAAGCCCTGACGGCCCTCCCCTCCCCTCCCCTCCGGCCACGCTGCCCAGCACCCTGCTGCCGATGGCCAACAGCTTCCTGCCCGGAACGTGTCGAGAAAGCAAAAAGATGCGCAAATATGACGGATGCCATTTCGACGGATTTTTGTTTCGCGCGCTCGCAGACGGGAAAGCGGTGGACAAGGGAGGGGCGGGCGGGGAGGGGGGGAGGGCAAAGTTATGCGCTTTAAAATAAGTGTGGATGAGTTAAGCGAGTGACGACATACAGTATGCTATTCATAGATGCATATTCGATTTTTGTAAACGAAGTCTTACTTTTGAATATGATACAGGTCAAGAGGTGCTTTACCCAAAGGATGGAGCCAAGGAAAACGACCAAGAGTCCTTCTACGCCGTTCAGCCTCACCTGGAACAAAAAACAACAGACAATATGGTTAGAGATGGGATGGGGTCAAGCCGGGGTCGGGTCACACTGACGAAGGATTTCATATATGGAATAAAAATAAGGAGATAGAAAAGAGTTTGAGGGATAAAGACAGGGCGACACAGCACGCAGGGAGCGAGAGAGAGAGAGAGAGAGAGAGAGAGAGAGAGAGAGAGAGAGAGAGAGAGAGAGAGAGAGAGAGAGGCCGAGGGAGAGGGGTGAGCCGGCGGCTCTTTGCAAGGCAGATCATGTTAAGGAGGCCTACGGAGGGAGAGAGGCAGGGGTTGGTGTAAAAAGGGAACACGCGCGCCGCGTCCGGCAACTCTCCGCCCCGCCCCGCCCCGCCCCGCCCCGCCCCGCCCCGCCCCGCCCCGCCCCGCCCCGCCCCGTTCACCGCCACACCTTTTCTTCCGGACATTTAAATACAAAACGAAAACCCGATCCGACAGAATTTCCATCGTAAAAGATCCGCTGCGGAGCGGGGCGGGGGGCGGGGCGGGGCGGGGGTGCCGCTGTATCACGGCCCGGGCCGGGCCGGCGCGGCGGGGAAAGGGCGGGGCACAAGAGCACAACGGCCGTGTGTGTGTGTGTGTGTGTGTGTGTGTGTGTGTGTGTGTGTGAGCGCCTGTGGCATCGTTAGCAACTCGAACATGGGAGCAGCGCGAGCCGGCGCGTCGCGTACGTCGGACTCGGCTCACTCAGTTTGCGTAACTCCGCGCGTGCACCTATAGGCACCGGCAGTAGCGGCACAGGAGGCACAGCCAGGTGCGTGTTCATCCTGTAATCAAAGCAACATGTACATAATCATCTTCCTACCGACCCGGAAAAATTAACTAGATACACACACTCTAGATAATGCCAACGAAACGAAACCTCTTCGCCCGAGATTGAAATATATTTGTGAGGCTGGCGGCGGGTCCGGTTGGCTGCCGTGGCGCTGTGAGGCGCCGAAAACGCCGGAGGCGCTGAGGCGTGCGCGGCAAAAAGATAACAAGCAAATCGGCCGGGTGAGGAGGAGGAGGAGGAGGAGGAGGAGGGGGGGGGGGGGAGAGGAAGCCCTCCCGTGCATCGTACCTGCGCGCCGCGCCGCGCCGCACTCCGATCTCTTGTAGCGGCAGAGGGGGAAAAAAGCGCTTGCGCGAGAAAAGGTGAGGCTACAGGAAGGAGAAGGGGAAGAAAGCGAGAAACGGGAAAGAGAAAAGGCTCTACGGTGGCGTAGGGCAAAAATATTCGCACGTATCTCCGTGAATGACCGAAGGCAAGGCACCGAGAGCAACGCGAGCAGGCCAGGCCAGGCCAGGCCAGGCCAGGCCAGACCAGAGCACACCAGACCAGACCAGAGCCCCGCCCCCCGCAACGCTCGTTATATGCCGAAGTAACAAGCGCAGTCGCTTTCAATAACTGCCAACATTTTGCTCCGGCCACAGATAACAAGAGCCCTCTCGCGCTGGGGGCAGAGCGGAGCGGACGCCCGGGGAGAGGGAGGGGAGAGCAGAACAGTGAGGGGGCGGGGCGGGGCGGGCGGCCGAGGGACAGAGAACGTACACAGGAGGAATAAGAGTCAAACAACAAGGCACGCTCCAGATGAGGGCTTCGCTAGGACCCCGCTCCCGCTCGCCAAAGCCCGCCCCGCCACACTCCAGCTCGCCCTGCCTGCTGTCGGGTCGGGCTGTCTCGCTCGCACTGCCTGTCGGGTCGGGCTGTCTCGCTCGCACACTCGGCGTTGGTCACTTTCGCGCGCGCGGCCCAGGGAACGTGGGCCAGCGAGGCAGCGAGGGGCGGGCCACAAAGTCAGCTCCACTATCAAGTGGAGCGCGACACAACTCATCACTCTCTCTCTCTCTCTCTCTCTCTCTCTCTCTCTCTCTCTCTCTCTCTCTCTCTCTCTCTCTCTCTCTCTCTCTCTCTCTCCCTCTCTCCCTCTCTCTCTCTCTCTCTCTCTCTCTCTCTCTCTCCCTCTCCCTCTCCCTCTCTCCGTCCTCTCTTCCAGTACAGTCTGGAGACATGCTGCACATTTCTCATGGCATGTAAGCTGATGGGTGCTGCTGGCGCGCCAGATGCTGATGACATCCCGAGCGGAGCTCATCAAGGCCCCCATCTAGTGCGGCGCGCTGCGCTGCCGGCGCTGCGCCCCTATCGCGATCAGCTTGTAGCGCCGAGAGCGGGGCGGGGCGGGGCGGGGCGGGGTGCGGCGGGGCGGGGTGCGGCGGGGCGGGGCGTGGTGGGGCGGGGCGGGGGAGACCTGGCGCGCGAGACATCTAGGGCCTGCGGCGAGTTAGATAACGCGATGCCCCTCCTCGCGACGCTAGTGCGGAGATTCGATTCCGTCATCGCTCCTGCCCCCCCCCCCCCCCCCACGCGCGGGGGCGGGGGCGGGGGCGACGGGAAAAGCTTTGTTTTCTTTATTTTGTCCGGTTCCGCTCCACTCTGCAGAGACTGACTTATAGCAGCTTATCAAATGAAGCACACATTCAAATATTACGCGACACATTTTAAGCACTCAAATATTAAGATATTAAATTACTTTCGTATCAAATATTGAAGGGGTATTTTCCTCTCCCTAAAAAGAAGACATCCTTTGTACCTACTGAAAAAAACAACACAAATTAAATGTTGCACATAGTAAGTTATGTACTGAAACTGAAACACAGTAGTTTGATAGTTAGATTGAGTCCGAAAAACTTCTCTCTACACGAGAAGCGCAATTCATGACATCAGGTGTGTAAAGCACGAGGGGTATCCTCTCTCGGCCCGCCGGGCCGGCTGCTGCCGCCACCAGGCCGGCCAGCGCACTCACAGGTGAGTCGCGTCACTCCCAACATAAAGACAACGACAAAAAAATAAAATGAAAAACTCGTCCGTCTCGCTGCTTTAATGAGGCTGGCCGACGTGATGATAATGGAGCTTTGCGCACAAAAAATACATGCTGCTTGCTTCGTGTGCCAATCAGACTGTTTGTCTTTGAATAGAGCCGCAGTCTTGACGTCGACACTGATGAAGAGGATACCAAAGGTCACGGCAGCTCACACGCGCAGGAAGCGCGCGGTGAAATTAGCCTCACATCAAAAAGAAACTTTCGGGGTACAAAGCAGCGTGGTGTTCATTCTGCTACTCGAAACAAGAGACTCGCTGTACTGCGGGTCAACTGCGAGTGGCAGGTATGCGGTGGGCGCCGTGACGGGCCGCGGCGGGGCGGGGCGGGGCGGGGCGGGGCGGGGCGGGGCGGGGCGGGGCGTGGCGGGACCTACCCGGGGGGCACGGTGCAGTCACCCCGTGCCCGCCCCGCCCCGCCCCACCCCGGTGCGCGCCTTGGTAAATACGCCCTCTTTTACCTCGCACAGAAAACACACCAGCTGGGCCAAGGGGGAAGAAAATAACAAACTAGGGAGCCGAGATGACGAGGAGATAGAGGGGCTCGAGGACGACTCAGGTGTGTGACGAAACACGCTCCTGCGCGCCGGACACTCCAGGGCGAGGGGACACTGGGGGCACAGGGCACAAGCGGGCACAGGCCGGGTAGCATGCCGTTTAAACGCGGTGCCAGCCAAGCACTGTGCGCCTGTGCGTGTGACCAGATGTGTGAGTGCCCATGTGCGGGCGTCAATGTGTGTGTGAGGTTGTCCTCAACCCACCACTCGAGCGGCGCAAGCAGTAGGTACGACGGCGTGTAATCAGCGAGGTGCCTGCCACGAGAACTACACCGGCTACTTTTTATGTCATTAACCCTTTCCCTCTCCAGAGTACGAGTGAGAGGAGGGAGCGCGAGGAGGAAGAGGAGGGGGAGGGGGATGGAGACAGAGTGAGAGAGTTGTGAAGTATGCGTGAAAAAGGGAAAGAGTGAAGAGTAGAGTGAGTGTGAGAGTAGAGTAGAGTAGAGTAGAGTAGAGTAGAGTAGAGTAGAGTAGAGTAGAGTAGAGTAGAGTAGAGTAGAGAGAGAGAGAGAGAGAGAGAGAGAGAGAGAGAGAGAGAGAGAGAGAGAGAGGAGAGACAGGCGGGGGGGAGGGGGGCGCTCAAGCAGAACGGTCGCCTGTGCTGCTGCTCGGTCCAGGATGCAGTGCGCCCTGCCTATCAGCTGTATTGGTTTATGACGGTCGGTGGCTTTGGAAGCGGGGCGCGTGGCGGCGCGGCGAGGTGGGGCTGCCGCAGGTAAAGCCCTCATCGCTGCAATTACCCGGACCCCGCCCCGCCCTGCGCGAGCGCCACGCCAGGGCGTGGGGCGGGGCGCTCAGAGCGTGGGACCCCCCCCCCGCATCAATGCTCGCTCGTCCGCCGCTTTTTTCCCCGAGGTCTGACTCGATCCGGGCCGATGCGCCGCGGGGCAAATCCGGCTGGCGCGACGACTGACTGCCGTACCGGTCCTCTTTGTGGCGCGTATGGTGCTTGTTAGAGCGCGTAACTCGACCGGACGGCGGGGGAGAGAGAGAGAGAGAGAGAGAGAGAGAGAGAGAGAGAGAGAGAGAGAGAGAGAGAGAGAGAGAGAGATAGAGAGATATGGAGAGGGGGAGAGAGGGAGAGAGGGAGACAGGCCGGGAGGGAAAAGACAGGCGGGGTTGTCTGACCGGAAGAAAGGAAAAGAAGAGGGACTGCGGATAAGTGCCATCAGTTCCGCAGGGGCGCGATTGCCATATCTGCATCGCCCCGAGAATCGTAACTTGAAATAAAGGCCCACAGAAATGTTTACAATAATTCGCAGACATGCTTCTTTCATCCAGTATAACCAGGTTGGCAGTCGAGTGGCCGCCGCCACCGCGCGGGCGGTAGCGGGTAGAGGTTTGCGGTTTTGTACGCAGGACGCCGTTCATCGAATGGACGCGCTCCTCCGGCCCTGCGCGGCCCTGCGCGGCCCGCAGCGTGCAGCAGACAGTCGCGGTCAGCCGACTTAACCCTCAGGCACGCACGGCGCGCCTCAGCAGGCTCCACGAGGGGCGGGGCGGGGCGGGGCGGGGCGGGGCGGGGCGGGGCGGGGCGGGGCAGCAACGTACACCGAGGCGCACGGGTCCGGGGGGTAGTTATGCGCTGGACACAGCCGGGGCATCATTTATACATGGCGGTTGGCCAAACACACACACACACACACACACACACACACACACACACAGAGAGAGAGATAGAGGCGCGCACACCGAGGACAGGAGGAGCCCACCCACACCGAGCGCACTAGACTACTAGACGCTTACTAGATTTAATCTCGGCTGAACCACAGTATTTACATCAGCCCCGGTCCTAAACCTCAGGCAGCCGCATAGCTCTGGGGGCCGCGTGCAGCGGCGAGGCGGGGCGTGGCGGGGCGGGGCGGGGCGCTGAGGGGCGGAGTCGCTTTTCAATCCCACTCAAACCCACGCTTGGTGCGGCGGGGCGGGGTGGGGCGGGGCGGGGCCGTCTTACATCGCCAGGCTTCGCTCCATTCAACTTCCGCAAGTCCCTCACCTCGACGGGGCTTAGCCGCTGAAGCTCAATCCAACATCCGACCCTAATCTAAACCCTGCCAGCCCTTGTCCACCGCCCCATCACCTCTCCCTACCTTTCCCCTCTCCTCTCTCTCTCTCTCTCTCTCTCTCTCTCTCTCTCTCTCTCTCTCTCTCTCTCTCTCTCTCTCTCTCTCTCTCTCTCTCGTTTCCTTTCGCGGCACAACTACTGTCCCCTCATGCGGGGCAAGAAGAGGGAGACAGGGAAAGGAACGGGTTCCGCACTGCCTGCTTGTTCAACAAGGAGGTCAGGCTCCGGAGGGAGGAGATAAAAAAAACCGGCGGGACGTTACTGGAAGAAGCAGGTAAATGGCTTGAGAGAGAGGGAGAGAAGAGAGAGAGAGAGAGAGAGAGAGAGAGAGAGAGAGAGAGAGAGAGAGAGAGAGAGAGAGAGAGGACGGGGCGGGGTGGAGCGGGGTGGAAGAGAGACCTCACACCGGGGACGGAGCTGCTCTCTGCTGCCGTGAGGACGAGCAAAGTCGGAAAAATCACTTCACCTGCGGCCCGCCCCGCCCCGCCCCGCCCCGCCCCGCCCCGCCCCGCCCCGCCCCGCCCCGCCCCGCCCCGCCCGGTGCGTACACGGCGCTACGCGGCGGGACTCTGCTGGGCGAATTGTAACCGTGCGGCTTGTCGCTGGCGTGGCGAGGCGTGGCGCGGCCGCCGTGTGAGGAGGTGGGGGGGGGGAGCTGAAGGGGCTTAACGATTGCTGCTGCCGCTCCTCCCCGCGGGATTAAGCTTTGCCTTCGCTGTGGCGGGGCGGGGCGGGGCGGGGCGGGGCGGGGCGGGGCGCAAGTCAAATGGGCGCGCGTCTGTCAGGCGCGCCGCCGCACACCTGCCGTCACGCTGCGCCGCGCGTCACACTCGCACTGATAGCGTGACGACATCCTCGTCACGGAGGATTCACAAGGAAAGCAAAACGATCGACTAAACTGGAAAAATTTAGTTGCATACGAGAGAGGAGTGCACTAGAGAGACCATGAGGACTAGTGACTCATGTCATGTGACGGTAAGTGCTTGTACTCCTAGTGCAGAGTACAAATACGGAATAAGGGATCGCCCGGGAAGAACGTCCCGTCGTTCGCCGTTGGGCTGCGGCCACGCTAGCTCTCGGAGCGCCTGATAGGTAGGCAGCACCGGGGCTCCAGTGCATTCGTGTCCTGCGGGCTGGCCTATCCTGAGCTACGCAGGCGCCCAGCTCCCGCCATTCGCCGCGTGAATCCGAGCGGACCCCCCTCCCCCTCCCCCGAAATAATACGCAAATTTTAGAAATATACTCACGTCGAACGGGCAAGGCCATCATCCCCGCACACTTGCGAAATATCTGGCCACCTCCGCCGCCGTGGCAGGCTACGTTGCAGCCGAAGTATTTCCGAGCCGTCGCAGCGTGGACAAGTTAATACCGCAGACCACCTTGGGGGTAGAAAGCCCTGCACCACAGCGCACTCCGTGAGCCGACAGGGGACGCGGGAGGGACGGGACGGCGTCTGGCCCCGCCCCGCCCCGCCCCGCCCCACCCCGCCCCACCTCCGTGGAGTCGGCCGGGCCCGGCGTAGAGGGACCCGCAAGCTCAACTTAGCTCCCGGTCTGGCGTGTCTGTTTGAACAGGATTGTGTTTCGCGCGGGTCATTGTGCCTCGGGAGGGAGCGGGGCGGGGCGGGGCGGGGCGGGGCGGATCAGGCCTCAAGAATTCATCACCCTCGTCCCCGAGCCCCTGCGTGTCGCCCTCACCCCCGCTGTCCGCGGGCGCCGAGGTACCCTCCCCCAAATACATCGTGAATATGACAGCTTAGCGGTCCGAGAACGGCAAAAGTTTATTCAGCTTTTCCTACGGTGGGGGCTTACATCAGCGAGAGAGTGAAGTGACATGAAGCCGCTGGCCACGCGGCAGGTGCGTGGAGGTGGGGGTGAGTGCCACCCCACCGCCGCGCCACGCCCCGCCACGCCACAGCGCGCACCTGGCCACACAACCACAAACTGCTGCCGTGGGTTTGATGACGCAGTCATGCAAATGAGTCTCAATCGACTGACGACGAAATGACGGACATTAGAGAAGGGCAGAGAGTAGTAGAGAGAGAGGGAGAGGGAGAGGGAGAGGGAGAGAGAGAGAGAGAGAGAGAGAGAGAGAGAGAGAGAGAGAGAGAGAGAGAGAGAGAGAGAGAGAGAGAGAGAGGAACGGTTAATGAAAGAGAAAGGGAGAGGCCAACGGCACGGCAAGGCGGGAGGGAGAGGGGGTTGGTCATGAGCTGCAGCAGTTCATTAATGTGCAAGTAAGGGAAGAGCTATACGGGTTGCGAAATCATTCATTCGAAAGACAGCAGACATTTTTTTTTGCGGTGTCCCCGGTAAAAACAGAGGGAGGGGGGAGGGGGGCGGGCCTCCCGCGAGCATGCAGCAAAAGGAGCGCCACCGCGCTATGCGGCCCCGAGCCCACGACAATGACAAAGCAGTGCACGCGCGCGCCAGAGAGAGAGAGAGAGAGAGAGAGAGAGAGAGAGAGAGAGAGAGAGAGAGAGAGAGAGAGAGAGAGAGGGGGAGAGAGAGAGAGAGAGAGAGAGAGAGACTACTGCAAACGCCAGAGAAAACTCTGTCGTGCAACATTATTCCCGCGTCCAGGGCCGAAGCAGGGCAGGGCGTGGCGGGGGCGGGGGCGGGGCGTGGTGGCGGCGGGGGCGGGGCGTTGTGGGGGCGGGCGTGGTGGGGCGGGGCGGGGGCAGACGGGACGCCTGGTATTCACAAAACTATGGGCCTGCAGCGGTTTACACCACCACCAGCGCGGGGTGTAACGCTGCCGGGCGCCGCCCCACCCCGCCCCGCCCCGCCCCGCCCCGCCCGCCTCGCCACATTACAGCTCAGCTGCCCCGCACACTGGCCCGGCCTGGCCAGGCTCTGCCCTGGCGGCGTGTCCTTTGGACAGGACGACGCATGTTGCGTACCTTCAGAGGCCTGCAGGGCCTGCAGGGCCTGCACGCGCGACCTTTTACAGGGGGTGGTGACGGAGAGGAGGGACCGGTAGAGGAAGAGAACACGAGCAAGAAGAGGATGGGGAGGAGAGGGAGGGGAAGAGGAGCAAGGAGAGAACGAGGAGGGAGTGAAGAGAAGATGAGAGCAGCACCCAGAAAAAGCAATTCTTATTTTAAGCCCAAAAATATTCTAGAAATTTTGTACTACGAAATGTTCTTGTTCCTAGTACAAAATGTGCTCAATTTAGTACACCGGAAGCAAGTTACGAAAAAGTCAAGTAGATTACCAGGAACATATTTATTCACCGTAGTGGGAAGGGGTAGGGACGGCCGACTGCAGCTCGCTGCAGCTCCGAACCCAGGGTGCGTCTCCGAAGTACGCGAGAAGCGATTTCGGACGCGCACTCCAGCTGACCGTGCTGACCTAGGAGCAAGTTGGAGGCCGGAGTAAGAGGACTAGGTGAGAAACGCCGATGTGCAGAAAAGGCTAGGCATGCAGCTAGGGTATCCATCCGTCTCCGAGCCCAGCCCCACGCAATGCACACATCAGCTGACCGCCGCGCCGCGCGGCGCCTTTCCGATGTGTCTCCCGCAATACGGCGAACCTAACCCGCAGCACTCCGGCCCGGCAGCGCGGCCCCGGAAAGTAAGAGAGGCAAAAGCCCCCTCCCCCAGCCCCCTCCTCCCCCTCCTTCAAACTCCCTTCATCCCACTTGCTCGCTGCCAACTCGACTCCCACTGCCCTTTCAGAGCGTGCTGAGCGCCATGCGGTCACACTAACTGGAGCGCCGGCCCGGCCCGGCCCGGCCCCGCCCCGCCCGGACGGGCAACTCGTCATGAATTAACTACCCGGCCGACACACGGGCTCGCCCGGCCGGGCCCCAAAAGGGTCCGAAGTGTCACAACCGTCCGGGGCAGACCTCCCTCCCAAAGCGTCCGCTCTGCGCGCCCCGCCCCGCCCCGCCCCGCCCCGCTCCGCTCCGCTGACGCGCTGCCATCTATTGAACACACTGCCTGGCCTGCCGCCGGCTCCCCCAGCGAGAAAACATATGGGAGCACAGTGGAAACACATCAACCGCCAGAAAGAATTAACTAGAAGTTTATCATTATTTACATAGGGAAATTTGTGTCAAAATTTTCTGTTTGTGATGAGGTTTTTTCCCATAAAGATATAAAGATCCAGGTACCAAAAGCAAGACTCAAACCCATTTACAGCTAGAAACACGCAGCAGTGTTTTCAGTTTGAAAAGGGTGCCGGGGTCCACCTGCACCAATCAACCGGCAGTGCGGCGGGCCGATAGATACACAAAACTAAAGTAAAATGGAGGGTGCGTTCCGAAAACACACGCCTACCTCTTGTTGTTTTCCTGGCGGTGCATGGATGGACTCGGCTAAACTAACGTTGTTTCTGTCCGTTTAACAGACAGGGAGAGAGAGAGAGAGAGAGAGAGAGAGAGAGAGAGAGAGAGAGAGAGAGAGAGAGAGAGAGAGAGAGAGAGAGAGAGAGAGAGAGAGACTGGACCGGGACCAGCTTTTGGGCGCACTGCCGCGGCGTGGCGGCGCCAGGCCCAGGCCCGCCCTGGGAGGACGCGCACCTGCGGCGGACGCCTCTTAAACGGCGGCGGCGCGGACACGGCGACAGGCACGCCCCGCCACGCCCCGCCACGCCCCGCCACGCCACGCCACGCCCCGTCCCGCCACGCCCCGCCACGCCCCGCCACGCCACGCCCTCCATGCAAAACCCCGCAGCAGCGTGAGGGGCAGAGAGGGAGGAAATGGATGCGTTAGAGGCACGCCGGGGAAAAAAAAAAAGTCGAGCGGAAGTCAATCAATCAAAATGTGAACGCCTCGCTCCCCCCGCCCGCCGCCCGGCCCGCCCGGCCCGCGGCCCGCATCGCACCTATCGGCTCGCTCCCCCCGCCCCCGCCGCGTACGGGACGAACGCCTGTGAGGAATTCTAGGACCATGTTCATATCGGGGGAAAATAACTGACAACAGCATGCTATTTCTGGACTTAAACTATAGTTTTTTGGGGGGGAAAACCATTTAGATTCTATTGATTTCATACTGTTCTGGTAAACCATAACGGTCACATCTAGCACCCCTGAGGAAAGGCACTACTGCCAAAGTACGAACTGCATGCGGGCTGTCGATAGATTAAAGTTCTTCTTTGCCCTATTTGCGAAGTGCAGTGACGTGCTCGCTCCTCGCTCCTAGTCCCCTTCCATTCAGCTGCATGCGACCAGCTCACGGGCGTAACTTGTGTGAGTTTGAGTTTCTCAACCAGACCCACATCAGCCAGAATATACTATAGGCAAACGTAAACACGGCCGGGTCGGGCCCACACAGCCAGCGCTCGCGCCCCGCCCCGCCCCGCCCCGCCCCGCCCCGCCCCGCCCCGCCCCGCCCCCCCCCGCCCCCCCGCCCCGCCCCGCCCCGCCCTCATTCACCATTCACTGTTTAAAACGCGCTCGCGCGAGCCTGGAGCACACTCAAGCGTCATTCATTCACTCCAGATGTAGAGAAAAAAAAACACGCTGCATTGGCAACGGCGTTCAAAACTTTCCGATGCCCAGAAAAGAGTACAGTACAGTCACACACACACACACACACACACACACACACACACACACACACACACACACACACACACACACAAAACATTCACGAGACCTTGCTTTTATTTTATCGCACAGTGGTCTGTCTGAAAACACTCACACGCCATAAGGTCGAGGTTCAAACTTTTTTTTCCGCGGAGCGACTGCACACTCGAGTCGGTCGGGCGCACAGCCCATTTCTCTTGCCGGCCACGCTGAACGTGGCCCCAGCAGGGAAGTGCCATTGGGGGGAGAAAAAAGACGTCAAGAGCGTAACGTTATAAGAATGGACCGCGGGAGTCCAAGATGACACCCGCAAAGGGGCCGCGGCGTGACGTTTAATAATAAGCAGAGAGCGAGTTTTTAAACGCGGCGCGGCAGAACACGTCCCGGCAGGCAGGCGGGCATGCGCAGGCGGGTTGCAAGGGCGCGGCGCGGCGCGGCACAGAGTGGAGAGTCGGTGTCAGAAAGCTGAGGAAAAACTTTGGGGCGCGACGAGACGCTTTAACGCCAACACGCCGAAATAATTAACAAGGCCGACGCTCCTCTAAGTGCTCGGCGGGCCGGGAGCGGCGGGGCGGGGCGGGGCGGGGCGGGGCGGGGCCGCCAGACAGCTCAGCAAAGCGCGGCGCGGCGCGCTGTGACGACCAGGCAGCAGCCCGCGAGGCGGGGGGCAGGGCGGGGCAGGGCGGGGCAGGGCGGGGCGGGGCAGGAAAAGAAACCCCAGACACTTAATACTAACTGCTTGACTCACACAAACAACGAAGATCGCACACAGATGTACTAGGAAAGCTCTTTGGAAGCAACTTACTATTATTCGTCGTGCAGATTACTTTAGTTTTCAGGGTAGAACGATTCACCTAGCAGCCCTACGCCCCCCCCCCCTTCTCTTCTTATTACCCCGCGGTATAGCATCAGTGTGTAGTAAAAAAAATCATCCACACGCAACTCCGAGCGATACCCCAAATGAATCCCCTGAGTGCCCGCAGGGCCGGGCCGGCCCAGCTCGGCGGTCACCGGAGCCCGCCCCGCCCCGCCCCGCCCCGCCCCGCCCCGCCCCGCCGCTCGATATCAGATGCCACGAGAGAAAGGATAATGGAGTCAGTACGGACGACCTTTGTACACCAGCGCAGCGTAAAATATAAATGAAGCTGATGAGCTGTTGACTGACTATACATTTGCTGGCGACAGCCGTAGGAATATCCACGCCATTAGGAAAGCTCAGTCATCAGTTCGTAAGCTTTGGGATCGGTAAAAAAAGTAGAGGTTAGGTGTGAAAAATATCATTCTAGAATTACGATAAATTTTGTAATACGATTTACAAAATATGTTGTAAATTTACCACGGACCTGTTTTGCTCGTGAATGAATTTCAAGCCGATATGTAGTGCTTGTAATTTTACTATTTGCAATTTTAGTTTTACAACTGCACTTCGTGGAATATTTTCCCATCAACTTACGACAGTGCACCAGTGCAATACCGTGTAATACCTTGTACTACCGAGTACAAGATTTCCCCGATGGAAAAAGCGCCACGGGCCATCCCGGCCCCGCGGCTCAGATAACGAGTTCACATCATTTTCACACGGCCAAAGAATAAAGGGGTGCGAGACAAATAAAAATTGAGCGTGCTTGGGGCGCGCTCGTCCCGCCCGGCCCCTGCTGTCCTTATGGCGGACGGGCACGCACACCGAGCCTTGTTTTTACTAGCCCGGCCGACGGCCGGTCTGACACCCCTGTACATTTGAAACTATGATCTATCCTAGCATAGATAACTTGCGTCAAGAATATGTCGGCTTTGGTAGACGTCTGAGAGAGCGAAATTTCCTCAAAAGGAAAGGTCCAGATAGGAAGGAAAAAATCCTGTCCCGGGTTGGATTTTATTATTTCGCACCTGCCGACATTATCCGACCTCATAGTGGTCACGGGCCGCCGATAGGCGGCGGTTGCGGATCTTGATGGATCGTCGCACGGCGACGGATCCAGTCGGGTGGAAGAGGGCGATAGCCAATGTAGTGAGAATAATGCTACGGAAAAAATTTACGGAGAAGACGCGAGTCGGTGCGAATGAAATCAGTGTACTATTGAAACGGAAAGTCTCACTTTAGAGGGCATAAAGCAAATTAACTTAAAGGTGCTTATTCTATATTTTAATTATTTTTCTTACAAAGAGAAAACATGTTGAAAAAAAAAGATCAGTTTTTATACCCTTTCGTTGTCGTTCCTACCGTACAGAGTATAGAGTTAGGACCGGTTAGGACTTCTTACCATTGTATTTTCAGTGCGCCAAATGTGCCTCCTACCTCATAAAATAAACATAATAATTTTGAAAACAACAGGAATCGCCTCTTCCCGTCAGCCCTCTCCGCCCCCTTGTTCACCTAACCACAGAGGGAAGCACGTGGACACAATTGTCACTGCAGCCCGGGGCGGGGCGGGGCGGGGCGGGGCGGGGCGGGGCGGGGCGGGGCGGGGCGGGGCGGGCTGAGGAGGGCTGCGGGCTGGCGGCGCCCTGCCCGGCCCTGCCCGGCCCCTCGAGGTGGCGTGTAGGGTTCTTGTAGCGGCACGTAACGACGTGGCGTAGGCAATGGAGATTGATGTGCACCTTTCAGCAGGACTCACTTTATCACGCAAAACACCGGAAAGTCTTCATACGGCGCCTCCCCTGGGGGGAAGGGGCGCGCGCAGCGCAGCGCAGACTGGGAAAAATATATCACACCTAATACGTGATAGTCCCTAAGACTAGACTCTTGTCGGCAGATACCGCACGACGCACGACTAGCGCGCCTGCGGCTCCGACCGGGCCGGGCCCCGCGGGAACAGAGAAAAAGTACCGTGACAGAGACGGAGAGCTGAACAGCGCTAACCTGCCTGCCGGGCCGGGCCGGCGCAGTGGCGGTGCGAAACGACCCGCGATAAGCACTGCAGTACAAACACAACGCAGTATCGACGTGAAGCAATAAAGGCTCTCCTGGAGTAGCAGGGCGACAGTCATACACTCAAGTTTCCAGCGAGACCACTGAAGTTACTAAGGAAATGGACGAATGATGAAACCCCGAACCGAACAATCCTCATGAACCAACTTTGCTAAAGCAGAGTTGACAGACATCCTGGGAACGTGGGCCTCGCGGGGCGGGCTGACGTTCCTTAAGCACTTGTTTCTGTTAGGGACCGGAGTGGGTCGGGGAGGGGGGGGGTCCGGTTTCTGCGCGCCGTGCGGTCCATTAGTGGAGTATGGAGAAGGCGACCGGAGACGCGCCGGAGATATGGAATGGAGGAAGAGCAGGATGGGGGAGCGGTAGAGAGCATCGCAAGATCTTATTTCTCCATTCTCTATATTCGTAGCGGGGCACGGCGGGGCACCGCCGCCCCTGGCAGGGTAGAATTCCCCCGCGCCCCGATGAGTTCGCTACCCGACCACCAGGAGCAGCGGAAAGAGTAGCAAAAAGTGCACATATTTCCTCCTCCTTTTTCTGGCTCCTTTGACATCCAAGTCTTCCCCGCCAGCCAGGCCAAGCAAGCATCATTGTAGACCGTCTAAACGGATGAGGAAGACTTGCTGGAAGACGAAACCAACGAGGAACTCAGCGACATCTGGCTTTTGAGAAGATTGCGAAATACATCGCATGAAGTATGTGTTACGTGTTCAAAAGGACCCAACTTTTCTACTATAACATTTGACTGATTAAAAAAAAAATGAACGTTGGTCTTAAGAATGAGTGGGCCCACTTTCATACTTCACTTGGCTAACGTACGCAGCATCCGTATTTAATATTTATCGCCGACGATTCCTCGCGCGCCGTATCAATCACGCTCTCCCTCGCGCAGCGCGGCGCACCCACTCACCCTCCACCCCAGGCCAGGCCCGGCCCAGGAGGCGAAGGATCGTAAATCGCATTGCTCCTTTTGAAGGGGCTGCCGGGCCGGGGCGGGGCCGGGGCGGGGCCGGGGCAGGGCCGGGGCAGGGGTGCATGTCCTATTGGCGCACAAAACATGGAGGGGCGTGCGGCGTGGCGAGGTGTGGCGGGGGTGGAGCAAAGGCTCCATCTCATCCCCACACACACACGCACACACACACACACACACACGAGATCTGGCCTACTGTCCAAAAATATAAGAGAGCAATAGAGCAAAAGAGCGAGAGAAAGAGAGAGAAAGAGAGCGGGAGAAAGAGAGACAGAGAGAGAGAGAGAGAGAGAGAGAGAGAGAGAGAGAGAGAGAGAGAGAGAGAGAGAGAGAGAGAGAGAGAGTGGGGGCGATGGGTTATGCATATACTTTGCGGCGCTGATTTGCAGGAGAGGGGTTGACTGACGCCATCAGGCCGGCCGGTGGCGCACTGACATGGCGACAGGGCAGGGCGGGGCGGGGCGGGGCGGGGCGGGGCGGGCGAGAATCGATACCACTCCAGCACTACGCAATCACGCCCGGCTGCAGGGCGCACGGCGCACGCTGCGGACACGCACGCCTCCTCCCCAAACACCTGGCCGCTAACGGGACGGCCGCCGCGACCACCCCCGCACCCAAAGCGACGAGGCCCCGTCATTATTACCCATTTTATACCACAGGAAAAATACGCGATTGAATGTCGCACACTTGAAGGTGCGTGGATTACCATTCCAATACACGAACTTTAACATGTATAGCCTTCTGAGGAGCAGTGCCCGAATAGAAATTCACACGCACCTTCAAGTGTGCGACGTTATTGTGGGTTGGCAGCGCCGTCTACATTCGGCTCTCGCCGACAAGTGTAAAGGACATCTCACTTCCTCCCTCCGACGTCCGACGACAAAAAAAGCATCAGACAGAGTGAAGGAGACCAGAGACACGGCTCACGGGTCCCGCCCGGCCGCCCGCACCGGTGGTCACACGCGACACGCCGACACACGACAGCGAGGATGTGGGCGGCCCGAGCCGTTTTCTTCACATATATATATACAGCGCGGCAGAATTCGTAACACGCGTGAGTTCCATGATTCGTGAGAGAGAGAGAGAGAGAGAGAGAGAGAGAGAGAGAGAGGGGGGAGGGGGCGTGCGAGCGGCGCGATGCGGTTTGAAAGCCCGCCGGGCCGGGCCGGGCCGGGCCAGCTCGTCCGGAAGGCCTCCATCCGAATAATGGCGTGGAAAATGGAAGAAATTTCCGCACGACGAGGCAAATCGAACGAACCAATAGCGTACAGGCGTCGGGGAGGGGCGGGGGAGGGGAGTCTACGTAGAAGGGGCCACCGTCACGCGAAACGACGACTACTTGGTGATTCCAAAAGCAAATCAGCGCTGCTCGCGCGCCTTGCGCTTTTGACCGCAGCGGAGGCGGCGGGGCGGCGCACGGCGCGGGGCGGGGCGGGGCCGGCATCACAGCGCCGTACGCCGCGGCTCGGGCATGCACACGAGCAAAAAGCGAAGTGACACCAGGCCTCGGACTTTTCGCGAGAAAGCGTCTGCTGTCAGTCAGTGCCAACGCCAAAAAAAAACAAAAAAAAATCCTTTGAATTGGCAGGGCGGGAAGTGGCATACCGATAAGTGCTTCCTCAGTTCAACCGGGAACTTCTCTGAATGTCAGCTGTGCCTGGCTGTGCCTGCCTGACTGCCGCTGAGTGCGCGAGTGAGCGGCCGGGTTCACGTGGTGGGGAGATGCTGGTTGGGTTGCCTGGGTTCGAGGCCGTACGGCCGGCAGCCGGCACTGCGCTACTCTTTGCCACGCCCTGAGCCCGGCAGTCACCTGCGACTGCAGATTTTTTGGACCGGCTGCCGAGGGCTCGGTGGCTTGGCAGTCGGGTGACCGACTGCTCAAGGAGTCGCTGGCACTCAGTCGTTCTCGCAAAAAAAAAAAAGTCTGAGCCCTGAGAGACACGAACCGAAGAATGTCAAGAAGGGACTTGGCGTGGACGTAAATATATTTTAGAAATTGATATCAAAATATTTCTTTTGACTTTCCGTAGGCATAATTCCTTGGCAGGTTTTGCCCGCATGGGCACAGCGATGCGTTCTGATTGGCTGCCGCTCTGCGTCCCTCCCACAGGAGGCCTCTTGGGCTGATAGCAGCGCGCTCTGACGGGCATAATTGATCTCGTTCTACCTGCCTGACGTCCACGTTACTGCCCAGCCGATCTTCTTCAGCACCACGTCGCACCCCGCCCCGCCCGCGTCGCAGCGCCAGATGTTTCTCTCAGCGCGGCCACACAGAAGTCTGAACCAAATGCGCTACAATGTACATTTACGAAAAGCTTCATGGCATTCGTGTTGGAAATAAGGGAAAGAGGAAGCGGGGAAAAAAAGACGTGGAAGAAAAAGGGAAAGAGAAATGAGAAAAAGGTGAAAAGTAGAGCCATAGGAAAGAAAGAGAGGTTGGGGAGAAGGGGGAGGCGATTGGCGGAGCGGATTGGCGTCACCCCGGACAGCATTGGGCGCGGCGCGGCGCGGCGACCTGACTTCGCTCATCAACCTTGATTGTTCGCGCCACTGGCAAGTTTCCCGCGCACGGTATGGCGTGGCGTGGCGCGGCGTGGCGCGGCACCCAGACACCCCAAAACGCCCGCCCCGCCCCCAAGTTGCTCATCGTATAAGCGGCGCGGAGGGGTGCGGCTGGAGGGGGGGGGGGGGGAGGCAGATATTCCGGAGTCCCGTGTGATTTCAACAACGGGAAACAAAGGGGGCGCTTGCCCAAAGGAAATGGCCACGCGTCTGGCGCGAACATGCGGGGATTATTGTAGGGGAGGGAAAGATGTAAGGTGGTATTTGGACAAATGTTGGCTGTTGTCTATACAATATGTAGCGACCTATGCCCCACGTAATCCCGGAGTAGGCGCGGAACTCAATAACCGTCAGTCGCGTCTTGTCCTGTCAGGTCTGCCACGCACCAGACCCATGGCCTGCCGCGCCCCCTCCCCCTCCACCTCCACCCTTCTCCTGGCCTCACTCCTGGTCTCGTCTGAATGCCGCCCGAGCGGGGCCTTGCCAAAACGGAATGAGGGGTGAAAGGTGGGGGAGCGGGGGGAGTTGGGTAGGAGGGGAGTGTGGGGTAGTAGAGAGCGGGGGGGGGGGTAGGAGACAGGGAGGAGCAAGAAGGGAGCGGAGTACGAGGGGCAGGGTGGCCGGGAGCGAGGTAGAGGGTGGAGGGGCAGGGCGGGGGCAGGGCGGGGGCAGGCGAGGGCAGGGCGGGGGCAGGCGGGGGCAGGCAGGGCGGGGCAGGGCGGGGCAGGGGCCCTTCTCCCCCCGCCCGTCCCCAGTGTCCCCGGTCATTGTTTCTACGCCTTCATAATCGGGCGGGTGTTGGAATAAATGAAGCGGCTGCGCTCGGAGGAAGGGGAGGGGGGGGGGGGGGGGGCGGGGGCAGAGGGAGGGGCGGTTTCGACGAGTAGGCCGCCCCGCCGCGCCCCGCCGCGCCCCGCCCCGCCGCGCCCCGCCTCCCGACCAGGCCGCACCGCGACCACCACTCGCACACCTCACGAGGGAAAAAAAGAGTTTAACGCGTGACTTGAAGGCCTTTGGTAAAGTCGAGATTTTACACATTCCCTACACCGCAAACTCAAGAATGCGCTTCGAACACACTCGCCAATGAGTACTTGAAATCACACATTGGGAAATGCGTACTTACCATGTCAGCTGTCAAGAAGCTAAGTTGCTCCAAAGTAGTGACGCCTGCTGCAAAAAAAGTAGAAAAGTCGCGGGCGCGGCGGGAGCAAAAAAAATGTATACACAAGCCGCGGGACGGTGGCCGAGGCGAAACTGACTCAGTGCTGAGGAAACAGAACGCGAAAAGAGTAATAAAAGTTTTAAAAAAAGATATACAAATTAACATAAGCAGCAGCAGACGGAATCCGCGCGACGAGATTTAATAGGCTGAATGAAGAAAACGAGATGGGAAAGTGAGACAAATAATAAAAATAATGAAGCCAGAAATGATAATTTACAGAGCGAGGCGCGGCGCGGGTTGGTGCCGGGTGGTGCCGGGCCGGGCCAGCTCCTCAGAGATAAGCCCTGGTGCGCCCGGGCCGTGCCGGGACAGGTGCACACGCCGATACCGCTGCAGGGGGCGGGGCGGGGCGGGGCGGGGCGGGGCGGGGCGGGGCGGGGCGGGGCGGGGCGGGGCGGGCGCTAGGCACGGGCACGCCTGCCTGCAGTGCACCGCTACCACTGCCTGGGCCGGGCCGGCCGAGCGGGTAGCTCTAGAAAGGGCGGTCCATTTGAACACGAGCCCGAGGACACGACACGGGAGAGAGGAAGAACAGGAAGAGAGAGGGCAAGGATCAGCAGGAGGTAAGGAAGGATGTAAAGCTGGGGTGAAGAAGGACGGGCAGGCACCAGAGGTGACATTCATTTGCGGAAGTGGCATCCCCCCCAACCCCCGGCCCACGGCGTTGTGTTGTGTCCTTTCACAGCCCCCGCCCCCGGGCCCGGGCCCCCCTCTCCCCACCCGGCCCGACCCCGCGACGTTCACCCTATCCTGTCTCGCCCCAAACCATTCCTCCCCAACACCGTGACGACAACGTATTGGAAGGTAAGGCCAGTGAAAGTAAAAAGCCGTACGTTCTTGTACGTTTGCTCCACAACGAAATACATTTTCCTGAAGAGAAATCTCCGTGTTTCAACTGTAAGTGGCTTTCATTTGAGGCAGTTTTGTCATCTAGGAACTATCCCGTCCGAGGAGGGTTATCCATTTTACTGGTGCGACACAAAGTGCTCAGAGTCAAGAACAGGTTTCTCCAAACCCCACGACTAGAAACAGAGAGAGGAAAAGAAGGTTCCTTCTCCGATGGCGGGTGCACTGCACTTTGGCCGACCAGGCGAGAAGAACGTCACAGCGAGGCAATGAAGATGGAGAGAGAGAGAGAGAGAGAGAGAGACAGAGAGAGAGAGAGAGAGAGAGAGAGAGACAGAGAGAGAGAGACAGAGGGTGGGGGCACGGTGGAGGTAGCAGGAGGGCACAAACGGAGAAGTGCCTGGGCGCGCAGGTGAGGCGCCGAGGGAGGGAGGGCGGGGGTTAATAAATGTAGAGTGAGAGATGCGCGTTTCATTCAGTCTCGCCGCCCCGCCCCGCCCCGCCCCCCCGCCCCGCCCCGCGACACGAGTGGCTGCCGCTGCCGCACCGCGCCGCCACACCGACAGGGCGCTCCATGCTTGTTGTCTCCGTATTACTTCTTTCGACCACCCCGCCACGCCCCGCCCCGCCCCCCCGCCCCGCGGTACACGCTTGTCCTTGTCGCACCCCTGGCCCGCCCGGCCCGGCCCGGCTGCGGTGTGCGGAGTGGCCGGCCCGGCCCGGGCGGCACAGCCCCCGCCAGTCGCAGGCGGGAGGAGCAGAGGTCTACATAATTCACTACCAGGGCCCGGCCGGCCGGGCCAAGCGAGCGAGCAAAGAAGGGGCAGGGAGCGAAAGTGTGCGCCCGGCCCGGCCCGGCGCGGTCGTGTCAGGGGCACTGTCAAGCAGACAGGACTGATTCAACCAAACCGCGAGAAATTTGAATATGTCAGATATGAAAAGTGGAGGGAAAGGTAGACCTCGTCTGGTAACTGCCCTCGATTTCAGGTAGAAAGGGAGCAAACGTTTTCCACAGTAGAACCTTTCAGCAGTGGCGGGCATTCAAACTATTAGGGATAAGTGGTCTCAAGCATGCACGCGCGCACACACGCACACACACACACACATGCGCGCGTTCGCGAAAAAAGAAAAAAAAAATAATAAACGGCGCTGTTCCTTCCGGCAGCACAATAAGCCCCCGTACAGCGCGCCTGGCTCCGCCCCTGGCCTGCGTGCGACACACACGTGTGCTTGTATTTCTTATACATTTTCCCCTATCAAAAAGTCCAGGTGCCGCAGCTGCTCGCGTGACCGAGCAGCGCAGAACCAAACTGTAAAGCAGCGGGCGTGGCGGGGCGGACGGCTCGTGCTGCCGATACTGACACCACTTAAGCATTTCCGAGTCTGGAAACTTGAGGGCGAGGTAGTGTGACACTTTTTGGTGTGAGACCGTGTACTGCCGTAGAATATTTTCTGCCTTCGAAAAGCAACGCCTCGCAGTCATTCGGCTGTCAAGGTACCGACACTGCTAGAAACCCTGCCCTGCGTGTGCCCCGCATCTATGGGTCCAATTTTCGTAAAATAAAACATAGGTGACGACAGACACCACGCCTGTGTGTGAAGCGCGGCGTTAGATATGTTTTTTCCCCACCCTACCAGTGAGGACATCATCCGGAAATTGATACGGAACTCGCCTCTCCCATAAACAGACGCGAAAGAGGGATGGCTACAGCAGCCCCCGACGCGACGGCCCTGCCCTCTCACCCGCCTTTCCATTCCCCCCCCCCCCCTCCACCGTCACCACCCCCCGAGGGAACTACCTCCATGATAAGCTTGCTCAAATTTCACCTCATAAAGGTCTGATCGAAAAATTCCGGGAGGAGATCGGTGGGGTGGCTCGGGGTGGTGGCGCGGCCCAGCGCGGCCCAGCGCGGCAGCCCGGGTCCACCCTTTGCACCTCCGTGGTGACTTATGCCCCCATCGGCGCGAGTTATCGCTGCGGAAAACCAGTCCACTTTTTCATGCTAAGCGTCATAACAGTCCTGTCCGAGCGATAGGCCCTGCGCCGCTGCAGCCCCGCCGCGCCCCGCCGCGCCCCGCCCCGCCCCGGCCCTGCTGATTGAATTGAAATGTCGCGGGGATCGACCCACTGGCTGAAACATGACCGCCTTTTGTTCTGCCAGCTGCATGCGGGACCACTCAAGAAAAGAAAGACGTGCATAATGTTGGACAACCCAACATTTGTTGGCCAACCCAACATTTGTTGGCCAACCCAACATTTGTTGGCCAACCCAACATTTGTTGGCCAACCCAACAATTTTTTTTTTCTTTTCGGAAAACGATCCAAAGGTACCGGGGGGTGTGTCTGCATGCCCTTAACCGATTTTTAATTCAAAACAAATTTTACCCGGCATAACCTGGGAAAAAGAAGTCAAAAACTTCAGTATTTCCGTAATAAAAAAGAGGAAAGTACAGACGGAGATAGTATTCATACACACGGGAAAAGACCCTTGTCACTGCACAAATACTGAACTGTTAAATCATTTTATTATTTTTTTTTTTGAAAGTATGACATTTTGCCTGGCGTGTAGGCGGCCGGGCCCTGCACGGGAGCGGCCGGCGCCGGCCCGCGGCGCGTCAGGGAGCATTACGGCCCCGGCCGGCCGCACATCGACACATCGACCGGCGGCCAGGAAATTGCTCGGCGCTCCAGAAAGTAGTCGCGCCGACCAGAAAGCAGGGTGAGATTGGCTCAAATTGCGCCCACATACGGATGGGAGTGATTTCTCACCGTCACCGCGCGAGAACAAAACGGATAGAAAGACCCTTACGCCCCAAAGTCCGTACCCGCTTGCACCACCATGCCAATCCGCACTGTAAACCCAGTGAGTATGCGACTATGTCTCAAACAAGACATTTGTATACCAGTGTACGACTGGACATTAGGCCTGTGCGTCTCTGTCCAGGCGAAGGTTGACAGGTGGGCGGGTGGGTATGGGGTACAAGCCCACCTCCTTCGCTTCAAGGCCCTGCTCGTCTGTCGGCCCGTCGGCCCGTCGGCCCGTCGGCCCGTCAGCCCGTCGGCCCGGCCCCAGCCGACAAGTCAAATATCCAGGCCAAGATTTACACGGCCGAAGCCCGCGCGGCGCCGGGACAACTTTATGTTGCACAGATAAGGGCGCAGCGAGGCGAGCGGGGTCGACCAGTGGCGCCAGGAAAAAAAAGGAATAGCATTTTTTTTTATTTAAAAGAAAATCTCTTTTGAATATCTTCACCTGTAAATTGCATCCTTGGCTTACTTTTTATTGCTATGCTGCTTAGATACTTGAGTGAGATGCACACCTTTTGTAAGTATTTAAAAAATGGCTAACAGCCTTCGATAGAGATGACAATAAACAGTTTCTGAACTACGCGAGCCGTTTCAGAGCAGAGTAAAAAGAAATTGCGTTGTTGTTAATACTTCCCGACAAAGAAAAAATAGTCCGCGGAAAGTGTGCGTGAGTGTGTGTGAATTCAAAGATGGCGTCGAGCTTATGTAACTCGAAGTTACCTCACCCTTTAGACTATTCAGCGATTCCGGAGCTGGAGACAGCGTTCACCTACCTGTAAAATTAAAAAAAAAATCGTTAACAGCGCCCTCAAAGCGTGAGTTCGAGTTTACTCACTGAAATGCTCACTGTAACTATCCGTGTACAAAGCAAATTCTCCAATGCCAAGTTCGCGCCAATGAGCCAACTCAGTTGCATTCCCAGTCAGCTTTGGCCACTGTAGTTTCGGCCCTCCCGGTCCGGCTGGCCACCTCTCTCTTACTCACTATCTCTCTTTCCCCGCCCACACGCCAGGCCACGCCCCCCAGCTAGCGAACAGGGCTGCGGCGGGGCGGGGGGGGCGGGGCGGGGCGGGGCGGGGCCAACGCAATCAACTTCACAGGCGGGCAGGTAGGCACCAAGGCACTCCGCTCAGGGCAAATAAAGGGTATTAAATAAACGTATGAGGATGAGCTAGTTCCATGTATGTATCGAAGGCAAAACTCTCATGTTCCTCCTTGGTTGGTGATGGCACGGGAGCCGCACCGCACTGTCGGCCGCAAACCCCATGAAGCGCACGTCACAATCACTCTCTCTCTCTCTCTCTCTCTCTCTCTCTCTCTCTCTCTCTCTCTCTCTCTCTCTCGCACTCACACACACACACGCAAACGGCTAAATCACCCACCCGCGTGGCGACCACAATCCACCCCCTTCGTCACGGCTCTGTCCCCTGCACTACCTGCCCCGGCCCCACCCTCACCCGCCTCCACGGCAGCAAACTCAATTTAACGCTGTCGCACAATACCTCATTAAGATGCCACCTCGCCGGGGCGTTATGGCGTTAGAATGAGAAGCGGCGGCCGGGGCGGGGCGGGGCACGGCGCGAACAAACGGACTGCATCATGAATTACTTTTTACGGCTTCCAAGCTTCCATGGGTGGCAGACCATGGATGCGCTTATTATCTCCCCCTGAGAAACATTCACTGCAGCGGTTTTCTTTTCAGGGACGAAACGAGACGGAGGCCTTGAAAATGCAGAAATATGAACCGTCAGGGGGACATGTCTCTGCAAAGGCATTAACGCCTTTAATGAAGGGTGCGTTTGTCCAACCTCTCTTCTGAGAGGGCAGTCACTTGCGGGATACGCACTCCTCGCAGCTCTGCGGAACGTCAGGATTCCGTGATAGAAAAGTCAGTTGTTTGTCGCAAAAGCGCTGACAGTGAGCCGACTGCCGACTGGAGCGCTGCTTTCTCTTTATTAATCAGAGGCCTCATAACGGGATTTCCATACAACTTTTAAATTGTCTCCACCAGGCGGAACGGGGCTCGGTGCGTCGCAGTAGATCCTCCCTTCCTGCCCGCTGCCTATGGCGGATCCGTGTAAGCGTGCCTTGGATTCCACGATCCGCCCCTCAGCCCCCGGCGACGGCTGGGATGGGCTTCCGGGGCAGAGGCGCGGCGGTCCGGCCCTGTGAGCAAGAAGCCGGCTCTCCTCCGCCCCGGGGCAATGGAATGCCCCGCACGGCTTTGGCTCAAGTACCCCATCGGCAGCACACACACACACACATCGGGGGAGTACCTATTCTTGCACCCCCCGCAGTGGGCGCACACCGAGTGCTCGCGCGCCCCACGCTCGCCACGGCCCCCCCACGCCGTTTCTTGGATAGTTGCCTTATTTTACGGAAACTATCTCCCTGGACGGATCGAATGGCCCTAGAGACTCGGTTCGGCAGCCAAGCAGGGCGTGAGGCTCTGCCTCACCCCCTCCTCCAACAGCCTGTGGAGCGGAGCGGGGGTGGAGGGAGCGCTTCTAGGGGCTCAAGCGAGCCTCCAAATCCTTTACGTGGCCCAATTTATGACTGTGGCCGGTGCGGAACGGGGAACGGGAGCGAGCCACTGAGCGGCCAGACACTTTGAATCTCTATGCCGCACGAACACGAGTTTTCGGCAACATTTTATATCACGCTACTTTCACTGTGAGTTCAATGACAATAGCAAATAAAAAGTCAGAAAAAATATTTGTGTGTTTCCTTTGCCTTTAAACGAAAGGAATGCCCCTGCATGAAAACTACCTCGGGCAAGAGCGCGCGCGTGGTCTGAGACATTCCGACTTGTCAAAACTCTCACTCTGCAGAGCGCGCCACGTGACAGCCGCGGACCTGGAGGCGTCGCGCTCATCAACAGAAGCCACACGACCTAAAGATGTACCGGAGCCCCAAGCTCAAACAAATTCCGGCTAAACGGCAAACTTTGCACGGCCACCCCGCCCGTCACCCCCGGACCAGGCCGCGCCAGGCGCCAGGTGTGAGGGGAGAGGGGGGGGGGGGGTGCAGCCTGCGCGCCAGTCCTCAGGCGGGCCTCCTGCCTCCAGGCTCCACCCGCCATGTACTCAATGTTCATTTAACGAGTAATTATTAATGGCACCTAACCATTCCACACTACAAACTTAAAACTTAAGTTATAATGAAGGCGAAGCTAATTTTTTTCATGTCTCGTTTTATTTTGTGCGTGCCGTGCGCGCTGTGCTCGAAACAAGAAACGGGAGCGCGCGCACGAAGAAAAGGAGGGGGACAGCGATTTTCTTGGCAAATTTACCGAGCAAATCGGTGGCGCGGCGCTGGGAAGACGCGCAACTACAAACAAACAAACAAACGACCACTAACTAGGCAGGAACGAGTGACCATGGTCCCCTTCCCCCAGCAGGGCCGGGCCAGGCCGGTGGTCCCCGCTGGCCAACCAGCCGGCCGGCCGGCGCGGCCCGGGACCATTGTGTTGTGGATTCAGCGGGGTTCACTCGACTGCGGTTTGGCGCGGATTTGGCCGGACAAAGAGAGAAATGGTGCGCAGCGCTGGGCGTCCCGTCCCGGCCGGGCCGGTCAGGAGGAGCCTCTTCCTTTTTATATTTCGCTTCATCCCCCCGACGAGTATTTTTCATGGCGAATGCTCAGCGCTGATGCTATTATTCGTTTCCCTTTCATATAATTGTGAGCCGCCGCGCCGCCGCAGACTCTTCGGCTCAGCCACCACGCCGCGGCGGGGCAGAGGATGACCGTCTGCAAGTTCCACTGTTCCACTCACTCACTCACCCACTCACTCACTCGCTCGCTCTCTCTGTCTATCTCTCTTTCTGTCTGTCACTCACACCCTCTCTCTCCCACTCTTAGAAAAAAAAAACCGCAATATAAGTCATTTTTTATTACGAACTCAAATTAAGATTCTGTATAATACGACGGATACGGATCGAAGATTATTTCACCCTGCACGGCACCGCAATGCAATATATTTTTAATTATGAATAAATTTAAAAAAATTCATAGATCATATACAAATTATTTAGATGTATGTACACTAGAAAAACTTGCAAGTGCGACCCCTGGAGAGGTCGCATCATGGGGTGTGACTAGGGACCCTCTCTGCGCAGAGGGTCCCTATAGGTGTGACCGTAGGTTTGGTCACGTTGGTGTTGCGACCTTCTATGTGTAATGCCGTAAACACTGGAGCTGGCGTCGCATCACATGGTGTAACGTAAATTTATGTCGCATTTGGTGTAACCAAAAAGTTCACACCAATTGACGCGACGCACGTCACGTTTGTTTTTCCAGTGTAGATTCAGTTGGAGACGCATGAAGCAGAAATACTCTTCTTTGCCCTAATGAGGCTGAGAATTGGACTAAAATAACCAGGAATGTCACGAACGACGAGATCACCTAAAACGAGAACGAACACCTTATTTCCATAATCAGGTGCACTACATTCAGAAAAAAGGTCTGCAAAAACTTACTCTATTTAAAGTTTGTAAGTCAAAATAAGAGAGACTGAAAATTCCAAATCGAATATCCTGCATCTGTATCTGGTGGATAAATCCTTTTATCTGTAGACATGGTAAGATTGCATAAGGATGAGCATACTGCACCAACATTTTGTAGTCGATGTTATTTGTGTTTGTATATGAAAGCCAACAAACCTCTGCTCTGCTTTGCAGATTCATGTGTGGATGACGAGCCATTCCACTTTGCAAGGCGCTCAGAATCCTTGAATTCTACAAAGATCAAGGCGCTATAGACAAGATTTAAAGCCCACCATCGGGATTCTGCACACTCACCCAAACTCACCTCTACACACATCTGATCCGCAATAAAATAAGTGAATACTATTTTAGACGAGTGTGCAACGCCCCAAAGCAGAGTCCAGCCAGCATACGTATCTATAAAAGAGCCACCAGTTTACGAAACTCGAACAGAGATGTTCATCTGTTACTGTATATATGTGACTACTGCAACAATTCAAGGTGAGCTAAGGCCCATTCGCACACCATAGTTCGCATGCTAGAGCCTTTTTCACATCTACAAGTAGTAGTACGAAAGAGCATTCGCTCACTTCCTATGCGTTTAAACGATTTCTTTGTCACACACCCACAAGTGTTAGAAAAAGCCAGTCATGGTCTAAGCATGGGACACATTCTTTACCAGCCGTTCCCAGATGCCCCAGCAGGCCGGTCAGAGACACTATGGCGGTGTACAGGCACACGACCGCGTCGGTGATGGTGATGATGCTGGAGACGAGGTTGAAGACGCCGTAGAGCTGGTTGGAGGCGCGCACCGCGTCGTGCACGCACTGGTAGCGCACCCGGAGCGCGCGCAGCCCCCGCGCCAGCCCCGCGCCCTGCTCGCCGCGCGCGCCCGGAGCCTCCGGGCAGTGCGCGGGACACGTGGCCAGACACGTGGCGCAGCCCGGAGGAGCCGCGGCGGGCAGCGCGCTCATGTGCTCCTGCACGCCCGGCCGCTGAGGAGCCGCGGCGGGCAGCGCGCTCATGTGCTCCTGCACGCCCGCCGCGATGGCCGACATGAACCCTCGGCACACGGACACCAGGTGGATGAACGAGTCCTGCATGGCGCTGTTCAGCGCGGTCGGCAGAAAGTCAAGGATCATCTCGGACAGGAGATCTATCCCAGACAAGCCGGAGGCCACCTGCACAGAGTGCACGGGGTGAACGGCGGCCCCACACAGTGGAAGTGGAAACCCAGCTAGTAGATGAGTGAATTTACACACGCACACGTGTCTCCACCATAAACCGCTATCTGAAATGTTAGAGACTTTCTACAGGTACCTCTTGAAATACAAAACACGTGTTGTGGGTCTGCCTGCGCCATGGCGCGATACAGCGGTTAGGCCTTGGGTTAGGCAAAACCCCAGTCTGTTTCTCGTTCCATCCGGCACCCTACAGTGTACCAGGTCTATAGAAACTATACATCAAGTTAATAAGTCACTTGAAACAACGGGGTAAGTGTGCACAGCTCCTAGGAAAATTCACTCCTCTACTAGTTCAAGAGTGCAAATGGAAGTTCACACACCTACAAGTGTGCGACAGTGACACACTGCACATCTGGCACCGGGCCTGCAGGCAGCCGCGCATACGTACAACGAACTTGGCGACGACGACGCTGCTAATTACGGGGAGGGCCCCAAAGAAGAGGATGAGGGCGTGCCTGAGCTCGTAGTCGATCCTGGACTCCGAGTGCGAGCTCGAGTACAGCAGGACGGCCCGGAGCAGCAGGCTGAGGCTGCGCGAGTGGCGCAGCATCACAGTCTGCGGCAGCAGGAGAATGCACACTCCAACACTGTGAAACCAAGTGTTCAACTGTTCAATACTTGTAAGTGTGCAACTTCCAGTATAACAGGTGCAAGTGCGCAACTCGGTATTTGAATAATTGGAAGTGTCAAACTCGACAGTCGTACACTTGTAAGTGTTTAACAAGGGAAATGTTGCACGGGGCAGTTGAACACATGCAAGTGCACAAATGTCGAGTTAAACACTTACAAGTGTACAACTGGCAAGTTCGACACTTGGAATTGCACAAATACCGAGTTGAACACTTGGACGTGTAAGACTGGAAGTTACACACATTCAAGTGTTGAACAGTTGCACACTTGGTTTAACAGTGAACAGGCGGCGACCACAGCAACCGGCAGGGCAGGCGCCGTCCAGTGTGCGTTACCTGCGCGAGCAGCACGCCGAAGGTCTTGACGTTGGCGTTCAACTCGAACAGAGAGGAGATGAACTGCCGGTGGGTTACTTCAGAAGTTACGTAGGTAGTCTTAGTGAAACGATCGACCTGCAAAATTGTTTTCACATATCCACGCTTCTCCTGAAATAGTTCATAGCTCGATGCGAACGGCGTCCTGCTTTGCAATCAAGGATTTTCTCCGGATTTAAAATCAGTTTGGGGACAGCTTAAAAGCAGGAAGTTAGTAGGATGCTTAATGAAACACCTCTTTCATTAACTTTCTGGTTTTTCCAAAGCTGTTGATCACAAACCAGTTTACATGAGAGGACTTGGCAGCGTGTCAAGAACCACAGCGTGCCCTGGGCGATGGCGATGGCAGCGACGATGAGGCGGCAGTAGGACTGCCGGCCTACGGACCAGCGCGGCGGCCAGCCGGCGCAGGCCAGGGCGCCGGCCAGCCGCATGGCCACCAGGGCGCAGCGCCAGTGCACCTCCAGCACCCGCCAGCAGCGCGCCGCCATCACACTGGCCACACTAACAAACTTCGCCCGGCGCCACTAGCCGCTCATCGATTAGGACAACGTGCCGACAAATGGCTTTGGTTCATTAGTTGGTGAGCTCTTCGTATAACACGCAGCAATGTGTGACGTCGGACACTTAAAGGGAAATTCTATCCCCGGTGCGAAACGCGACCACGTACAACGAAGAAGGGTACCATAACATTTCTGTGAAATCATATTCTCTGGTGTTCAGAACCCTCTGTCTACACATGGCATACTTGGCGTTGCTCAAATTTTGAAAGTGAAACCATGTCTCCGGCAGCAGAGTGCGCTGCCGCGGGAGGCAGCCGACACCACGTCGCAGTGGCAGGACCAGGCAATGGACCAGCGCGGCGCGGCGGAGTCCATGGCCGCCAGAGCGCCTCCATGGCCGGCCAGGGCGCCCCCATGGGACTGGCCATAGCCACAGAGCCCGGCCGGGCAGCGGAGCGGGGGCGGCAGGCAGGCACGCCAGCCGACGCAAGCCCACATCGACCGTGTTTAGGCGAAGTTCCTCTTCAAGGAGCGGCTCGTCATTCTCTCAGGCGCGGCCGGCGGTATAGAAACCTTTCCCGCAAATCGCCTCGGGCTCATCAATCGTAGCGGGGGCGGGGCGGGGCGAGGCGGGGCGCTTCTCCTCGTCTTATTGAGCCATAGCGCTCGCAAACGGCCGCCACGCCAATAACACGTAACCCCTCAGGTTTAACGCCCACGCCGCCCCGCCCCGCCCCGCCCCGCGCCACCGACTGCCTCAGCATTTTCATCATTTGATGCGTGGCACGCCGAGAGAGGTGAAGGGGGCATAAAGCGACGCGGCTTCCAAGCGCTTATTTGGTTCACGGCGCAACTATATGACACACTGGCGCACATTGGCAATAAACGTGAATCAAACGGGTATATTTGCGTGGCGATTCCCTTTCCTCTAGGGCACACAAAAGCCATGTGGAAGAGAGGTTTTTTTCCTCTTTTACCTATTTACTCAATCGTAACGCCGGAAACATACTATTTATAGACAAAGAATCCAATTGATCACAGGATAACAGGACGGACCACCAATACCATGTAACATAAACGTGAGTGTCGGTAGTCATGGAGCCACTAGAGGGTGACGGAGCAGTAAAGTTATATCAACTCTCCTGCCGTAATGCCCGCCTATTGCCGCCTGCGGGGCCGCGATTAAACGACAAATAAACCCGACAGGATACCGCGCCGATAACTTGACAATTTCAGGGTGAAATATCATATCCCACTTGAGCCCTTCGGCTCCGATCTCGCGCGCGGCCACAGAGATTGGTCGTCGCCTTTTCATCCACTTCGTCCCCTCGCCGCGCCGGGCCAACCCCTGTCCCATCCGACGTCGTTTTCAGGCCGTTTTCCACGTGAGCAGTGAAAAGGCTCGGCGGAGAGCGCAAAACCGCCTCGCAAGCGAGTCGCCATTGAGGGCTCGAGGAGGGCCGGGGCGGGGCGGGGCGGGGCGGGGCGGGGCGGGGCGGGGCGGGGCGGGGCGGGCCCGATACGTCACGTCACCGCTCTCCACCGCGGCTCCACTGGAACATGTTCGTCTGGATAGACTCCGGGAGCCGAACGGACCACGGGGGAGGGACAAAACCAAGAGTAAACAGGACTGAGCGGGACATACACCCGTCGTGGTATATATAGTCACGAGCATGTATTACTAAAGAGAAGCAGTCGGGGAGGGGGTTGTAGGCGGGTGTGCACATGTATGCGCGCGCGCCACGGAAGAATTAAAGTTACGTTAGCACCTTTCAAAGGTGTTCAATGCTCAATGCCTTTTGGTAAGGGCAGTGCCCCACCCACTGTGAGAAATGTTTGTAAGAGTTACGGGAAAATTTTCCATGACAAATGTCGTAAGGTTACGATATCGGATTGTAAAATTACAAAACTTCAAGGACACTTGGTATCGACATCTGATTCTTTAACGAGCACAAATAGGTTTTCGTAACTTTACGATTTCGTTCGTAAAGTCACAACACCGTTTGTAACTCACATTTTTTACAGTGCCGTATTAGGGAGGGGAGCGACTCTTTCCGGGCGTAGCCGCAGCTCCCGTCTTCGTAAGCTCCCAGAGCGCCTGACAGGTAGGCAATATCGTGCCTGCAGTGCATGTGTGTACTGCGGGCCGGCCTACCCCAAGTCTCGCAGGCGCCGTGCTCCCGTAGTCACAAGCTGATTGAATCAACCAAACGGACGTACTCCCAGGACGATCCCATACACTAGGACAGTGTCGGACTCAGGGGGAAAGTCTCTCGGACTGCAAATGGAACCAAAGAACCGCTTGCTGCCGATGATGGCACAGCAGCAGGGCCGTGCCCAGCGCGGGGCGGGGCGGGGCGGGGCGGGGCGGACGGGGCGGGCGGGGCGGGGCGGGGCGGGGCGGGGCGGGGCGGGCGGGGCGGGGCGGAGCTGCCCGCGCTTCCGCCTCTAATCCCCGTACAGGCCGCAGGCGGGCCGGAGCCGGACCGGCGTGTATTGCAGCGGCGAGTTGATTTAGAGCGCAGTGTGTCTGCAGGGGATTTCCCTTACAATTTATAGCGAACGGTTTTAACTCGGCGGGTGCCTCCGACGCATAATTGGAGCCGGTCTTCCTACTGCGGTCCAACTGCACCCGGCCCGGCTTGGCCCGACCCACGAGCTCGCCCGCTCAACTCCAGTCCGTGCCAATTACTTGAGATGCTGAGAATGCGCACGCGTTTGCCTTCCGCAATCAAAGACAATGGTGGTGACCAAACACTGGAAGCTCTGCGGGTCTCTTTGCTTGTCTAAATTCCGGCAATTCTTACTGTTGAGGACCAAAATTACTCGCAATCTATATATCTAGTACTCAACAAGACCAGAAAATGGCAGTCTTCTTCGGAGAAGATCTGCAAGGCTGGCTCTGATCTGATAGCGACATTTTATGAAATTTGCTTCGGGCGTTGGCTGCGGCTGCGCGCGCCGCGCCGCCTTGAGCGGCGGCTTAAGGGAGAGCGGTACTGCCCACGCTCCTCCCCACCCCTGGCCACGACAAAGTTGCATATCCTAATATTTACGCCCCCTCTTAGGCCCCGCCGCGGCCGGGCCTGGCGCTAGAGCTGCTCAGCCTGGAGGCGCGACTCGCTCGGGGTGGTGGGTGATTAGGGACTTAGGAGACTCCCGGGCAAACTGCTGGACGAAGCTAGTCTTTAAACCGGCAATGGAGGCAATATGCACCAACTCCAACACAGCAGCAATAAGCTTTTGTCAGACGCTGAAAATGACACAAGAGCCACAATGCTGGCCCTCTCTCAAGGTGGCGGCGCGACACCACAGCGCGCGGGGCCCGGCCGCTAATTTTGAAACCCTCCTGGATTTTGACCCCATCCTTACTTCACAGCAATATTTCTCGCTTCTCTTTGGTCGTGGGGCTGGGGCCTAGAAAGGAGTTACTAAAACGGATATGAAGGATAGGTTAGGCTAGGTTAGGTTAGGTTAGGATAGGTTGGCTTGGATTTAAGTAAGGTTAAAGTAGAAGAGGATCAGCTGTTTTCTTCGGCCGTGAAGTTAAGGATGGGGTCGAAATCCAGGAGGGTTTCAAAATTAGCGGCCCGGCCGGCCACTCACTCGCTCGATACCTGCCGCTACGCTCTTCATGTCCTTCTCCCGCCAACACATACAAAGGAACAGAATTGGCTATTGCTATATTTGCGCTACGCACAATGTGTCACCACGGGGGCCCGAAAGAGGGGGGGGGGGGGCAGGTGTCTCGTGCGATTGCGCAAAGGCCACCGGCGCTAAAGTTAAAAAAAATTGCGAATAGGCGTAATAGTGAACATGCTCACACCTACAAGTTTGCGAGACCTTTACGCACTTGGGTTTTCAGTGCAGCTGTACAAGTATGCGGCCCTCAAACCAACTGCTGGTTGTAGGTATCGGATTTCCGATGATATATGTAATAACAGAGTCGATCACCTCAACAAAGTCATTTTTTTTTTTTTGCCGTGTAGCAGGTAGCGCGGCCGAGAGCGGCAGGGTGCTGCGGCGCGGCACTGCGGCATGTCGCGCGCGGTGAGTTTTCTGCCGGGCGGAAACAGGGCAAGTTTCCCGCCAGGCAGGCAGGGCCCTATTGTCCAGTCCAGTCCGTAGGCCGTCCCGTCGCCATGGCTACGCCTGCACGCGGTGTTATCTACTCCCCCCGCCCCCCACAACTTATTTACGTACGCCGTTTGCTACTGCCCCCCTCCTCCCTCCTCTTTCCCGCGACACTTCACCAAGGTCCAAGAAACTGCAGTGAAGAGGCGCACTGAAGCTACTCCCCCTACTAACCCGTCCTCGGGGCGCTACCTCTCCGCGCTGCCCTCCTCTCTATTTCTCTCTTCCCTTTTCCTACTGACCGCCACAATTCGCTACCACACCACCACCCGTCTGGACCAGGCGGGGCTTACTTCCTACCCCCAACCGCACCTCTTCGTCCTATTCTGACTCGTCAAAGAGTTTTAGAACCCACCAACAAAACAAACTCCGTGGTATATACACATTAGGGTCCTTCGCCAATAGAAAGAGCAGCAAGGAATAAAAAGATGAAGTTCAAGAGGGGAGGAGGCGAATGAAAAGGTACATATGAAGGTAGAGAGAGAGTAGGCAGAATGTAAAAGAAAGAAAAAGTGGGTGGTGGGAGGCAGAGAGAGAGAGAGAGAGAGAGAGAGAGAGAGAGAGAGAGAGAGAGAGAGAGAGAGAGAGAGAGAGTCAGTGAGTGAAAGAGAGAGACAGAGATGCCGCAGCCGAGAGACCAGGGGAACTCCCAGTGCCGATAGCCGATGCAGAGCACATAAGGGGCGCATGCGGACCAAGTGGAGGCGTGGCGGGGCATGGTGGGGCGTGGCGGGGCGTGGCGGGGCGGGGAGGGGCGGGGAGCTGGTCACTGGGGAGTGGCGCACACACACGCCTTACCGCCTCACCTTTCAGCGCAGAGCGCCTTTGGGTCCTGAAGGGAGGGACATGCAGGATAAATAAAGGGCCGAGAAAATGGGACACTCAATGCCTCTGCAGTAAAGGGTTTACGGAAACACGAGAAAAAAAGAGGAATACGGTCAATTCCACTAACGCAAAAGTGAATGGAATAATGGCTCATGGATACCTTTTCGTTGCGATTATATACTGAATCTTTCTGGACATTTTTTGTCCACAATTGTTGTCAACTTTGTGCACGTCCAGAATTAGTTTCCTACCACTTGTCGCATGAACCTTTGCACGCTAAGCAGGAATTGAACCCAGCCTTGTGTTCGGCATTTAGTATGGGTAGAAGCGGAAAATCAAAACGAGAATGTAGGGCTGTTCAGAAAGGGATGTCCCAGCAGTAGTTACCGGGAGAGAGACGGGGTGGGGGTTGGTAGATGGGGTGGAGCGGGGCGTGGTGGAGCGGGGCGGGGCGGGGCGGGGCGGGGCGGGGGGCGGCGGGGCGGGGCGGGGCGGGGCGGGGCGGGGCGGGGTGCGGCGGGTCGCCACCGGGCAGCACGGTCTGCCGCTGGCGTCCACGGCGCAGTGCCGACGCCTTCTTCTTGTCGCCCTTCTTGCAGCGCCGCCACCGCCTCCCTCCGTCTCACTCCCGCACAGCCCGGCCCGGCCCGGCCCGGCGCGCTAACTGCCGTGCCGCCTCACTCCAGCAGGGCGGGCAGCCCCGCCCCGCCCCGCCCCGCCCCGCCCCGGCGTGTCTCCCGCCCTATTTCACACACACCCTCCTCCCACTCATTTCCGGGGCTAATGCCCGAGTGACAAGGATGGGCCATGGCCATTCTCTGTTCTCTTGCGCGCTCCCTCCCCTACCCCAACACCGCGCCTGCGCACCAAAGCCGTGCTGCATTTAGAAAACTATAATGTTCTATTGCTATAGGGAAAAGAACGTACACGTTCTGCCACGCGTCATCTTCCCGTCTGTCTCCTGACAGGCAGTTACACTCTAAATTACTGCGGGCATTTTTGTAACTAGCTTTGAACGTTTTTGTACGTCACTAACCTAGATACAATTTTGACCTCTTAATTGTCTGCCGTTAGTTACGATTTATCTAAAATTGTAACTGACACTCAGTATTGTATCTTATTTAGTGACGTACAAAAACGTTCAGAGCTAGTTACAAAAATGTCCATAGTCATTTAGAGTGTAAACTCTGGGTTGGAATAATGGATGACTGTAATGTTGACTGAGGTGCACTGGCCGACTGCTGACGGGGCAGGGCCTGCCTGCTGGCCTAGCTAGTCTGCGCGCGTCACTTCACAGGAATCAGGGGTGAGTGCAGTGGTTGAGCGTCCACCATTATCCCCGCCTCGCCGATGCAGGCCAGGCTCGGATACAGGGCTCAGGGAACGGGGCCTCGCTCAAGGACTCCACGTATGAGCTATTGTCAGCTCCGCTCTCCTACGTGAGTTTTATTTTATTTCGCTTACCAAATTACTCCAAAAAAAATCACCCAGGATTGCAGACCAACTTCACATACCTGGAAAAAAAGAGAGAAAATATATACATTAAAAAAATAGATGACGTACAAACAAATGGCGTACAGTATTTAATTTGAAGAATGGCTGTTCTTCACGCACAGCCTTCCTCTTCCCCTTTGTCCGTGACGCAACCTCGTCTCCTCCCCGGGCCCCGCCCCGGCCGGCCGGCAGCACGAGGTTGTGGAACACTGAAATATAACCCTGCTACAAACTTGAGTCCCCGCAGCCCCCGGCCCGCCCCGCCCCGCCCCGGCCGGGCGCAGCCTCTTTAAACTTTTGATAAAGCTGCAGACATTCTTTCCTACGCAGTATGGGGGGCCCGGCCGGGCGGTCGGGGCGGGGCGGGGCGGGGCGGGGCGGGGCGGGCGCCGCGCCGGCTACATTCTTGTAGGTCACACGATGCGGTCGGGTCAGGAGGCCCGGCCCCGGCCGGCGTCGCCACCAACCATATGCTGCCAGAGTCAAGGCATAGCATTTTCTTTTAATGTCTCCTCAACCCGCGCCACTTGTCTAAGTGGCCTAAAGGTCACCGCGCGTGCAACAAAGTGCAGGCTGGGCTCGTAACCACAGTGCAGCCGCGAGCACCGTACAACTACCCACCGCACGCTCGCAAACTCATCCGAGTGAACCGAAGGGTCTTCTAGAGGAGCGGGTAGGGCTAGCTGAACAGGGAGTCGGCGCGGGGCGGGGCGACCTGAGCGTACGTACCGGGTGTTTCTTTGAATGCGTAACAGTATTGCGGGATTGCATACTCACCAGAGCTGCAGGGGCCTCAGCGCCTTACGGGCGAATTGGGTAGGCAAACCCGCAACACTGTTACGCATTCAAAGAAACACCCGGTACGTCGGGTCAGTCCTGTCTGTCCGCTCTGCAGCGCGCTACGCGTCACGGAGCAGACGGGCCAGGTCCAGGTGATATCAGGTGCAGCGGGAGAGATGAATCATGTTGGCAGAGAAACGGTCCCGCGTAAATCAATCGGCGTGTCTGTCTGGCAGCAGTCGGCCTCCTCTGGTGTTGACTCAGCGCCGTAGGCCGAGCCGAGCCGAGCCGAGCCGAGCCGAGCCGGGCCGAGCCGAGCCGAGCCGAGCCGAGCCGAGCCGGGCCGGCCCGAGTCGAGCCTAGCTATCGCCGGAGGACCAACATTGATTCAGTGAATCCCCAGAGCCGGCCGGGCCGGGCCCGCCTGCGGATATATACAGAATCCGCAAAGCGGCTTGGGCAGCGGCCTGCGGTCGGGACGGGACGGCCCAAGTTATCGGCGCGCTTAGCGGAGCCTGGCGGAGCCGCGCTGAAGGAGCCACCCGGAGAGCAATCAGCTTGGCTAATTAGCTCGAGTAGTGCGCGCCTCACCCCGAGGGGGAGACTTCAAACACAGGGGGGTCGTGTTGCTTTTATTTTCTCCCCCCCTCACCCACCCGAGGCCGCGAGAGGTTAAAAAATGTTCGCCCGTGTGATTGGATCAGACGGAATGTCAAAGTGGCGGTCAGCAGGCCGAGGCCGAGACAATCACTCCCATCTGCGACACGCTGCCTCGGCCTCTGCCCGTACAGGGGACCAGGCGACTTCGAAACGTGTTTGTTGAGGGCTGTGTGTGTGGGCGCGCGCGCGCGCGTGTGCTTGTGTGTGGAGATATCGAAAGGAGGTCACTTGGTATTCAGCCCGCAGTAGCGCCTCCACTGCCTACTTCTCTCTCTCTCTCTCTCTCTCTCTCTCTCTCTCTCTCTCTCTCTCTCTCTCCTGCTACACATCTGCTTGCCTCGCCTCATCTCTTTCGCACAGCAGACCGGCAGGCAGGCAGTGTCCACAAATCGCCAATGGGTCAAGAGATAGAGGGGGCAGGTGGAGAAAAATACGGTACACCATAAAATTCTTTGACAGTAAAATATCTGAAAAGTTACCTCACGTCACCCTGGGTTCGAGGGTTCTTGACTCCGGATTACATAGCAAAGGTTATTTTTTTTTTTTACCGCCAAAATTTAGCTTATTCGATCAGCTTATTAAACTACTAGTCACTTTTGACTTGATCACGAACAATGAGAGGAAAAAGCAGTATTTAAATCGTAACGTTCGTGACTGACAGATGCGCACAATTCGTCGCTAGGGGGAAGGGGGGGGGGCACTGTGTGGCAGGAAAATTCTTAGGTCAGGTGTCAGGTTCCGTTGAAAGGGTGTGACCAACAACCACAATATTTGGCCGGCTTGGACGACACAAGAAAACATTCGGAAGGATAAGAGAACGACAAAAGTAGAGGGGTAGGAGAGGGGGCAAGGGTTGCATGGGGAGGGGTGTGGGATGGAGGAGCCGAGGGGAAGTGAGTTGAGTTTGGCTGCCTCTGGATTTGTTGCGCACTTGGCTCTCCGGCGTTTACTCACATCTGATACTCCCCCGCCCGCCCCGCTCTCGCAGCCCCACATGTTTTATTCATGGGCGCGCGGCCGTCAGCCGAGAGATGGATTTTGGTTTCTGGATCACGTGACACATATGGCACCGCAGCGGGCCAATTAACGGCGAGAGGCTACCGATGGTGGTATGGCGCCTCCAAATATTATCAAGCACACTGCAAATTATTTGAAGACAGATGCGGCAATATCAACTATCCACAGCATCGCTGAAGTTGCAGTCACCATCGCCATCATCCAATTTTTGAAATCATTGTTTTGCTGTGGGTAATTGCGTAAAGCCCACAGTCAAACGGGCGGATTACATTCTGGCAAAATGCAAATTTCAAAATAACTTTGTAACATTAATAGCAGTGTACCCAGATTCTCTTTCATCTTTACATTCATATGCCGAACCACCGTTCCTCGTGAGTTTCAAAACCTCTACGCACCTAATATGAAATCCCTGTGACACGAGGAGCGAAACTTCCTCCCTCTACGGAAAGAGCTGTTACCTTTTTTTCCCCGTTTCGTAAATGAAAAATAGGAATATACTAAAAGGAAAAATATTACGCCACACTGCTTTCGTTTTCTTTAGAACCACTCAGAGGAGGTCACATCATCATCATCATCATGAAAACGGCGTGCGGCGTGCGGCGTGCGGGCGTGTGGCGTGCGGCGTGCGGGCGTGTGGCGTGCGGCGTGCGGCGTGCGGGCGTGTGGCGTGCGGCGTGCGGGCGTGTGGCGTGCGGCGTGCGGGCGTGTGGCGTGTGGCGTGCGGCGTGCGGCGTGCGGGCGTGCGGCGTGCGGCGTGCGGGCGTGTGGCGTGCGGCGTGCGGCGTGCGGGCGTGTGGCGTGTGGCGTGCGGGCGTGTGGCGTGCGGGCGTGTGGCGTGCGGCGTGCGGGCGTGCGGGCGTGTGGCGTGTGCCGTGCGGGCGTGTGGCGTGCGGGCGTGTGGCGTGCGGCGTGCGGCGTGCGGGCGTGTGGCGTGTGGCGTGCGGGCGTGTGGCGTGCGGCGTGCGGGCGTGTGGCGTGTGGCGTGCGGCGTGCGGCGTGCGGCGTGCGGCGTGCGGGCGTGTGGCGTGCGGCGTGCGGCGTGCGGGCGTGTGGCGTGCGGCGTGCGGCGTGCGGCGTGCGGGCGTGTGGCGTGTGGCGTGCGGGCGTGTGGCGTGCGGGCGTGTGGCGTGTGGCGTGCGGCGTGCGGCGTGGGGGCGTGCGGGGTCCGGGGTGCGGGCGTGTGGCGTGCGGCGTGCGGGCGTGCGGGCGTGTGGCGTGCGGCGTGTGGCGTGCGGCGTGCGGCGTGCGGGCGTGTGGCGTGCGGCGTGCGGCGTGTGGCGTGCGGCGTGCGGCGTGCGGGCGTGTGGCGTGCGGCGTGCGGGCGTGTGGCGTGTGGCGTGCGGCGTGCGGCGTGCGGGCGTGTGGCGTGTGGCGTGCGGCGTGTGGCGTGCGGCGTGCGGGCGTGTGGCGTGTGGCGTGTGGCGTGCGGCGTGCGGGCGTGTGGCGTGTGGCGTGCGGCGTGCGGGCGTGCGGCGTGCGGCGTGCGGGCGTGTGGCGTGCGGGCGTGTGGCGTGCGGGCGTGTGGCGTGTGGCGTGCGGCGTGCGGGCGTGTGGCGTGCGGCGTGCGGGCGTGTGGCGTGCGGCGTGCGGCGTGCGGCGTGCGGGCGTGTGGCGTGTGGCGTGTGGCGTGCGGCGTGCGGCGTGCGGCGTGCGGGCGTGTGGCGTGCGGCGTGCGGCGTGCGGGCGTGTGGCGTGCGGCGTGCGGGCGTGTGGCGTGCGGGCGTGTGGCGTGCGGCGTGCGGGCGTGTGGCGTGTGGCGTGCGGCGTGCGGGCGTGTGGCGTGCGGGCGTGTGGCGTGTGGCGTGCGGCGTGCGGCGTGCGGGCGTGTGGCGTGCGGCGTGCGGGCGTGTGGCGTGCGGCGTGCGGCGTGCGGGCGTGTGGCGTGTGGCGTGCGGCGTGCGGCGTGCGGGCGTGTGGCGTGCGGCGTGCGGGCGTGTGGCGTGCGGCGTGCGGCGTGCGGCGTGCGGCGTGCGGCGTGCGGGCGTGTGGCGTGTGGCGTGCGGGCGTGTGGCGTGTGGCGTGCGGCGTGCGGCGTGCGGGCGTGTGGCGTGTGGCGTGCGGCGTGCGGGCGTGTGGCGTGCGGGCGTGTGGCGTGCGGCGTGCGGCGTGCGGCGTGCGGGCGTGTGGCGTGCGGCGTGCGGCGTGCGGCGTGTGGCGTGCGGCGTGCGGCGTGCGGCGTGCGGGCGTGTGGCGTGTGGCGTGCGGCGTGCGGCGTGCGGCGGGCGGGGTGCGGGCGTGCGGCGTGTGGCGTGCGGCGTGTGGCGTGCGGCGTGCGGGCGTGTGGCGTGTGGCGTGCGGGCGTGTGGCGTGCGGCGTGCGGGCGTGTGGCGTGCGGCGTGCGGCGTGCGGCGTGCGGCGTGCGGCGTGTGGCGTGCGGCGTGCGGCGTGCGGCGTGCGGCGTGCGGCGTGCGGCGTGCCGAGAGGAGAGAGACAAGGAAATATGTAGGAGAGGAGACAAGGACGGAGGAAGGAGAGAAGAGGAACGAGGGAGCAGGAGAGACCGTCTTTTGGTGTAGGTGCAAAATAAGAGAACTCAGTACCCTCGGCCAATTATCTCGGCCGTTGCGCTCACAGCAATAGTGCAGCGCCGTCGGCAGCGACAGCAGTGCCCCTCTGAGGAGTGCGTGCGGGGCGCGGGCGGAGCGTGCGGCGCGGGGCACCCTCAAAATAATCTGCAGGGTGCGAATACGCTCGGATATTCACAGTCAATGGCGGGATACTGCGAGCGAGGACGGGGGGGCAGCGCAGAGACAAAACATATCGGCACCGGCCGAGAGAACAAAACCCGGTTTGGAGAAATAATGCTGGCCACGGTACCAGCAGCAAGGGAGGAAGCAGCAGGCCAGTGCGAGCGACCACAAGCCTTATCTACCCCCGTGCTCCCTCCCAGAGACTTCAATGAGTTGACCAGTCCTTGATGAAACCGTCCCGTCCCCCCTTTCTCCCAGCCTCTCTCTCTCTCTCTCGCTCTCTCTCTCTCTCTCTCTCTCTCTCTGCTTATCTGCCACTCCTTTTCAACATCTAACAGAGCGAGCGGGGCGGCCGCCAACAGAGGCACAAGCCTGGCCACTGCACCAGTTGGTGGGGAGGGGCTGGGCCGGGCGCACACGCGGCACAACACGCGGGGCGCGCGGGGGCCGGGCCGGGCCGGGCGCACACACGGCACAACACGCGGGGCGCGCGGGGGCCGGGCCGGGCCGGGCGCACACACGGCACAACACGCGGGGCGCGCGGGGGCCGGGCCGGGCCGGGCCGGCCGGGTGTCGTGTCGCTGTTCGACTCCCTTTGCATGCACAGTGATCATCCGCCGCCCAGGCATTAGACCTAATTGCACAATCCAATCCGACAAACCACGTACAAACAGCACGGGCTCGCGAGCGGGCGGGAGAGTGAATAAAACACCCAATGGCGGCCGCTGGGGGGCGGCGTTTACATATCGCCATGGAATACTTGCTCGTAAACCTACAAAAGTATTTCCCACAGTAAATCCGCGTCGTTCAAGGTATGGACGGGGGTGGCAGAGCAATAGCAGAGCAAAAGAAAACAGAACAGAATCCCCACGCTAATAATTCCCTCCTAAGAAATGTAATTTGTGGACGAGCGCATTAAAGCAGCTGACCTGTATAGGCGTGCCGCCGGCTGAGCAGCGTGGCGCCGGCAAATAATCTCCATCGCACGGTTTATCACCGTCACGGCGGCTCATTGGGGTGAGCTGAGCCGCTCCGCGCCGCTGCCGCGCGGGGAAATAGAAAAGTGGCGGCAGGGAACTCCTAAAAAACTGTAAAGGACCTTACAGAGGCGCGCGACATGCCAAGCAATACACGTTTCGATTATACTTTTCTCGCTAAATAGGTAAGCCTTCTCCGCATTTTATGCTTTCTGATTTCAATAGAACTCGTATAGGGTCGACAACTTACGATGTTACGTGAACACAGGTCCGTGCAGTCGGAAGGAGCACAGCACGAGTGCACCCGAGTGCACCAGTAAGTTGATAACACCAATAAGAGAGAGAGAGAGAGAGAGAGAGAGAGAGAGAGAGAGAGAGCAGACGACAGCGCTCTGGCGGCGGGGCGGCGTGGGCGCATGCGACCTGGCCTGACCCGGGCGGGCGCGCCCAATCCATCAGCAGCGGCAGACCAATCAGGCGGCGCCGTGTCTGTCAACGAAACCTGAATCGTACGGGGCGGGCGGGCGGGCCAGGCAGGCAGGCCCCGCCCCGCCCCGCCCCGCCCCGCCCCGCCCCGGCTAGGCCCCATCCATCATAATGGAAAGATACTTCCTGCCGTCGCCACCCTGACCCCGCGGCTCTTTGTTTGCACGGCGCGCACAATGCAAAAAACAAAACTCATTCGATAGCGAATGCAATGACACTGAAGTTTTGTCGGCGACAATAGGGGCCCGCATTACACTGCAAATGCAAGAATGAGATGTCTGATCTAAAAAGAGTGAGTTTTTTTTTCCGTTGCCCCATTTAAGTGAGTCTATAGAAAACTCGCTCTTATTGAGAAAGAATCTGCAACATGACTCAAATTGAGTGAGATTAAGGATAACAATCCTCACTCAAAAAGGGCGAGGTTTCCCAATCCTCGCTCAAACAAGGCGAGATTTTTGAACTTATTGCTCTAATCAAGCGAGAAAACCAACCTCGCTCTCAGAGAGAGAGAGAGGGAAAATATCTCGCTCCCCTGAGGGCGAGGATCCTCGCTCTGGTATTTACAGTGTAACTTTGCACGTATAGCATGCCTTTTGTAAAACGGGAAATTACACGAATGTTGGTCATTCTAGATGATCCTCGGTGTAATGGCAATTCCACGCCGGCAATCAAAGCAGGAAACGATAAATTAGATTCTTCGAGATCCTTCAATAAGGAGGAAGAGAGTTGTGGCGGGTGGGGGGTGAGGGGTGGGGGGGAAGGAGTCGGGCGGGGCGGGGCAGTGAGGCGCGGTGAGGCGAGGCGAGCCACTCCCTCCCCACCTCGACGGCCGCCATCTGTCATCGTTATTTCCTATGCACCCCTTTTCCTCTCACCACCAGTTGGCCTGTCATTTGGTTTTTCCGATATTCGTGACAATTGCACTTCCCCCGCCCCCATCTCCTGGCTCCCACTTCCGCCTCTCTAGCTGCCACGCGAGCCAATTCACATTACGGTCCAGAGGCAACCCGACTTACCCCCCGCCCACCGCGCCTCGACAGGCGTCAATCGGGGTTGCCGTAGAAACCAAATTATTCATTTTCCTGACAAAACCTTGACAAGTTTTAGATTTTCTTCCGACTTGCAAATAACAATCAAATTATGAGAAAAATGCCACGATTTTATGAGAAAAGCTGTAGTATAGAAAAATAAAAGGTTGCAATGTTTTGCAATTTTTCCGACCTTCTCAAATTACAGATATTTTGCTGATCTTATTCACAGCATTTTTAAAATCCGCACATTTTACTGATTTTCCCATCACGTGACTCAATATCACGTGACAGAGGGGAAAGGGTAAATCAAATGCTATCTTGGGATCAGAATTAAGGCTAACACTCAATTTGCGAGAAATTCGGGTCGTGGTCAAAACGTCCATTAATGTTGGGCAACACTTTCCCCACTGCGCGCCCAAGCAGGCCATTGCCACGATCTACTTTAATTTCCTCTGCTGAGCGATGTTTCGCCACCTTGCGTTAGAAAAATTGTCAAGGAGAAACGGAGTGAAATAGAGCGAGGTGTTGGTATTGTATGAGCAGCAGTATGCTGGGTGCACCCTTGGGCTGAATGATAACGATACGAACTTCATTAGCATGTTAAAGGGGACAGGAACCACCCTCCAGAAAAACTGCAAATGAAAAAGGGCAATTAAAATAAAAAGAAGAAGAAGAGAGGGTCCAAGAAGAGGGCGTGGTAGTAGCTGGCCTGTCGCCTCAGAGCCAGCGGGGCTAATTTCGGGTGACAAATATTTTCTTTGAAAATGGCCCACGCCAAAGGCCAACATAGTCAGAGGCAAAATAAAGACAACGCTGTGTTTTTAAAGGCTGAAGTAAGGTACAACGTTCAGTTTTAGATGAAAATTCCGAGAGTTTTGCACAATAAAAGTCGCGTTTGTATTTACACATACCGCAATATTCTACATTTCTTATAGAGTAGGCCAGTAGTTAAAAAGCTGAAAAACATGATACGCCTGATTTTAAAATGATTTCGGGGAAACGGTCCTTTCCCAACACACCCCATCTTTGCTCTAGCTCACGCACCCTGCCCACCTGCCCACACGCGGCCGGCCCACACCGCATCGGTTTGCAGAGCAACAAATGTGGGTGTGTTCGGGTGATCGTTGCCAATACGACCGCGACTGGGCGCATAATTGCACACAGGCTGTGGTGGTCGCGAGCGCCAGAGGCGCCAGAGGCCACAGCTTCATTTGCGACGTGTGAGTGCAGCTCCCCACATAAGTCAGCAGCCAGGGGCAGCACCACACGAGCTATCATTAATGTTGTCGTGACTGTGGCTGGGGTCTGTCCAATAAGAGCGTGCTAGCCCGAGAAAAACGTGGCTTCGGCATGGCTACAAATCAGCCATGCAGGCATCTTAACGTCCGTGTTTTCGGCGCAGAATCTGAAGTATTGAATTGTCGTTTAAAAACAATGTGCTTTTAGGGTAGTTTGAAATGTAATTTCAGCATCTTTCTTCGACAGTGCATTTTGATCACGCCTTTGACCTATATACTTTTCGGTATTTTTATTCTACTAACGACGGGGTGGACCGCGGTGGACACAGCGAACAAGAGCGGCTCCTTGGTCACTCCCCCCCCCCCCTCTCCCACAGCGCACACACGCACAGCGGAAACGTAAGTGCCGGGATAAAAATGCAAATATGTTGGAAGAGGGGAAGGGAGAAAGAAAGCAGAGAGAGAAAGAGAGAGAGGGGGGAGAGAGTTAATGCAAGGGATGAGAAACTAGGTAAATCCGCGGTTACGGCCGGAATAAAATAATACAAGAAAAAAAAATCCTTGAAATGCTATTCTGCAAAAGCGAGGGAGTAGAGTGGGGGCTCCCAGCGTGGGGGGCTCCTTAATGCCACGACGGCAAAGCACATTACTTTCGTATGTACGGCGGGGATCCCACTCATCCCATGTGACGTCGACGAAGCGGTAGGGGAGCGGGGAAACAGGGGGGTTCAGAACCAGTAGGGGGAGGGGAGGGGGCGCTGATGACAATGGCCTTTCGAGGCTCATGGCGGGAGGGCCATGTGGAACTGGCTGCCTAGAACAAGCGCTAGGGGAGGGGGAGGGCAAAGGGTTAGGTGGGAAAGGGGAGGAGCAGCCCGAATGAAAGGTTAACGGCAAACTATAAATTCGGCCGTTGGAATGCCAGTCGCCACGCCGGTCCAAGACACTGAACGCGCGCTCCCGCCCCGCCCCGCCCGCCCGGAGCAGCGCGACCAGATAAATAATGGCGTTACATAACGGATACAATTACGTACCGTCACTATTGCCCCCGACCATTAGGTCGTGAAATTTATCTCACATATTCACGTGCTCTTTTCCCAAATTTGCGACAAGCACTTTCGGGCCAAAGGGATGCGCGCAATAATGCGGATGTGAAACTCTTTCCTATCCGGGTTCCGATCTCAGCCCCTCATGACGGCGGCCAGAGCAAGCAGCGGACTTAACCGCCCCGCCTCGCCCCGCCCCGCCCCGCCCCGGGCCTGCTGAGCGGCCAAGCCCGGCCTACGACGCCACACCGGCTGGAAAATGTAGCCAGGGCGGGGCGGGACGCCGTAGGCGGGGGGATTGTATAGGATTTCCGTTAACATGTAGCCTCCCCAGGGGCCCCGGCCCGGCCCCGGCCCGGCCCCAGCCAGTGCCGCCAGGGAGCCACAGCTTGAGCCTCCAGCAGGTACACACTCCGCTACCCGCCCTGAGGCCGGCGCGGCGCGGCGGGAGGGACGCGGGGCGGGGCGGGGCGGGGCGGGGGCCTGCAGCACGCACCGCCATGGCGCCCACAGGTTCGACCATTGGACGACCGCAAAACGCTTTCCTTTGGTGCTGCTTTGTGTGTCTTTTCCTCTGGCCTCTGGCGGTCGGCGCGCGCGGCGTTTTACCTTTCTCCATATTGAAGAATAACTGTCGAGATTAACAGGCGAAAAGCCCCTGGGCAAAAATAAGATCGGGAAAACAACAAAAAAGCCTTCACGCCATACCGGCTTCTCCCCGCGGCCGCGCTTAGCCTTAGCTTCCGTGTCTTGGTGTGCGCGCGCATGCGGCTCACCCATTTGTCACTTTCCCCGCCCACACACACACACACACACACAGAGCCACAATGCCTTGCAGGTGGAGGGGGGTCGCCTCGCCGGAGCGGTGGTGGTCAGCCTGGCCGCGGCGCAGCCCCACCGGCCGGCCCGGCCGGCTGTGGATGATGAATTATTCCCCAGGACCCACAAGTGGCGGCCAGGGAGACGACTCCCATCCCTCACGCCAGCAGGCCCGCGCCGCACCGCCTCGCTGCGCCTCTCCTTATACGCGCTAGCTCGGGCCCAGGCGGAGCAGTCCTCGGCGCAGCAGCCGGACTCCAGGCCGGTGCGGTCCCTGCCCTGACCACTGGCAGGAAAAAACCATCGGCACGCACTCACTGTGAAACCAAGTGTTCAAATAATCAACACTTGTAAGTGTGCAACTTCCAGTGTAACAGGTGCAAGTGCGCAACTCGGTATTTGTGCAATTGGAAGTGCAAACTCGCCAGTCGTACACTTGTAAGTGTTTAACTCGACAGTTGTACACTAGCAAGTGTTCAACAAGGGAAATGTTGCACGGGGAAGTTGAACACATGCAAGTGCACAAATGTCGAGTTAAACACTTACAAGTGCACAACTGGCAAGTTTGACACTTGGAATCGTACAAATACCGAGTTGTACACTTGGACGTGTAAGACTGGAAGTTGCACACTTCGTTTAACAGTGCTGCTGTACTGGGTTGAGGTACACGCACTTTATAGGTACGCCATACACAAGCCTCTAGCGCGGAGTCTTATGGGAAGCACACTAAAAATGTACAACGATCACGTACCGCCCATGTACAAATTCACTGTGTACTTAGTGTACTTTCGGTATAATTTTTTTGGAATCAGATAAGCAATTCCCGCCGGCCGTCTGAGCCCTCTACTGACCCACACAGAAAATGAAGCGGCGGTTGTACAATCGATCCTGTCAAAAAAAAAAAAAAGATGTCCGCGTGCGACAGTGTGACGTTATCGAGTCGAGAATCGTCCAATCGCTGTGACATTGTCACACAAGGGCCGCCCCGCAGCAGCCGCCCCCTGAAGGGGGAGGGGGGCATTATTTTATTTCCGATCGGACACGCGCCCTGGACACGGCAGCGGCCCGGCGGGGCGGGGCGGGGCGGGGCGGGGCGGGGCGGGCGGGGCGGGGGGGGGGGGCGGGGCGGGGCGGGCGGGGAGGCACGGGGGGCCCAGGCACAGCCATTACCGTGAACGGTATGACCCGCGCGCCCTGCCCTGCACCCCACCCTACGGCCCTGCTGGCCATGCCGAGCCATGAAAAAGTCTGGAAAGCACATTAGCGGAAATCGGTGTGAAGCTGGGGGGGAGCCGGTACCGCCGTGGCAGAACGGGGCGGGGCGGGACGCGGCAAAGAGAGCGGCGCGATGCGGGGGAACGCCTCGCCTCACCCTCGGGGCGGGGCGGCAGGCACGGCCCCGCGGCGGCGTGGGGCGCGGCGGATTTATTGTAATAGCGGCCGGTGGAGAGGAGAGGAGGACACGGAGCGGGACCGGGGGGGTGAGGGAGGAAGGGGGGAGTACCACACCGGCCCAGGGCGGGGGCAAGAGAACCAACCCCCTACCGAGATAACCAGCACCTGTACGGCGCGGCGAGGTGGCGTGGCGGGGCGTGGCGGGGCACATACATCTAGAGTGCACCGATGCCGTCTGCTTTAGGGGCGCAGCGGCCGGGCCCGCGCGCGCCTGCGTGAGGCCACGCCTACACGGAAAGGCCCACAAGTCAAGTTTCATGCAGCATTCGGGCAATGTCGTTTTCATTTTTAACGTATACTTGAAATTCTGAGGTGGCCACGTCTGGGCTTAAGTATGAGGGCCAGTTACGGCACATGATTTACAGACGCAAATGCACACACCCAAGTTAAGTACGATTACCATTTCTTCGATCCCGCAGCGAATATCCAAGGAAGGCATTCTACCCGGTTTCACGTACCTGCAACAAAAACAGAAACGAGACATTGTAAAAGTCGTACCGATCTCCGTTGAAGCAACAAGACAAAACATCAAAGTTGTGGGAACGTGGGGACGTTGTTTCCTCCCCGGCGGCACCCCGCCCCGCCCCGCCCCGCCCCGCCCCGCCCCGTCCTGTCGCAGTCGGGGTCGAGGCGGCCCTCCAGGCCCACAAATAGACGTACCCGATCGGATCTACCCGGCCGTACTTGTGGCCCTGTGGGGCGGGGCGGGGCGGGGCGGGGCGGGGCGGGGCGGGGCGGGGCGGGGCGGGGCGGGGCGGGGCGCGGCGACGAGCGCAGCTTCTGCGCAAGGGACACTGTTCGCGCGCCACCGATATTGCACTGGTTGCATTTACATGATTCCAAGTTGACTCACTGGCCGAGCTCCTCATACACGTTTCTTTCCCCTGCCCTGTGCCTCGCCTCGGCGCGGGGGGCGGTCCGGTCGGTCGGTCGGTACACACGGCAGGAACCTCGTTTCGCTGTTGTCGATAGTTTCCTCCTGGAGCCTCCGGACGAGTTCCAAACTCGGCCACGGGGACCTGCTGCCGCCGGCTGCGCTCCACATGGCGCGCCAGTGTCGACGGCCGGCAGCGTAACGCTCTTCAAGTGTGTGAATGGCACACACCTGTAGGTGTGAGAAATTCCCAAGAAAAACTTACACCTCTACTTGTTTATAAGTGCCCTTGCATGCAAAATTCACACACTCGGATTTCCATTGCAGAAACCGGTTAAATGAAAATTTATTTACAAACTATTGTCATACGAAAGGGCTTTAAGATAAGGAAAATAACGTAACAAAAAGTGAAACTCATACAATTTCTCCCCCACGCGCGGCAGCACCGCTCCAAACCAAATACCACGACGAATTAGCGCCGAGTGGTCTGGACTGAGTCCAGCTGCGCTGCGCCGCGCCGCGGCCCAGGCGAGCAGAGCTGGCCCAGCCACGCGACCTGCCGGCCGGGCTGGCCACAAATAATAATATCGTGATAAAGATCAGTGGGCAGCGCACAGCGAACTCGCAAAAGAAAAGGGGAGAGATAGAGCGGGGGCAGAGGAGGTAAAAAATGTCTCTCCAAGTTGTTGTGTTTTTTGCTTCTTTTTGGTTGTTTTCTTATAAAGGAAGAGTAGGCGAAGGAACAGACAACTGAAGTACAGAGGGGCATAAGAAAAGCACTGGAGCCCAAGCGAAAATCTACGCGAGGTCTAAAATGAAACCACAATCATCAGCTTCTTCTTTCACATTGGCATTGCTTTCTCTCGTCTCCTGCCACCACACAGACCTTACTTTGACCGCGCCACTCGACGGCCATCATCCGGGTGATAAGGACCGAGTCGTCAACTCCCATATCACCTCCTATAGGGCTCATATTAACCCTAAAAGTACCGGGTGTTTCTTTGAATGCGTAAAAGTGTTGCGGGATTGCATACTCTCCAGCGCTGCAGGGGCCATGGCGCCTTACGGGCGAGTGGGGTAGGCAAACCCGCAACACTGTTACGCATTCAAAGAAACACCCGTTACATCAATGTTGCGCATAATTTCTTATCGATATAACATTCATATTACGCATATTTTGAGCAATGTGACTGTAATATTGCTTGAACATTACTTATATTACAAGTACCAGGACAGCGATAAGCCCAGACATCGGTACACACAATGAACTAATTGACTCGTCCGGGCCTGGTAGGCTTAGCGACACGTCAGAGTTTGGACGGAGGCGGTGCGGTGCGGGGTGGGGTGGGGTGGGGTGGGGCGGGGTGGGGTGGGGCGGGTGGGGTGGGGGTGCCAGGTGCGCTCCGGGTGGCGGGGCGGGGGGACGGGGGTACAGGAGGGGCGGCGGCACCCTCTGCGCTCAACTGCACAAAGGAGCCCCGGCGAGCGGCCGCAGGGCAGTGCGGAACGAGACTGGCCGTGGAGGGGGGGGGGGAAGGGGGGCACACAGAAGGCATGTAGGGGGCACGCTCAGGGGCGCCGGGGCCAGGCCAGCGGGGCGCACGGCGGCGGCCTGGAACATTCCGCATGCCCGTGCACGGGTCCTTCCTCGAGCAGCCACAGCTGACAAGAGACCAGCACAACAGGCCCCGCCCCGCCCCGCCCCGCCCCGCCCCGCCCCGCCCCGCCCGCCGCGGCTCTGTGGCGCGGGGCGAGCCGGAAGCATCACTAGAGTCCCCCGCACGCAGAAAAGGAGTTCTTGATTCACGTTGGAGTGCACGAAAACGGCCAGCCATCATTGGAGAACCGCGAGAGACTGACGGGCGCTGCGCTCAGAGAATGGGTCCCAGCCTGTCCCCGGCCACGCAGTGCTGCCCCCGCTGCTGGTGGCGCCCCCTGCAGGCTGATCCCGACAACAAAAGCCACCGTCCCTAAATTATAAATTTACTCTCGCATCCCGAGAAATGGCGCAGATTTAGACCCGTTGAATTATGAAGGGCACGCATTACCCTCGAGTGCGTTCCCCTCGCCTCGCTGCCGCCACGCGCCGGGGAGGGGGTGGGGGGGACGCCCCCGTGACACACGCTGGACGCCGCCGTCCGTCAACGTCGCGCACGCATGCAACTGTGCTAAGTTCAATCCCACGGTAAATCTGCTTCCTGGGACGCCCAGGAAAGTAGGTACTTTTGCAGGAAAAGTTCCTGGGTATTTCCAGGAAAAGTACTGGAAAAGCCAGGAACTTTCCTGAAAAAAGTACCTACTTTCCTGGGAGGTCCCAGGAAATAGATTAACCGTGCCGTGCACTTGCACTACATAAGTATGTGTGTGAGTTTTCTCTCAGAACTCCACACACTTAGCCTAGATGTGACAGGTGTACGAGAAATGTGAAACAAAAATGGTTCCGCCAGCACAACATGACCCCCCACCTGCTGGCCCGCGGACTGCGGCCCGCGCCGCGGCCCCGGTGGTCACCCCGGCCAGCGGCCACCAGCAGTAAGCGACAAAGGAGCCGTGGCCGCCGCCCCGCCCCGCGCCGCCCCGCACCGGGCCTCAGAGACCTCCCCTAACCCCTGGGGTGCGGGCCAGGCGCCGGGCGCCAGGCGCTCTGGGCACTTTCAGACTTGGGCTTTTGACTCCCGTCCTGGGACTCACAGCGAGTAAACACCTGAGCAGCGGCAGCGGCAGCGACCTGAGCCACTCAAGCGAGACGAGTCGACTCCTGCGGCGCGGCGCGGCCCGCTGCCGGCCGGCCTGAGAGAATATAGACCGACAAAAGAAAATGTTTAGCGCTGCTTCAGAGCAATATACTCATTCCCCAAGAATCTAAAATAAAAAGCAGGCGCTGCTTTTGCCGTAGAAAGAAAAAAAAAAGAAGATTGCTATGTAATGTTAAGAAAGCGTCATGCGATAATAATTAATGGAATATAGCTTGCCGGGGAAGTTCATGGCATAAGTCTCTTTGCTGTCCCATACTCCCTGACGAGCTCCGCCCATGGGGCGTTAGGACACGACAACGCCCCGGCCCGGCCCGGGCCGGCCTGGCTGAGTGCCTCGCTGCACCGCGCGCCCCGACCCCAGATCGTTTTTGCTCGCTGCTGTCGACTCCGAGTGCGTTGTCTTGCTTTACACCGCCGCGGTCCTGCACTGCGTACTTTGCACCCCCCAACACGAGCGCGCAGGGGGGCGGGGAGAAGCACGCTGCTTAGGGGGAACGAGAAGTGTGTTGGAGCAATTCGAGGCAGAACCAAATATCGGTCAAAAGTTTGTTCGCGTAAGAATTTTTTTCTTTTAATGCCACACATTACATCGCAACACCTTATCAATGTAAATCTTTCACACAAGTGTGAGAATACGCGCCAAAGTTGTGCAAACTCCTTTCAGCAGATGCGAAAGTACACTGCTCGAGGGCACAGTGACCATAGCACCCCACCTGCACCGCCCCGCCCCGCCCTGCCCCGCCCCGCCGGGCGTGTCGCTCGCGGCCAAACAAATCCGATTTCGACTCGGCCGTAACACTTTGGCCGGGTATCTGTTCGCGGCAGCCAGACGTGCAGATGGCGGAGCCGGTCTGGACTAGCCGGGCGGGGTGGGGCGGGGCGGGGCGGGGCGGGGCGGGGCGGGGCGGGGCGCGCTGGCCTCCGGACAAAGTCTCCACAACAAATCACGCGCCTAACGCGACAATCGTGTCCCGGGAAAGTTAGCGCGCCGAAGGCTCTGCCGGTGACGGGAGAGGAAGGAGAGCAGAGGGGGCTATCGGCGGGAGGGGGAGGGGGGGGGGATGCAGCTCAGCAAAGGATTTGGCAGAAAACACGTGTGGGGGTTTGCCTACCTTGCCCGCCCTGCGGTAGGGCAGGGCGCCCCTAAATCAGACGCTATTACTTGTTTCCTGCTACACCCAATACAAGCAATAAGATGATTTTTTTCTTACAAGAAAAAAAAACCCTATAGACTTTTTCGGTTTCCTGTTTAACATTGCCGAACGAGCAAGTAACTGGCGCTGCCCCGCCCCCGCCCCACCACGCCCCGCCCCGCGGTCGGGTCGGCCCGGGGCCCCTCGCACCTGCTGCCCGCGGCAGCCCCGCCCCGCGCCGCCCCGCCCCGCCCCGCCCCGCCCCACCTCACCCTGCCCCGCCCCGCCGGACCCGGGGCAGCGCCACAGGATATTACTGCGGAGCCAGCAGGGGGAGCAGCACCGAGGACGATGGGCAGCCGCCGGCAGCCGTACAACACAACCTGCTCGCAACAGACCGAATGAGAGATTGGACACGGTGGTCTACAAAGAGTTGCCATGAGATCATTTGGCGAGAAGAGGTCTCGAGCGGGGCGGGGGCAGGGCAGGGCAGGGAGGGAAAGCGCCAAGGGTTTCTGAGAGTGGAAGGGGGGGGGAGGGATATAAAGGTCAGCAGGGAGCACACCTAGTTGACACTCTCACCCACCGCCGGGGGGCCTGGCCAGGGCCCAGGGCGCCCCTCCCGCCGGCAGGAGGTGCTAAACCTCATCCGTCTCCCCCCCCCCCCCCCCAACTCCCCCCGGCAGGCAGATAAGCACAGCAAGGCTCTCGATAAGGGCGGGGATTAGTCCGTCGCGGTGTCACCATCACGAACACGCGACGAAGGGGTGTGCTAGCGCAGCTGCGAACAGCGCCCCAAACCTGTGCTGACGAGTCAGTGAATAATCTGCCGCAAACCTACAAGTATGTGAAAGAGAAAAAGAAAACAATCACCTGCAAGTGTTCGTACACTTGGATTCCCAGCGCAACATTTATATTGCCAAGTTGTGCGGGGCAGGTTTGTTTCCATGTTTTTTGTTGCGGTTTTTTTTAAGAGTCGCTTTTTTTGTTGCTTTCGGCGCGGACGTTGAAATTGCTTATAACTGGCGGGCGTTAGCAGTCAGTGGCTCAGGCAAAGGGGGAGGAGTGGGGGGGGGGGGGCGACTGAGGGCGGGGGCGGAGCGGGGAGAGGGGGGCAGAACGCTGCCACCGCATTTTAATGCAAACGACGGCAGGGATGTTTGCGACTCCAATTTGAAAATCCCGCCATCGCACCGAGCGCTGCGCTGCGCACAGGGACAGGACGCGCCAAGCACCCTCCCCTCATTTCAAAAAGGGGCGACCTCATTCGGAGGACGGACTGGAAGCGCTCGGGTACTTTGCAAACAGTCGTGCGGGTGTGAGAAAAATAAAACACAAAAGAAAACGAAATGCAAGTAATTAGAACCAGGGCTATTGCTGCCGATTTATACACATGCAGATGTTTGGGAAAATACGTAGAAGTTCGTCTCTATGTGCTTAGGTGCTGGGGATGAAGCTATCCCGGACATTCATGGAGTGTTCATTTCTTTCGGGCCGATCGAAATAGCATTTATACTATTTTTTTGAGCGCGCGACAATACGTAATGTTCGATGAAATTATTAACGATATCAAGCGGAGTGAATAAACACCAATGCAACTCGTGCTCTCTTTTTTGATCCACTTTTTCGTGGGTTCTGTCTCCATTTACTTCGCGTGTAAACGCCTCCCAGGGGATGAAAAGATGGCGAAGGTGGCCGCGGCGGCCCTGGCCTGGCCTGGACCCTGGCGCGAGGAGACCCCTTTCGTTTTCACCGTCAAATCTCCCCCAAGTGCGGCCGCCCCGCCCCGCCCCGCCCTTCAGACTGCCGAGGCAACTACTAGAGTTGTTAAAGTGAATTTCGGCAGGCACACTGCGCAGAGCGCGAGGACGCCGCGCCCTGCTCAGTCCTCCCCTCGGTCCTCCCGCGGTGGGCTCCGCGCTGCAGGGCGGGGCGGGGCGGGGCGGGGCGGGGCGGGGTGAGCTCGGGTGTTCCGCCGAGGCGCGCACAGGGCTCAAGGAGGGCCACATGGGGCTGGATAGAACTGAGCTGGAGGGGGGCGGGGAGCGGTAGGGTGGGTGTTCTCTGCAATCTCCAAGAAAATGGCAGGATTAAGATAGCCAGCGAGTCGACCGCGGCGACCGAACTGGCCCGGCGGCCGAGGGTGCGCCAGTGCGCCAGCCAGGGCCACGCGATTATACACAGGCGCTGCGGGCGGGGCGGGGCGGGGCGGGGCGGGGCGGGGCGACATACCCAAGACCTGCAGGCCAGGAACCCAATCTCCTCCTCACTCTCCATCGGGGTTGCGTCCAGCGCTCTTACTTGTGCTCAGTACCGCAGATGGGATGTTTTATCAATAGGTAAGCTGTGGAGCAGGGCGGGGCGTGGCGGGGCGTGGCGGGGCGTGGCGGGGCGGGGCGTGGCGGGGCGTGGCGGGGCGTGGCGGGGCGTGGCGGGGCGTGGCGGGGCGGGGCGCTGCAGCTTGTGGCTGGGAGCAGCGGTGGCCGCGCTGAGCTGCGAGTGCTTGCGTCTCCCGTCTGCCCGCCCGCCCGCCGCGCCGCGCTGCGCTTCACAAATTAGGATTGACTTTGATGTCGCCAACAGAGAAAGGCCATTACGGGGGAAACCTTCGCTGAGCGACGATCTCGGCAGCGGCCTTGAAGGGCAGGCCTGGGTGTTGGCAGAGGTTTGTCCGTCCCAGGAAGGAGAGAGGGAGGGAGGGAGGGAGAGCGGACGTCTGCTGGGCAATCCAGAAACCAACACTTTCGAGAAAGAGACCTTTTCAAAGTAGGTGGCTGGAACACAGTCTGAGCAGCAAATGCTTGCACCACGCCCAGCTACACTAGAAATCCGGGGATAAATGTGCGAATGAAAATTCGCAGGCCTACAAGTACAAGATATTGACACACTGCATCAGCTGAGAGCGACTAGACTAGACTGTCGGGTGGTCGTCGTAGGCGCCTGCAGACTGCGCGCGGGGCGGGGCGGGGCGGGGCGGGGCGGGACAGGGCGGCGCGGGGCGGGGCGGGCTCCTCATGTACCTCACTGCGCGTGTGAGGCGCGAGGCGCATAGCTCCACCGGGTCCATAGCGCAGGACCGGCTGCACAGAACATTACGTGCTAATTAGCCAAGTCCAACAAAAGTACCCCCCCCCCCCCCCCCCCCCGGGCCCCCAAACCAGCGCCAGTCCAGCAGGCTCCAAGCAACTCCTCAACTCCAGTCAGGGCGGGGCGGGGCGGGGCGGGGCGGGGCGGGGCGGGGCGGGGCGGGGCGACACCGCGCGACACGGTCTCGCCGGCGGCGGGTCATGCCATGCCGAGGCCGGCAGAGCACGTTCCCGTTTTCCTGCACGACCAGCCCTGCAGAGCCAGGACCGGCGCGGCGCGGCGCGCGGTACACTGCCCTCCAGCTATGCGCGAGTAATCGACGCACTTGAACCCGCTGCGCGCGAGAGTTCCTTTGGGTCGGACTTATTTCCGTGCCCATCAGCCTGTGAGGGTGAAAGCCCCCCCCCCCCCCCCTCCCCCCAGACCCACACGTGTGCCGCACCAGTGTAACAGAAACCAATAACCAGGTCACGTCGGATTTCAATTTAGCGGCCAATTTGAGGCAAACGGAGGCGATGCAGAGAGGAAGGGTGGAGGGGGGTGGGAGGGAGGGTCTCACGATCTTGTAATTGTGTTTGCAGAGGGGGAAGGCAAAGAACAAAAGCATCGGCAGGACACTGTTGATACCAATACAGCGGGGAAAGTCAGCCAGGGGATCTGCCAGTTTCGTAAGTTCATGAGAATCACGGCGTGCAAAAATTATTTTTTAAAAATATGAAATCAAGACAGGTTTACGAGGAGGGGGGGGGGGGCATCTCGATATAAACAGTTGGGCAAAGAGTCCTTTTAGTCACGAAGAAAACTATTTTTTCTAAATTGATTTTTTTGGCAATCTTCATTTTTTGACAACTTTTCATGCCGCTTTCCTGATTGCTACCATTTATATTGTCGCTCTCTTTGTCGGTCTGACACCGGCAGCGCACCAATAGGAGAGAGTGCCCCGCCCCGCCCCGCCCCGCCCCGCCCGGAGAAACTTTTATCCGGCGAAGCTGGATGATGAAGATGAAGCGCGGCGGGGGATTCTTATTCGGATTACACAGCACGGCAAACACTGGAAAAAATATACAACAAATAACGGCAAAGGCGGGCTCTTTGTAACGGTGCTGAAATTCACAGCGCGAGAGGTGGGCTAGTGGTAGAGGTCTAGAGCTGGGTGGAGGGGCGTGGCGGGGCGGGGCGGGGCGGGGCGGGGCGGGGCGGCAAAGAGAGAGGAGCACTCTAGCCGCTCCCGCCCCGCCCAGGGGGTTTGCACTTGGACTCATATATACAGGTCCCCGAGAGGCTCGGTGTGAAGGGTTGGAGTGGCCTAATCTGCATCGGCATCAGGGGCTAGGGCGCGGTGGTGGTGGTGGTGGGGGGGGGGGGGGGGGGGGGCAGAAGGGCGGCGGGTATCCTGGCAGGCAGGCAGACACAATCACCTGACGCACTGCAGGACGCCGGCGCCGCGCCGGGGCCGGGCCCCGCTGTGAGCATTCGCTTCCTTTACGCAGACCAAACGCGTTCACCGGGTGAGGTACAAGGAAATGCCCTACAAATTTTCAAGCGTTACGTCGCTCTGAGATTGACGATCAGCGTCCGACTCGACCGAACACGGTCATTGGACTGGCTCGGTCCGGCCTTGACAGACCGCGCCGATCGGCGGTGACGGGCGGCATAGGGACGGCAGGGCGGGCGAGGGACTAGTTCTGGTCAGTGCGAGGTACATGGACACGGGGTGGGGTGGGGGCAGGAAGTGGACAGGGGCATGAAAAGGGTAGGGGAGGGGGGAGAGGGGCGGTGACTCCCCCGTCGTGGTTGGTTAGGAAGAGATGACCGGAAGCCGTGCCGGATAGAGCGACCGTATGGGGGAGGGGAAGGAGGGCGCGTCCCCGGGGAGGGGAGGGGGGCTCAGGGCCCAACACAAGAGAGGGGATCAATTTCCGTTTAACAAAATCAATAAAACTGTTAGCACGATGCGACGTGAGCTCGAGCAGCGCGCCCTTACGGTCCACGGGGACCTCTTGTCGTGTTCATGCAATATGAATTGTCACACATTACGAGATTCCACATTTCTATGTTTATGATGTTCCAGTTCTCCACATCGCCCCAAAAAATGTTTCGGTTCTTGCCTTCGTCACTCAAAAACTCTGTACTTTGTAAGCAAAATACTTGTGTATGGGCCCCTACCTACCATTTGATTTTTGCCAAAGTTACAAAATTCACCCTGTATATATACACTGCTAAAAGTTTACGAAGCATTGCTTTGTATTACAAAGGATTTACTTTGTAAGTTACGGAGAAAACAGGGCCACTGTAATACGAAGAGTCAGACTTTGTAGCCTACAAAGCACCGCTTTGTTACGAAGCATTGCTTTGTAAGACAAAGGGTGATGCTTCGTAGCTTACAAAGCACATCATTTGTAGTACAAAACGGTGCTTCGTAATACAAAGGCATCGAATACTTCGTAGGCTTACAAGGGTTACAAGGCTTACAACTTTTAACAGTGTGTGTAGCAAGACGATTTTAGGTTACAGTCTTTACATTTTTGATTCGCAGTTATATCCGAGTAAATCCACGCGAAAACGAAAATAAAACGAACTGGATAAAGTGAACATTGCTCACGCGGAGAAGATTGGCACCAGTGGCAGGGCGTGGCGTAGGAGGGCTAGTTTCTATTAGCTTTAAAATATGCACATTGCAGGATGGGAGGTTCCGACAACCGCGCCCGTTCTAGTGGCCACTTAACCACATGCCTCCTGTCGACAGCTACAAGCCCCTCACGGTGTGCACAGCGCGGCTGACGCCTGTGGCAGCAGCGCTGCTCGGGGGGCGGGGCGGGGCGGGGCGGGGCGGGGCGGGGCGGGGCCGCGGACAGCAGATGTACTAACGATGCGCACAGCGCATGCCTGCAATGGCAGAAGCTCATTACGACGGCCCGCCGAGCAGGCCAGAGCCCACTCTGGGGCAGCTCCTGAGTGGAGCCCCTGCGGCGCGCGCCTGCGGGAGGCACCTGCAGCAGGAACCTGCGGGGAAGCGAAACTGCAGCAGCTGCAGGAGCAGTAAAGGATGAAGCAAACACAGGAATTTGGATAAAGCCCTTTATCGCACGGAGTGGGGAGGGGACGTGCATCACGCCCACCAAGCCGTTCGCGAGGTCATTGAGAAGGCAAACGCGCTAAATTCCCTTCGTCTTCACCCCGCCGCGCCAGCCCGCGGGCGAGCCGGGCCGAGGAGTTGGTACAGCTTCTTTAGCGAGAAGTGCGGGAGCGGGAGAGGCGGAGGGAGGGAGAGAGAGGGTGAGGGGAGAGAGAGAGAGAGAGAGAGAGAGAGAGAGAGGGAAGGGGGGGAGTAGCCGCGGGAGGCGATCATAGCCACCACCTTGGACGCTCTCGCTCGCACACCAGACGCCACCCGACCCGACGACGCCGTCGCCTCACTCTTAAAGCCGCCGCCGCCGGCCGTAGCGCCCAGCTGTTGCCTTGCGGCACAAGCAGTCGAATAGGCGCAGAGAGTTGGAATAGGAAAGTGAGCAGGGGGGAGGGGGTGTAGGGTCGAGAAAGCTGGTGGGTTCACTAAGAAAAGCTTAAGGTGAAGGTTACCGTTATGCTCTACGACTAATTGTAGTTCACAGTGACATTCACCGAAGCTTAGCGTAAAAATTCACTGCGGGCTACAAAGCTGTGAGGGTTCACTGTAGATTACCGCAAAATTAACCGTAATCTTTTAAGAGGGTCGGTTCCGGAAAATGGGTCGAGCCATACATGAAACAGTGAGGAGGCATATCTGGAGGGTCTCGCGGAGCAGCAGACGCCTCTTACGAATTAATGGACGAGGAAATAATCGGTCCCCACACTGTTAAAGTTCAAAGAAGAAGAGCACGAAAAACAATGGGCCTATTGGCCCAGCGCCATCACCACTCTTCGTAGGGTGAAACCGTTCAACCAAGCATTCGTGCTCTTCGTAACTTACAAAGAAAACAGATACTTAATCGGTAGGCTGCAAGAATTTCTCGGTCATCGACAGTCTGCGAATCATCGTTTCAAAAATCGGCCATCGCATAAGACCGAAACGATGATCCTTGTTTCTTTCGGAACTCCAAAATTCATCGTCGATGGCAAAAAATGCTTGCAGTTTACGATTAATCGAATACTTCGCAGAACTTTAACAGTGCAATCACGCTGGCCAGCCAGCCAGCCAGCCAGCCAGCCAGCCAGCCAGCCAGCCAGCCAGCCAGCCAGCCAGCCAGCCAGCCAGCCAGCCAGCCAGCCAGCCAGCGAGCCAGCCAGCCGCGCCCCGTCATAAGCCAAGCCCTGTGTGACAGCGGACACGGGGCGGGGCGGGGCGAGTCCAGCACAGGCTCATCTGCCTTTTCCTCGTTCTTCTCCTGCGACATGCGCAGGCTGTGTACTGGAGAGCAGGGCTGACACGTGCGCACAGAGGTGGGGGACTGGGCAGCAGGGACTGCACTAAGAGGCAGTGGTCGTGCCTTCGAATGCATATAAAATAAGGGCTCTTCGATAGCAGAGAATGCGCTGCGCTCTCATGTGCATACTCCTCCCCCCCCCCCTCTCTGTCTCTCTCTCTCTCTCTCTCTCTCTCTGTCCCTCTCTCTCTCTCTCTCTGTCTCTCTCTGTCTCTCTCTCTCTCTCAATGTGTAAACATAACTTGCTTTTCAAAGAACTGATGACTACCCAAAGTAAGAAAGACATTAAAGTTTAATTCCCGTTTCTTCACTCTCCCCCCCCCCCTCCTCCCCATCTCAGTATAGCACCTTGAAGTGATGCTTCAGCTGACAACTAGCACAGCGATAAGAGGTAATACCTAGAGAAAAAAACAGCGCCCGTGCTTCCTGTTGGAGAGGCGCGCTCGCCCCGCCCCGCCCCGCCCTGCCCCTGGGTCGGCGGGTCGGCCCGCCCGCCGCCCGCCCGCCTCAGAGCCGGGCCATGCCATCAGCCGCTTCCTCCCTTGCGGGCCCAGACCCTGCCGCGCCAACCCCTGGTCAGGCAGACCAACGTTATAGTATAATCCCACTTCCGGTCCCGAACAAGGGGCGGCCTGCGCGCGGCACGGGCGCTGTCTGGTGAGGGATTACGGAACTACAGGACAAACGCAGCGCCCACGGAATTAATAACAACGGGGAGCGCCGGCCCGGCGATTAAGGTGTGACGCTCGGGACGCTTATTAAACCTCGCCAAGGCGCGCCGGCGGCGCCGCAGCAGCAGCACGCACCGCGGGGCGGGGCGGGGCGGGGCGGGGCGGGGCGGGGCGGGGCGGGGCGGGGCGGGGCGGGGCGGGGCGCGCGGGGCAGCAGGGCGCCTGCGAACCTGAGGGTAGGCCGCCCGCCGCAGTCAGGTGCCCCGCGGGCCTGCCCACCCACCAGGCGCCCCGCCCTGCCCGCCCGGGGCCCGGGCCCAGGCCGGGCTGTAGGCGCCTGCGAACCTCGGGGTAGGCAACCCGGCGCACCCGCGTGCACGCCGGGGCTCGGGCCTGCCTACCCGTCGGGCGGTCGGCCCGCCCCGCGCAGGAGTGCGCCGTATCGGCTCTGGAAAACCAAGTGTGTACATGTATTCATTATTTACTGCATACTTACAGCTATTCAGTAAATAATGAATACATGGCCATGTATGCAGTATTTGCTGAATACCTTGGCATGTACACACGAAAAATCACACAGAAACTACGTGTGTACATGCTAAGGTATTCAGCAAATAGTGTGTACCTTGGCATGTACACACTATTTACTGCATACATGGCCATGTATTCATTATTTACTGAATACCTGTAAGTATGCAGTAAATAATGAATACATGTACACACTTGGTTTTCCAGAGGGGGTAGCCCTGCGCCCTAACGGAATTTCCCCGATTTTCTTTTGGCATTAGTTAAACACATTGAAGTATCCCGAAGACAGCAAGCCGATCTTGACTCTACGGTAACTGTCCATCGCGTTGCGGTCAGGACTGAGCTTCAAAGATAATACGGAGCCTCCCGTAAAGAGGCCGTCCTTAGGCTTTCCAACAGTGTCGGCCGGCTGCGGCTCGGTTGGGTAAATCCAATCAAAGAGTAGGAGGGCCTGGTCTGGTCTGCGCTCTTTACTCGGCCGGTGCCTACGGTACACCACCGCCACTTGTGGCCACTGGCAGGCAGCGCCCGCGCCGCGCCGCGCCACGCCGCCCCACGCAGTGCAGGCGCCAAATGCCAGATACACCGCTTGAAAATGGGCCTCTTTATTTCTAAAATATCACTGTGAAAAATACTTGTAAATGTTACAGGAAAATTTTCCATGATAAATGTTGTAAAATTACAACTTGAAATTTTAAAATTACAATTACTTTCGACTTAGAATTCATTGACAAGCGCGAATGGGCGGTCGTAAATTTACAACATACTTTGTAAATCGTGATTACAAATTATTTTGTAAATTTACGAAGATATTTTTGACAGTGATATCTCAGTGCGAAAACAAACTCAGTCGAGGACTAATTGGGTACAGATAAAATGTACGCAAATATTACCACGATGCTAAACACGCAATTTTAAAGTTCCCCTTTTGTCGCTGTGTACAGTACGACGAACGCTGGGGAGGAAGGCTTGAGCTGGCTCTGTCGTGAATCCGATACAAAGGGCGACCGGGCGACTACAATAAGTTGTCGGTCCGCTCTCCGCTCGGCTGGTCCGGCCCGGCCCGGCCTGGCGCGCCCCGGCGCGCTCCAGCGGCGGCACGGCTAATCTATTTATCAGTCCCTGTAGAGGGGACGGGACGCCCTCGCCTCACAAACAAAACAATCGATTCAAACGCCGCCCCGCCCCGCCCCGCGCCGGGGGAAATTTATCGGAATTTTATCCTTTCCGCTCGCCGTCGACTTCCTCTCGCTGACTCTCGCGGTCGGTCAGAGGGTCGCTGGCCCCGCGCGCGTCGCTGCCGACTGATTCAGAACATCGCTCCCATGCCTCTGTCCTTGTCGCACTCATGGAGCAGCTCCATACACTAGAGGGAACACCTTCGTGAGTGTGACAAGGACAGAGGCATGGGAGCGATGTTCTGAATCAGTCGGCTGGCGGTCACGTGACGTGACGGCTCCGCTGGCTCCGCTGCATCTGTGGCGCTGGCCGGCCACGCCAACGACATGCAAAGCGTTAGGAGCGCGCCAGAGGAACGGCCCCGGCCGCCCGAGCGTGCGAGCACATGGGGCGGGGCGGGGCGGGGCGGGGCGGGGCGGGACGGGGCGGGGCGGGGCGGGGCGCTCCAGACACGCCATTTTAAAATAAAATACAAGACAAAAGACAACAGAGACCCATATTTAGTGCCGTGAATGCAGCATCGCCAGTCGAAGTGTGAGACAGAGTGAACAGTGTAACGACAATTCTGTCGCCGAGTTCAGACGTTTACAGTTAGCTCCACAAACCTCCTCCACTTACCACGTGCCGGCAGCTACAGTCGGGCGGAAGGCGGTGTGGAAGAGCTGGAGACAAACTTTGCGGGGCAAATTCGCAAATTTGCTTTCGGGGGGGGGGGGGGGGGTTTCCGGGAATGCCAAGTAGGGCAAGGCCGGATCGAACGGTAATATTACTTCCGCGGTTGTGCGCTCGCTCGGCCTCCTCTTCTCCGCTTCTCACTTCACTTTCACTCCCGCGCACGCGCGCACGCACACCCGACAGCACACTTTTGCTCTGGGGAAACTATGCGAATCAAGACTTCAAACGGTCTGCCTTAGGCATAATCGATCTTCCGTTTCAACCTGGGGGGGCTGACTGATTCCGTCCGAGGCAAAGAGCAGAGATCAGAGATAGAGGGGAGAAGGGAGGGGGAGAGCCGGGGGCATCGTCCCTTGACTCACAATGACTGCTGTACTTCTACCGTTTCAAGGGCAAATAAGGGGAGAAATAGGTGTAACGCGATAGAAGGGAAATGTGCAAAAAAAATGTAATTTCTTTAAGCCTCCCTGAATTATTGTATATATTTTTAAAATTCTCCTGAATTACGCGTTGTGCAAAAAAAAAAATTAGAGTTGTTAACCACTCGGTCAGTCCATATAGCCATAAAGAATAAACATGATGTCTGAAAAAGGAAACATTTGCACGGCGGAGCAGCGCAGAGTCGGCAGCTTTTCCCTGTGACTTGCACAAGCCAGGAGAGGGACCAGCGGCCCGGGGGTTGCCCTGAGTCCCTACGGGCGGGCGCACAGGCCGGGTGCGGCGTGGCAGAGGCGTGACGGGGGGGGGGGGGGGCGTGGCGGGGGGGGGGGGGGGGGGGCGGGGCGGGGCGGGGCGTGGCGGGACGTGGCGGGACGGGGCGGGACGGGGCGGGAGATGCACCTCCAAGTTGCGAGCTGCTGCAGCCGCGGCTCCGAGCGCATCGTTAGGCGGGCAGTAATTTGTGTGCACCTTTGTGAGCACTTTCAGCAGCTGCTGGCCCCGGGGGAGGGGCGCTGTGGCGCGGGGGTGGCGCGGGGGTGGCGCGGGGGTGGCGCGGGGGTGGCGCGGGGGTGGCGCGGGGGTGGCGCGGGGGTGGCGCGGGGCGAGGCCGACAGCCGACCTGACAAAAAGAGAGGCGCGTCGTCGTCCTTGCGTCAATTGGTTGTGTCGTTCTTTGACACCTACCTCTGCCTCCTCATCCTCCTCCTCCTCCTTTGAGGGAAAGCTAAAAGAAACGAAAGCGTAGGCAGCAGAGAAGACGTGAACAGCGGACGTGTCGAAGAAGGTGAAAGAGCGACAAAAATTTGGTATGCTTCGAACACCGAAAAATATACTCGTACAGAATATTTTGTAATTTTACGATTTAAAAAAATTGTTGCAATTCACAGCTGCCTATTTATGGTCGTCAATGAAATCCAAGTCGATACGAAGTGCTTGTAAATTGTCAACTTGGAGTTGTAATGTTACGAATCGCTTCATAAGGATTATTTTCCGTAAAACCTTTCCACAATGGCAATGTTGGCAACAAAATTGTCGCTATTTTTCAAATCCATCACCAAAATGAAACAAATAAAATGACCGCACTCAGTGAACTGATGCATGGTCGGTTCACCCGGCCAGCTTTGTTTCTGTTGGCTCATATCTCTCCATGTTTGTTGAGTGACGCGCATTGACTCAGCGGCACAGATCTGGTGAAGCGCTCAGTTTTCCAAGTGCGATTTTATTGTTCGGACGTTATTGATGATCTTTTTGGAGGGCCGACAAAACGAGAAAGGAGAAAGAGGGGAGATGTAGAGGCGGTGTAAATGCGCTGCAACAAAAGCCCCAATGCGAATGTGTTCGGTATTGAGAGAAAGAGAGAGAGAGAGAGAGAGGAGAGAGGGTGACGCGGAACCAAGGTTGGCCGTTCTTGCTCGTGGTGCGATTCTCTCTCTTCCTCCCTCCCCCTTTGTCAATGCGAATGTGAATGTGTGGCGGGCAGATAATAGAGGGCGGTATGCGGTCCGACAGAGCAGCCATTGGAAATATTGCTCAGTAATCTGTTGACGCATGGCCTGGGCAGTGCCGGGCGGGGCGGGGCGGCGCGCTCGACCAGCCCGACCGTCCGGACCGAACCCGCCGGAGCCAAATTGAAGCGCTAAATTGTCTCTGGGCGGAGCGAGGGTAGCGCGAGCTACTCCGGAGTGCGTTGCGTAGGGCAAAGTAAACTACTGCCTTCCCTGATGGCCACTATGTTACAGGTTCAGTAAAACTGCATTACTGCTCATAATTTAATTAGCAGTTATGAACAAATATCTTCTTAAAATTAAGAAGTGCCGGAGCTACAGTATTTTTTTAATAGGCCTACCGTGTGCATTGATGAATATACCTTATGTCTTCCTATGATTTTTTTTGTGTACGGACAGGAATTTAGAGCAACTGTTCTGACACACAAATAATCATATAACGGAAAAATAAATACGTTTTATGTTCAACATCGTCCAAAAGAAAATATGGGGGAAACAGAAAACAAGTTGCTGAGCCCAGCCAGCCCAGTCCTCCTGGCCGGTGCGGCCCAGCCCGCCCCGCGGCCATCAGCCACCTCCCTTTGAGGAGCTCAGCTCAGCGGCCGGGGCCGGGGCCGGGGCCGGGGCCGGGGCCGGGGCCGGGCCTCAGCGGCAGTCAGTGCCATTGTGCAGCGGGGCCGGGCCGGGCCGGGCCTATCGCATGTGTGAACAAGGCACTCGACCGCACGGGGGCGGCGCGGGGGCGGCGCGGGGGCGGGGCACGACGGTCTGCGAGTCCTCAGCGAGCTCATGCAGCAGTGCCGCCCCCAGGGGCTCCGCCCGGCTCCGCCCCGGCAGCAGAGCGCAAAGCCCTTTTGTTTAGCTGTAGAATATTTTATGGGTCACTAGGAGCATGAATGGGCGTCGAGCGACAGCGCCGCGCTGCAGAGTAGGAAAGTGCAGCTGTCAGACTGTGACTCCCCTCCCCTCCCCTCGCCACACACGGGCCGCGTGCCGCGCAGGCCTGCGCTGTTTCACACTCATCACCCAAGAGACCCCTACGCACTTGATATAAACTTGCTGACCACTTGCTTTACACATCTGAGGTGAAGTATACAGCAAGTGTTCAGCAATGTCGCGCTTGAGGTAAAGGTGTAATAGGGTACGTTGTGCGCTGATTGCCATTAACTTTCATCGAGACTGTATCTTCACAACAAAAAGTCTGAATGAATCCCCCAGCAAGCGGTCAATGCATTACAATTCCGTATTTATTTTTCCTTTCAATGCTATGGCTTATGAGGAAAAAGGCGCGCAGGAAGAATTGTGATTTAATTATGGACATTGACACCTCAATAGAAACATTCGCATTGCCTATTTCAAATTTATGAAGAAAATACATCCGCTATAGGACCATAACAAAAATGATAGGTCAGCTCTTTAAGCTTTAACCGACTGCAGGACTATCGACTTTATTTGCACGCCTCGCGCAATGCTTTTTGCTGCCGAGTTCGGCGGACAGGGGCCGAAGGGGGGGGGGGGGGGAGGTGCTGGCCTGCCGGAGGAGGGGAGCGTGGTGAGGCCAGAGGCGCAGGCATTGCTTTTGTCTCGCACACGCCACACCGTTTGACGTGCGATTTGACGGGCTGCTTCTGCCCTTTCGGATGGGCCGGGGGCGAGGGGGCTTAGGGGAGAACAGCGGGCCAAGAGGGCCGGTCCGTAAAGCACGTAGCACTGCAGCGCGCCGGCAGGCCCGGCCTGGTCACGCCAATTGATGTGACGTAGTGACGCATGTCACATTAGTATTTCTAGCGCAGCGCGATGTCGTGCTCGTGTCGTCTGCTCTCTCGTATGTGTGCCAAAGTTGCTCTTTTGTCTATGAGGGAGGCCGGAGCGGCTTGTGGTTTAAGTGCCATAACAGTACGGTACGGCGCGGCGTAAAAACATCTCGGCGGACAAGAGTGAATTAGATCGATGCTAATCCCCCCCGCCTATCGCGTGCAAATGATGATCAGCGTCATTCCACTGTGCATTAATCACCTCTACCCGGACGAAGACGACTGCCGAGTCCTAATGGAGCAGGGGGGCTTGGCTTTGAGGTACTTGGGTCACTGACACGATCTGACCAGTTAGATGGCATAGGATTAGCGGATAGGCAAATTACAGCGCAATAAAAATTACCTCTTCTTCTGAAAATATATAACACTCAAAAGAGACCGTTTTACGGTCAGGAACGTGCGCTTAGCACAATTCCATACTTAACTTAAATTGAGGGATGGACTGAAGGGTAGATATGAGACGACGAGTATGAGAAAGATGGTGAGATAAGAGGAGCGATAACGACAGAGGGGTGGGGGGTGGCGGGGGAGAGGTACAATCAGCTTTGATGTCCATCACACACCCGGAGCCTAATAAGGTGGGCCAGGCTGCATGCTAATGCAGGGCGGGCATCAAATCAAGGCTTCTAGGGCGCGCACGGGAGAGCAGGGCGGTGAGGGCGCGCGGGAGAGCAGGGCGGTGAGGGCGCGCGGGAGAGCAGGGCGGTGAGGGCGCGCGGGAGAGCAGGGCGGTGAGGGCGCGCGGGAGAGCAGGGCGGTGAGGGCGCGCGGGAGAGCAGGGCGGTGAGGGCGCGCGGGAGAGCAGGGCGGTGAGGGCGCGCGGGAGAGCAGGGCGGTGAGGGCGCGCGGGAGAGCAGGGCGGTGAGGGCGCGCGAGAGCAGGGAGAGAGCAGGGCGGTGAGGGCGCGCGGGAGAGCAGGGCGGTGAGGGCGCGCGGGAGAGCAGGGCGGTGAGGGCGCGCGGGAGAGCAGGGCGGTGAGGGCGCGCGGGAGAGCAGGGCGGTGAGGGCGCGCGGGAGAGCAGGGCGGTGAGGGCGCGCGGGAGAGCAGGGCGGTGAGGGCGCGCGGGAGAGCAGGGCGGTGAGGGCGCGCGGGAGAGCAGGGCGGTGAGGGCGGGTAGCGCGTCAAACAGCGAGGAGAAACTTGAGACAATGCTAGGGAAACTGATGCAAGGTGCTAATAGTGCACTGCACTGCACTGCAATCGAAAACCAAGTTTTTAAAATACACCAGACTTCTGAACGTTTTTAGTACTGTTGTAAACACTAATAAGTATGACTCTTTGAGCACTTTTGATTGGTGAGGGTGTGGAGCGAACACCTAATCAGTGCTACAGTCCCCCAGCCTACCCCTCCCGGCTGCCTGTTCCCCCGCCATAGATTGCCGGCGCCAGCGCTGCAGTGTTGATTTGCCGCGGAAGGCAAACTTGTCGCCGGACAGGTAGACGCAAATAAGGCCGAGGCAGCAGGAGGCGCCTGAAGGCCGGGGCCGGGGACGGGCCGGGCCGGGGTATGGACAGCCCGGGCCGGGTCGGGTGCGGTGGGGCGTGGCGGGGCGGGGCGGGGCGCGGCGGGGCGTGGCGGGGCGAGGCGGCGTTACCCTAGCGTGACGTGGACATCGTTAGGGGCTGCAGGGATTTGTTGACCTGCGCGTCATTAAACGGTGGTTTGTGTCGGAGGGACGGCCGCGGTGGGGTGGGGCGGGGCGGGGCGGGGCGGGGCGGTGGGCTGACCAGGCGACTGTCTTCGTGGTCAACACAATTATCTTTCTTGTCAGGCTTGTGCCGTGGCCTATTTGCATTTGACGCTTTACTCAGCTAACTCGCCACATTTTTTTTTTTTTTATATTATTATTATTTTAGAAAAATTAAAGGCCTCTTTTTTTTCTTGCTCTGACTGGCGTCTCAGCGCCCCCCGCCGCCTGATGGCTATATTCTTTGGAGTAACACTGACTCGCACATCTCATTTACCAATTTCAGGATCCAACTAAAACGATTTCTATAAATTCCCCGAAATATTATTCTTGTTCTCTCCATCCGTTCGAGTTGACGCTGATGAAGGCGTCCCTCTCGCGACCGAGAGCCATTTTCACTTGACTGAGCTGCCACCACTGGCGCCGGCACTGGCGACTGGCACGGATCCCGGGGTCCCCCTGGGTGCCTCCCCTCCCCTTCCCTCACCTTGCCCTGGGACGGATCGACTGGGATCATCCCAGTCCTCTCCCTGGGGTCATCACCGTCCCCATCAGTACCTTCTCCTCTTCCTTTCTCTCGTCGCCCTCTCTCTCTCTCTCTCTCTCTCTCTCTCTCTCTCTCTCTCTCTCTCTCTCTCTCTCTCTGGCAGCACCCTATTCTCTCTTGCAGCCGACCCTAGTTCGTCCGGGCAGGGGCTGTCGTTCCAGATTCCATCAGCCCCAGAGCTTGTGGGCTTGTGCAGGGGCGGGCATGCCTACCCGCTCTGCCCGTGTATTCCCAGCAGTGCGCCCGGTAAAGATTACATGGGACCTTCGTACTTGACGCATGTACTTAACACTCGTGCGGGAGCAGGTGTGCGGGTATGTCGTGGGGTCTGTCCGGGTCGGGGCGAGGCGGGGCGGGGCGGGGTAGGGTGGGGTGTGGCGGGGTGGGGCGGGCGGAGCCCCTGGTCTGCACGGCCCGCGGTGATGTGTTCCCACGCCGTGCCTGCCACTCCTGAGCTGATGAACCTCTGAGCCTTATGAATACTAATGCCCAGCCCTGGCCCGGCCCGGCCCGGCCCGGCGGCGCCGCTACCAACCTGAAAGGACAGGCCACGGGATCGGCTCAATCTAATTTGACCTGTGCCGCACGTACACGCATAAAAACCATTTTCAGACACGTGGCCCCCACCCAGATACGATATTCGCTTAATTTAGACATTTATTAGCATGTGACCACTTTATACATATACACTTGTCGAATAATACGAACAGTATAGTTTTGACTGGTTAAAACGGGTTGCCGCTGAGTCCCGTTTTTCTTCCTGACACTTTCTGGACAGGAACCTAAAACTTTGTAGAATTCAGTCATAGAGCCTGGCCGCAAAGCCCACTGCCCTACTGATTCAAAGAAGCTAACGGCAGCGACGCAGTTATTATTTTTATTTTTTATTTTTTTTTTATTTTTTATTTTTTATTTTTTTTTTGCGGTGGCGACACCAACGGAGATTTAGGCCCAGACTCAGAGGAGACCGGGAAGGTGCGGGGGCCGAAGACCCTCGCGGAGACCCTCGCGGAGACCCTCGCGGAGACCCTCGCGGAGACCCTCGCGGAGACCCTCGCGGAGACCCTCGCGGAGACCCTCGCGGAGACCCTCGCGGAGACCCTCGCGGAGACCCTCGCGGAGACCCTCGCGGAGACCCTCGCGGGACCCCACTCGACTCGACCCGACCGCGGCGCCACGCGCCGCCACTCCACTCCCCACACAGCTGCCTTCCGATACGCCACCGTCGGTTCAGTGCGTTTCGGTGCAGAAAGGCGAGTCGGGTACGAGGCCGGTCGTCCGCAGGGAGAGTAGTGTGTGTAGAGAAGAGAGAGAGAGAGAGAGAGAGAGAGAGAGAGAGAGAGAGAGAGAGAGAGAGAGAGAGAGAGAGAGAGAGAGAGAGAGAGAGAGACGCACCCATGTGGGACCCCGGAATAGACCCGGACGGCCCCGCAGTGGACCCGGATAGACTCGAAATAGACTCGGACAGCGTCCGTGGTGGGGCGGGGTGGGGCGGGGTGGGGCGGGGCGGGGTGGGGCGGGGTGGGGCGGGGTGGGGCGGGGTGGGGCGGGGTGCGGTGGCCCACGGGCGGGCCATGCGCTGGCGGGGCCAACCGAACCGGACAGGCGGCAGAATGAGAACTCTTCCCCCTTTGCCCCTCCCCCAATCACTCTTAGTGGCCCCCGCCCGCCCGCACTACTCCTGGAGGCCCTCAGCGGCGGGCACGGCACGGCAGGGCGACACACCACACCACGTGATGCAGACCAGAGGCTCTGACGCCACCTCGCGTCGCCCACGGGTCTCAACAACCCTTCTCACGCTCTGCGCGTACCGGTGCGGAGCTACGAGATTACCCCCGCGAACGGATTACCCAGGGTCAGATCATCGCGCTTTGAGTTACCCCCGGTCACCTTCCCTCGGAATTATACTTCCTCCCGCAGAATTACACTATTGCTGTGAATAATGCATAGTTTGTTCCACTCTTCTGCGAATAAGTGCTGAAGGGGGTAGAACAATCGCGCGATGATAGTACCCCGCCCACACGAAGCCCGTGGGTGCAACTACAGCCTACAACTGCGTGGTGAAGAAGCAGCAATGCTAGCCGATGTTGTATTTTCGGTGCGTGAGGGTGCAGAAGAGAGGGGAGATGGGGCAGCAACGAGACTCATGAAACATAAACCGGCTGGAATAGCCGCCCCGCCCCGCCTCGCCCCCTCACCTCACCTCACCTCACCTCACCTCACCTCACACCTAGCCCAGCCCACGCCCCGCAGCCCCCCACAGCGTCCATCAGATTGGGAGGGTCAAGGGTTCAACGGTATTGGTGGGGAAAGTGGGAGGGAGAGCAAAGGAAGAGCAACGAGGTGGGTGAAAATGGGGAAGGCGCAAAGAATTGGGGAGAAAGCGGGTAAAGTGGTAGGGGCCGTGGGGTGGAGGCTAGGGGGTGGGAGATGCGCAGGAAAAAGGGTAAGGGCTGGTGGGGGTGGTAGTAGGGGGCGAAGAGGAAGAGTAGGGTAGGGGCAAAACTGAAAGCGTAGAGGAGAGGGGCGGGGGGTAAGGGGCGGAGGGGGGTCGCGATCAGAGATAGCGCGGCATCGCCCCGCCGCCAGCCCACCGACCAATTCACGAGTTCCCGATGCCCATTCAATAATTCCGCGAGTGATTGCCCGTGCCGGCCGGGCCATGGCTCGCCTCGGCCACTGCCGCCCCGCCCCGCACGCCCCGCCCCGCCCCGCGCGCCCCGCCCGCCGAGGTCGAACGTGGGGCGCGGCGGGACACCCGAGCAGCACTACGGCTGGGCTGAAGGTTGGGTCGCAGACGGGGGCCGAACCGTTCCGCACATCATACCGCCCCGCCCCGCCCCGCCCCGCCCCGCCTGCAGCACGGCGAGTGTTCCCGCGACTCTCTGTACCGTTACGCACGCTACAAATTCGTAGCAACATCACGCCGTATAACACGCTGAACTCGTAGGCCAGCGTGCAGCCTTTGATCTGTCGAACGTCCAACTGATATTAGCTCCTGCTCTTTCGTGTATAGGCGCGTGTTTCGTTTCGTGGAAGTCGAGCAGGAAATAACGGTCGGAATCTATCCAACAAATAGAGGACAACGCTGCGTGTCCATTTAATAAAATCGGTAGTGAGCGGTAGTGCGTGTTCTACACTGATGATTATCAAGAGGTTGCCTGAATAAAGTGGTATGAACGTAAACGCGAGAATGGGGGAAATCACAGAGCAAAACGAGAGCCCGAGGAACGGCCCCCCCCCCCCCCCCCCCCCATTCCTCTCCCCCCAAGCCTATGGCTGGCTGGAAAGTTTAGAGGCTACGAAGCAAAGCTTCTGAAACTAGGGAATCCAAGCTGGGCGTCGCATATAACTCTGTAAAAAAATTGGGGGGGAGATTTACCCTTTTATAGACGTCACGGTATTCCCCATGTCATGGAGTGGATATTTGCTCTTGCACTCTTTTTTCGGGAAAATAAACACTTCAATTGGAGGGTTGTTTTCAACCATGGCGTGGCATTTTACCCTCGTGTGTAACTGTTTTCACCTGTGAGAGTATAAATGTATTTTCTATCCACAAGGGTAAAATTGCCCTAATTAAAATCAAGGATAGGGAAATTTCCTCGGTTGGCGGAGTAAAACCTTTTTGCTCTCCATCGTTAAAGTCAAAATTCATTCTCTGTGACAAGGGATAAATTTGCCCTTCCATAACTTGAAAAATGATTTTTGTACAGTGAACTCTGATCCGGCAGTACGTCCTATACTCCCTCCCCCTTCTCACCCTCCCCCTTTCAGGGAGTGAAGAGGGACGGTAGAGGAAGAGAAACTAGAGAGTGGCGAGTAAAAAGCTCGAGTACCGGTCCGGCAGAGCGAGAGGGTTGAACCGTGCAGTGAGGCGGGTCTGGCTGGGAGGCAGGGAATGGAGAAATAAAAGTTGGCAGTGCAAGTTGGCGCAGATCCCAGACTTTTGCAGAGGGAGGCGAGGAGGGATGCGGAGCAGGGCGGGGCGGGGCGGGGCGGGCGGGGCGGGCGGGCGGGCGGGCGGGCGGGGCGGGGCGGGGCGGGGCGGGCGGGGCGGGGCGGCTGCACGAGCTCACAGTGGCGGGGCGGGGTGGGTTGCGGCGACTGCTGGAGGCCGGGCGCGGCGTGCGACTTAACGCCAGCCAGCAACAGCTGATTCCGATCTGCAGCAGGGTGCAGCAGGGACAGAAGGGTGCAGCAGGATGCAGCAAGGGGCAGCAGGGGGCAGCAGGGGAGAGAAGGGCCAGCAGGAACCTGCAGGACGCGCAGCAGGGGCCGGGTCCTGGTCTGGCCTGAGGGTACAACAGACGCCTCGGTGCGCATAGCGCCGGACAGATCGTCCTCGGCCCGGCCAACAAACTTCAGTCAGAAACGCAAAGTAGAAAGGCAAACCCGCTGGCCGCAGACCGGGACGGCAGATCGGTTATTTTATAATAAGAAATTCCGCGTTCGGCAGCAGATCCACCGCACCGCCGCGCCGCGCCGCTCCGCCCGGACCGACCATGGCTTGCTCCGGGCCTCTTTTTACACTTTGCCCTGCGCGTCATCAGACGGGAGAGAGAGATCCAATACGCGGATAATGGGGGTCTTCCTTTACTGAGCTCGCATCTCGACTGGGGTAGGGCGGGGTGGACCTCGCTGGGGGCAGGAAGAGAGTTTCCCTCACAAATCCTCGCCTCGGCCCGGCCACATTCCGACCCGACGGCACAGCAGGGCACGGCAGGGCACGGCAGGGCACGGCAGTGCGCCGAGCACCCTGACCTAGGCCCGGCCCGGCCCGGCCCGGCCCGCCCGGACTCCTGCTGCTGCACGACGACTCTCAGCAGGGAGGGGCGGGGCGGGGCGGGGGCTAAAAGCAATATAAGCTATCCAGAAAAGCACCCTCCCCCGCGGGCCCCCGCGCGCAGTCCGCTGCGCACGCTGGCCGGGCCCGCCCCGCCCCGCCCCGCCCCGCCCCACCCGCGCTCTCTCCGACCGGCCAATATTCATCATTGGCCGATCTATTCCATGAGCGGCAGCGCCAGCGCCAGCGCCGGATGCAGACGAGGAAAGAATGCAGGATACCAGACAAGGGGGAGGGGAGGAAGTGGGGTAGCGACGGGTGGGGGGCGCTGGGGGAAAGCCCGGGGGAGTGCCAGCGGGAGAGCTCGGGGGAGGGCGGGGCGGGGCGGGGCGGCGGCGAGCGGCCTGCAAGCCCGTAGGGCAGGGGCCAGGCGGGGATAATAGGGGCGTAAGCGCGTGCGAAATCCCATCCATTCAGAGGAGCGTTCTTTTTCTCGAGCTGAGTGGGGAGGACGAGAGGCGAGCGAGGCAAGCAGGGGCGGGGCGGGGCGGGGTGAGGTGGGGCGGGGGATGGGGGGTGGGGTCGCGCCGGGGATTACAATGCCGACTACACAATACCCCACCCCGCCCGCTGCATGCTGCGAGAAACAATTTGCAGCGCACACGTCCGTCGCAACGCTACTGCCGCCGTCCCGCCCCGCCCCACCCCGCCCCGCCCCGCGCCCCGCGCCCCGCGCCCCGCGCCCCACTGCGCCGCCGCGCTCCTGGACCCCAGACAACGCTTGCTAAAACGGCATATATTTCAGAGGTAGGTAAAATGGGTGGAGATACATAAAGCCCCGTACCCGACTCCTGTGTATGGAGCAGCGGCAGCAGAGAGGGCGGGAGGGCGGGGGCGGGGATCCTTGCACCAGAACCCGTGCCCCGCCCCGCCCCGCCCCGCCCCGCCACGAGCAGCCGTGACCATAATGAGCTCACACGGGGGCGCACCCGCCCAGACCCACTCGTACAGCCCCACAGCGTCTCCCCAGCGCCAACACACTGTCGGTTTTCCTTGTCCCGTAGCAGCGAGGAGGGGGTGGAGGGGGGGACCGGGCAGGGCAGGGGGGCACGGCTACACACACACATACACACACACAGGCACTCGTGTATGCGCACACAGCCCGTATCAGAACATTGCTAACCACAACCACCACTGAGGTCCTGAGGGGACGGCCTCTGATTTCGGAATAATGACATGGGAAAGGGGTTAGGTTGGCAGTGAGAGAGCTAGTGATCAAGTGAACGAGATAGAGAAAGGGAGAGAGAGGGGGGGGGAGGAGGGGGAGAGAGAGAAAGAAAGTGAGGGGGCAGGCTGACGGGTATGGATGGCGGGGGAGCAGGGAGGGCCCCAAAGGGTAGGCCGGGACGGGAGGGGCGCGGGCGCGCCAAGGACTCGCCGCCACCTGGGGCCCCGCCCCGCCCCGCCCCGGCCCGCCCCGCCCCGCCCCGCCCCGCCCCGCCCCGCCCCGCGCTGAGGGGTAGCGGCCACCAATTAGGGTATACGGGCTAATAGGAGACTGCCCTTGGCAAAGGGGTTGCAGGGGGAGGCGACGTGCAGGCAGGCAGGCGCGCCAGGGGCGGCCCAGGTGGCTCCCCGCCCCGCCCCGCCCCGCAGGCCACCCCTGAGGAGCCCCCCGCCCCCACTGCACAGGAGCGCGGGCTCGCCCATCCACACACGCCCGCCCCGCCACGCCACGCCACGCCCCGCCCCGCCCCGCCCCCAGCCGCTCCCAGACACCGCAGACGGGCGTGGGCGAGCGTTCTATGACAATGTTTGTCTTCTCCAAAGAGACCGCGTCGGCGCCAACGCACCCGCGGCCGCGATACGGACCCCGCGCAGCGCGGCGCGGCGGCACGACCTGCTCCACCTCGAGCAAGCCGTGGGAGCGGAGGGGCAGAGCGGGGTGGGGCGGGGCGGGGCGGGGCGGGGCGGGGCGGGGCGGGCGGGGCGAGCGGGGCGGGCGGGACAGCTGGGGCGCGGGCGGCCCGGACCACGCACGGTGACGCGCGGGTGCGGCGCCGCGAACCCGCTCAGGAACTTGCCGTGCAGGGATTGATGGCACCCTTTTGGTGGCGACGTATGCCTGGATGGAAGAATAGATAGGCGGGAGCTATCGGCATTTGTCGATCATAGCAGAGCAGGGCAGAGCAGGGCAGACCGTGGGGCGGGGCGGGCCGGGCCGGGGGCCGGGCCGCCCTGTCACTCCCACACAGCGAGCGAGAGCGGCGGCGCGGCGGCGGGGAGGTGGCCGGCCAGCACCACACACTGAATTCTTATCAACATGTTTCTTGGCACTGTCATGCTCGTCCTTGACGAGGACCCTGGCGCTCACTCACCTGTCGTACTCCGCGTTGTCCTCGTCGCAGCGCTCGTCCTTGAGGTCCTTCCAGCTCTTGCCGTGGATGCAGGTGGTGACGAGCACCAGGTCGCGCTCGTTGTGCAGGTGGTACAGCGAGTTGCGCGTCTCGGAGCCGATGCCGTGCACGTAGCGCTTGCCCTTGAAGGCCAGCAGGTAGCGCTTGGCGGCGGGGAAGTTGTTGGACGCCACGAAGCCCGGCTCGCCGCCCTTCTCCGGGTGGTTCTTGTGGAAGAGCGGGATAGAGATGTCGAAGCCGGGCCGGAACACGGCCGTGGACATGCTCGCCTTGGCCAGGATCGCCATGCCCGGGTTGAAGCCTGTGCGAGAGGGACAGAGAGAGCAGACGGTGTTATCGCTGGGGAAGTAAAGAGAGAAAGAGAGAGGGAGATGTTATCGGCGGGAGGTTTATTTGAGCCCCCGCTCGGCCCGGCGGACGGCAAGGCGGGCATTCGCTGCGGTTCGCTGCCGACCTGGGCCCGGCCGGCCGGCCGCGGCGCAGGGCGAGGGACGGGGAGGGAACGTTTACAAACCACGCGCACAGCACCGCCCCGCCCAGGCTTGTGCCCGGGCGGCAGGTTTATTTCCGGCACGCGCGGATCACTACAAACAAAACACAGCCATCCTCTTCGCGATCGCAGCCTTTGATTTTCAAGACGACTGAGAGTAATGCGCGAGAGGCACGGCCACGAGGAGCACTACACTACGCCGTTAAATCAAAAGAAATACGAATGCTTTGAGTGGGTGAGGGATTTGAGGCGCTGAGCGACCGGGTACGGTAGCCACACGTCATGCCCGGCAAAATTAGAACTGACCCCAAACGCTTTCTTCGGATGGCATGCAGATGCGGAGCCCGGAGGGGGAGGGGGGGGGTGAAAAAATGAAAATAATGATGCAGCTGCAATGTTGGGGAAGAAGGGGGCGTGTCACGTCGCTACCCCCGCGCCTGATTACCTTATCACCATTCATTTGGTCTGGGTGCTCACTCCCGCGGGGCGGGCGGGGCGGGCGGGGCGGGCGGGGCGGGCGGGGCGGGCGGGGGCGGGGCGCAGGCAGGCCACGGCCGCGGGTCCCACTCCAAGCAAATCACTCACTCTCCACAGGGCGCCGCCCCCACCGTGATCCCCGCGTCGCACGCCGCCCCCTTTTTCTATACCTTCTTTTTTTTTCTGCCCCACCCGGCGGCTACGACACTCACAACAGCTTGCCCCCCCCCCTCCCCCCTTTTCTCCTCGGGCTCCACCACCTCCACACTGCCAGCCTCGCTGAGGGAAGGTACCGCCAAGGTATGCCAGTTCTGGTGGAACGCCCCCGGTCCCCCGGTGACATGCTAACAGAGACCAACGGGCGTAAAGGACGGAAACTTTGTCGACAAACTTTCCAATCTGTGATTCTTTTCAGTACACGGATCTTTGTAAGTTTTAGAGAATATAGTGGAAGACCTATGGAATAAATATGAAAACTGAACTCGGTGGTTTGTCTCAGGTCCTCGCCTCGCAGGCCGGGTGCGGGGTGTGGGTGGGTGGGTGTGGGTGCGCCAGCCTGACGGCCAGGTCGGCCCCGCCCCGCCCCCCCGCCCCGCCCCGCCCCGCCCCGCACCGCCCCGCACCGCGCTGCCACCGGTGTAGGTCACCATCGTAAAACCGCCGAGGATAAAAGTTGGTCGGCGCTCGGCTCGGCTCGGCTCGGCCCGGCCCGGCGCTGCGCGCGAGAGTTTCGGAAATACAAACACAGCAGCCGGCGAAAATTCAGTCGTTTCGACTTTCCAGATATGCCAAGGGACTTACTAGGGGTTGGGACCAGCCAGGTGAGCAGGAGAGGGAAAGGGGGAGGGGGGAGGAGACGGAGGGCCCTAGAGAGGGTGCACTGCCGCTGTGCTGTTGGCAGGGAAAAAAAAAACAGGGGAAAGTTTAAACCAACTGCGTAAGCCTTTCACCTTACCCCAATTTGTGAAAAGTAGCCATTTGGTGATTTGTTTGGCAACTGAAATTTTAACTACTACATGACATTTAATGTACTCTTTAAAAATATGAAGCTTAATACAAGTAGATTGATTTACACTTCAGTTATGACATATTAGTTATGCAAATTTAGCTCCAACAAAAATTTTGCAAGGGAAAAAAAAATTTTAAAAAACCACTTGGCAACGGGAAGACTGAATATTTTTTTCTATTTATAAATATGACATTACACCACTGATATTTTAAAAACTGACAAGAACTTGCAGTCTACAAGACTTTTCAAACTGATAAATTTTAGTTTAGGGTGTATTTTTTCATTTGTGTAGAAATTGTATTGATTATAGAGGCAAGTTCATTATGCAGAAGGTGACTTTAATATCACCTTTCGTAAATATACATAGTTTGGTGTAAACAATTCTTTAAACCATTTCATTAAGCTAACATATTTTTCAGGTACAGTAAAATCAGGCAATTCTTAAAGAAATTGCTTTTACAACTAATAGTCACGGGCTGACTAAAGTGATATATCTTAAAATTTGGTTGATTAATACCAAATGTTAATGTAAATACACTTTGAGTGTTTAAAACAAGATTTTGTCACAAAAAATATAGTTTACAAACTGTAACTGACTTTTTCTAACATCATCAAGCCCTTAAGACATTATACACTAAATAAGGTTATGTTGCCCAGTATCTGTAAACAACACCATAACCTCCTGTCTCTTGAAGGCCACAAATGATTTTATACTTTGTGGATATATATAGCCAAAAGCAGGGTCGCAAGATTCATATGACAAAACTATCTTTTGTACAATAGAGTATAGATAAAAGTACACGAACGGAATTGAGTTTCTCTGAGGTGCAACTTCTCATTTAAGTTTGTAAACCTTTAGATTAATTTTTTTAAAGAGATAATCTTTTTCTCTAAGAGAAACTGATTTCTCTTGTAAGTTCTTGTAGGATTCTATTTGAATCAAATGGAGCTATCTCTTTGCCATCTTAAACAAGCTAATTCTAGAACCAAAACAAATCAGTTAATAATGGAAAAACACTTACCTAAACTCTCTTCGAGGTATTCTGGCCAAGTTCCAGAATACAGATTAAAGATGACATGGTTGCGGCCATTATTCCAAAGTCTTAATCTCTGAATGCGAGATTGAACATTCCTTACATAGTTTTGCGACAACGAATCTCTATCCAGAGTATCAATTGCCAAAACAAACAGACACGCCTGTCCTGGATCTGAAGTGTAATATCTTGATTCTATAATGACATTGAGCAGTTTTTGATACGATGGACTTTGTGGTGGTATGGGTAACTCCGTATCAACTTCACTATCACTATCACTTGAGAACGGGTATACGTAAACTTTGAAGTCTGTTCGACACCGCTCAAAATCAAAGCACGTCTCCATCCGGCACTTGTTGTAGTTGTCTCCTTGAAACTCTCCCAACCGGCGAATGTGTGGAGAAGAGTCCACATCACTATCATACAGCTGATCATTCACATCCAAAAAGTGAGGGAGTTCCTGCGTCACTAGAGTGACACCTTGCTCACTTTTGCTCTTCAGCCGATAGCCACCAAAATAACAATATGCTAGGAAGGCGCAGGATAACAGCACTAGAAGATATCGTTTCTTGGCCTGCATCTCGACCGCGGCCCCGGGACCCTGCCGGCCCGGGCAGATGTCTCACAAGCAGAACCACAACATCCCCCAGGAACCTAACCTCACTTTCCCCTTGTTGACAGCCGCACTCGGCCCACTTCCCCGCCTGTCCATGGCTTTCCCCGGGTCACACGGCGCGCTGGACACCCCATCTCATGGCAGGACACCCGCGGGACACCCGCTCGCCCCCACAGACCGAAACGCCCCGACTCGACAGCGGCCGAGGACACAGTCGCCCACACACTTCGAGGACTTGTACGCTCGCGGCGGCGCGCCGGGCGGCTAGCAGACGACGCGCGGCGCGGGGTAAGCACAGCCGCGGCGCGGAACGGACCGTACTGACAGGACACTGCACGGGCCTGCACGGGCCGCGGCACGGCCTCGGCTCCTGGGTGGAGGGAGGGTGAGAGTGGGGGCGAGGAGCGGAGTGGGGACCCGTCGCGAGACCAGTGCGTCAGCAGCGACCGCAGCGCGCCCGCGCGGTGGCGGAGCGAACCAGAGCGGCGCGGGGCATTTGAAAACCGAAACGGTTTCCCAGTCCCAGTGAGCTGCTGGTGCTGACGTAGCTCGGCAAGAGGACGACCTGTACCGGGTGTTTCATGGACCTCTTACACTTAATTATATTCCTGCAGAGGTGCCTTATTTCTGGCCATGTTCCGAGAGTTTACTAGGCAGGAAGTTGAACAGCCGGCCATACGTACGTTTGTGGCGGCCGGAAAGATATTATGTTTCCTACTTATTCTGTTTCTCAATCCCCAGTCCTATGGAAACATGCTCCCCCTTCTCTAAGTACAGCCACGATGCCGAGCGACCCGGCAACAGTAAAGCACTGCCTAGCGACAAAACTAACTAAGGCTGCACTCTGAGGCACTGAGGCGTCCTCCCGCCGCGCCGCCCTCGGCTGGGGAGGGGAACGCCCGTGAAGTCGTGCATAGGCAACCCATCCAACACGGATGGCGAGCTGTACTGCATGTGGGCTGGTCATCTCAAAATACTGAGCTCTGTTAAGCACGTACCGCCAAAATTTGTACTATGCGCCAAAACTTTGTACTCACTTTGTACTTTCACCCTATCATAGTTTTGGTATTTGTAATAAGATAGTAGCGGTGCTAACACAAATCGATATCGAAGTATTTGTACTGTTCTCATTAATTTGCTACGTACTATGTTAAGAAATATTAAATACATAGCTTATTGACCTGTGTCACGTGTTTTATGGATAAGTGGCTAGTACTGATTCTTTAGAGGTACGTTGTGATATGTGTTGCTATAAAAAGTTTTTCTCACCTTAAATGAGTCCCTTCAAGAACATTTTAACGAACAGCTCAAGTATGTGGTGCGAAAAATATCCCATGTGCTGGTGTTTGTCTTACTTTATCGCAATTTTCACCCTCAGGAGATTTAAGAATTAGTTTCAAACAAATCAATAAAATAATTTGAGAATTACCGCGAACCGTGGTAATATCGAAAGAGATTCTAGCCTGACGATATTTCACAGAATATTTTGGTGGTGGAAAAAAAATCGTTGGGACAACAAATAATGAAAAGACTCGAAGGTATGCCTGGTGCGTGGAGGGGGGGGGGTAAAGGCATGTTGTGGGATCGGTTGTTCTGAGGTGATTGCGCACTGCGTGCTCGCACCGGCACAGCAGCGGGGCGTCTGGCGTGTCCAGCGTTCCTCTCCAGCAGTGGCGGCGGGGCGTGGCGGGGCGTGGCGGGGCGTGGCGGGGCGTGGCGGGGCGTGGCGGGGCGTGGCGGGGCGGGGGTTGGCGCACCCCTTCACCCCCTCCCCTCCGTGCTACTGAGTGGGTCTCTGTGGTCGTTATGACCGAAACTTGGCGTCGTGGAAAAGTTGTGAACCCGCAGCAGAGCGGGAGCGCCCACCGCCCCGCCCCGCCCCGCCCCGCCCCGCCCCGCCCCGCCCCGCCCCGCTCCATCGCCTCTACTGTCCGGACCGGCGCGCCGCAGCCGCACCGCCTCCGTCGTGCTTCGTCTCTTCTCTGATTCTCTTCAAGTGTCGCCAATCGATGTCCCCGCACAATTCGACGTCGTGGCGCTAGAGGAGCGAGGCGCGGCGTGGCGGGGCGTGGCGGGGCGTGGCGGGGTGTAGTGGGGCCCGCCCGCAGGGGCGTGAGGAAGTGGCTCTGCCCGCCGCGTCGCCCGCCCCTTCAAAAAGGCGACTACTTCAGTATAGAAAGCCGTGATTGGCAGGTGTCGCGCCCTGGCGCGGCGGGCCGGGCCCGGACGGGCCGGCGGAGACCCGGGAAAGTATTGGCTTTATTTTTCCTTCATTTCGAAATATTGCGGCTATGGTGACGATAAAACACGCGGGTTCGGCTTCGGAAACTAATGGTGAAATGAAGGAATGCTGAAAGTAGTTGTATAACTTATTTTACACACCATAAGCTTACGGTGAATTTCACCGTAGGATACAGTGAAATTCCCTGTAAGCTTTTAACAGTGAAAAAAGTTCCTGAATTCCAGTACTAGGTAATTAGTCGGGCTTCCGCACGAGAGCGCAGGCGCAGGCTGCCACGGAGGAGCCCCGTGAGCTCAAGATGGTCTCGAGAGAAACGATATACATTCAGAATTTGTCGTACTGTACTCTACCTCGGCCGGCAGGGACACGGTGAGGCAGACGACGGTAAAAAAAACACTCTAACGGAGAAAAATGAAAAAATAAAATATGGGGACACCGCCGGCCGCGCCCTTGGGACATAATGTGAAGAGAGGGAGAGAAAGTGGGGAGGGGGAGAGATGGGGAGGTGGATGGGGAAGGGGGAGAGGAGAGCAGCAAAATAAAAGAAGCCCGTCCCGTCAGAGCTGCTTGACCTTTTGCCGGTCTTTTACAAGCGACGCTTCTCTTTCATTACAAGCTGCCGGATGTGCTCCTCGCAGGCCCGCCCCGCCCCGGGGCGCCAGACCCACTTACCTGCTGATATTATTCCGTAATTTTTATCAAACCCCGCTCTCTCTCTCCCACCCTTATACCTCCCTCTCTCTCTCTCGCTCTCTCCGAGTCGCAGCCCAGTTCAACGTTGTCCGGACGAAAGTTGCAGGTGTGGGTCCGTATTGGACCAAGGGCTTCAATTGACCTCTGTATAAAGTTGCAATGCTTTAAGCAATAGGCAATCCCAACGGGGGCCCTACAAGAAGATATTGTCAGTCAGTAAGTGTGCGTCAGTAAGTACCGACGTACTGAGCGCGGCAGCCCTCGACCAGGAGGAGGGGAGCGGGGGGCGCTCCCGCGGGGCCGCGAGCGAACGGCAGCCATACCCTGACCGCCAGGCCAGGAGAGGACTCCTATTTCACGGCGGGGTGCGGCGAGGTGTAGCCGGGCGGGGCGGGGCGGGGCGGGGCGGGGAGGAGGAGCGTTATGACGCCCATTACAAGGGCAGCCGGAGGCCCGTCCCGCGGCGGAGCCCCAGATGCAGGCCAGAGGCCAGGGCGGGGCGGGGTGGGGCGGGGCGGGGCGACACCCGATAGCCCATCCTATCCTGACCGCGTGTCGCAGGGTTATGCCCCAGCACGTGGCGAGGCGATCGGGAACGCCCATGCCGCCCCGCCCCCTCCCGTCGTTCTCGCCCGCCCGCCCCGCCCCGCGGGGTTCGGCAGGCGTCCTGCGTCCAGCCTCGCTGCCAAGGACTTTGCCAGCCCTGCTAGGCTCAATTCTTAGTTTTGCATTTCTTTATGACTCATAACACTCGATTATTTTTTTTCGATGTAAATTTCAAAGTAGCCCCATACGCAGTGTTCGTGTGTCTGTGTGTGTGAGGAGACTGGGGGCAATAAGATAACGTAGATAGCTCAATCGGGTTTTCCCCGCTGCGACGACAAATAACCGCAACCGCGATTTCCCGCCCGCTCCGCCATGCCCCGCCGGCGTCTTTCCTTTAAGCGTAATCTGGCGCTGGCGGCCACCCACGTCCCTCTCCGCGCTCCTGTTACCCAAATCCTGCTGATCCAAGCTCGCCCCCTCTCTCTCCCTCTCTCCGCGGCTCTCTGGCTCTCTCACACCACCTCGCCCTTCCGCTCTCACCCCCCTTGGCCTCCCCACCCCTCTCCCCTCACTCCAACCCCTCCTCCGAAGCGCTCTTCGTCGACGTCGTTCCATTGGTATCACTATATAGCGAACATGTATCAGCACACGGAGAGCGGGCGGGCGGGGCGGGGCGGGGCGGGGCGGGGCGGGCGCGGGTGGATGCAGGGCGGCAGGGGCATAGCCTGGAGCACATTGAAAGAGAATCGGGGGTGCTTGGGTGGGGCGGGGCGGGGCGGGGCGGGGCGGCACGGGACGCTTTAGCAGCAAGGGCTCCGCGGGAACAAGCAATGAATACGAAATAGGACATCGACCAGCCTGGCTCCAGGACCGCGACGGGACGGGAGCCGTGCAGCGGGGCCACGCCTCCCCGCGCCACGCCTCCCCGCGCCACGACGAGCAGCCCAACGCAGCGCCATAGCGTCAGGTGTAGGTAGAGGTGTGGGCAGGCGGGGCGGGGCGGGGCGGGGCGGGGCGGGGTGGGGCTGGGCGGGGCGGGGCGGGGCGGGGCGGTTCCCGCGCGAGTAGCTACCGCCCTGCACGCCCCGCTGTTTGCCGGCGCGTCCTCCACTCGAGGTGGAGTAGTCGACCCCGCCCGACCCGGCGCGGCCCGGCGGGAGTGTAGACTCAGACCCAGCGCAGCGCAGCGCGGTACACAGATTAGTTTCGGCGGGTTCTTTGAGCACCCCGCGCCCGCGGTGGCTGCGCACGCGGGTCTCGTGCCGTGCTGACGGCGGCGGCACGTCGCAGAGGGGGAGGGGGGCTTCGGTAAGAACCTCCAGCTAGAGCAGCCTCGGGTTGGGTCCGGTGTGAATCGCGGGCAACTGCAAAAAAGCGCAGCGACTGTCTAAAAAAAAACATAAAGACATATCGACACTGCTCATAGCACCAGGTGGGCAGTGGTTCGAATGCCGGTCACATTTGCTGTGGCTCTTGGGCAAGTTACAGTCATCGCTTTATATGATGCAGCCAGCGGGCCGCCGCCCACCTGGATTGGACCCGCGCATCTCCCCGCGAGCCTCAGCCGAACGGCTTGCGGTCCCATCCGGGAATGGTCACGGGCATGGGGACGGTGCGGTGGGCGCGGCGGGGCCGGCCCCGGCCGTGGGGGCGGGGCGGGGCGGGGCGGAGCGGGGTAAGTGCGTATGATAACATCGGTCGATCTGCCTGCCTGTGCGAAGCCCAGGGGTTTTATCGTGTCCCCTCACGAGGCGAGCAGGGCGGTGCAGGAGGCCTTGGCAGGGCCTCCCCCCGCCCCGGGCGGGGTAGGCCAGGCCAGCGGCCACGTCCAGTCAGAGGCGTTGTGGGCGCGGCCATGACGGCCGCACCGGGGCAGGGCGGGGCGGGGCGGGGCGGGGCAAGGTGTAAAGAAAGGGGCAAGTCGCCCGGCCGGCCGGGCGCGGCCCCGTAACCCTGCGCTGTGGCAGCACAGCGCCCCCGCACCGCACCGGCCGGAAGACCGGGCCCGAACCGGATACTGCACCCCAACGCCCCCGGGGCCCTGGCGCTGGGTGCGGGGCCCGGAGCGGGGCCCGGAGCGGGCCCGGGGGCTCCCGCCACACCCCACTGCCGCGCCGCGCCGCGCCGAGGCAAAGACAAAGGCAAACCTCCAGGGTAGGGCCCGGCCGGGCAGGGTGCGGTGGGGTACGGTAACGCACGCTGGGTAGCTTGTCGATAATGCTCGCTGATTACGTAATTAGAGCTCGTGCGGTATTGAGGCGCTGCAGCGGGCTGGGGCTGGATCCTGAGGCGGGGCCGGGCGGGAGCCGTGGCCTGCGGCCGCTGCGGTGCCGTGCAGGCTGCCGGCCCCGGCCCGGCCCGGTCCGGTGCCCCTCCGCCCCCACCGCGCCCGGCTCGGCCCGGCCCTGCACGGCCCGCCGCGCGCGCCCACGCCCACGCCACCGCCGTATTTTTCATACCCGTTGTAATGAGAGGCGCACACCGACAGCGTCACCGCGGCGCTGCCCTGCCTCTGCCCGCCATTCGCTGGGTCGTGATCACGTGGCTCGCACGCACCCGCCCGCGCGGACACTCACACACACACACACTCACTCACGCACGCACGGCCGCCCGGGTGCTTCCGGTACTTCCGGTACGCCGCCGGGCGCGCCGCGGTCCACCACTCCAGTTTCCGCCGCGCCGCGCCGTCGACCGGATCGCTGCCGCTGCCGCCGTTCAGAGCGCGCCGTCGTGTCGTCGTGTTGCGTGACCGCGTCGCGCCGTCGTCACCGAGGCCCTGTTCGTGGCGTCCCGCCGCCCATACCCGGCCCGGCCCCGCGGCCCGCGAGGCTCTCGGCTCTGGCTGACCAGTGGCCGGTGTGCGCCGCTCGACAAGCGCCAGCACTTCCCCGTCCAGGCCGAGGCCAACGCAACAAGGTCCGACAACGGCCCTGGCGCTGAGGTTGGCGCCAAGCAGGCCTCGCTGAGTAGGTGGTCGAGTAGGTCACGGCCGAGGCCAGGCCGCCAGCAGCGCACTGGGTTGTCGGTGCGCGCCGCCGCACCATGGCCGAGGTGAGCGTGGCCGGGCTCGAGGCCCACGGCCCTGGGGAACGAGGCTGACCTCCTCGTCGCCGTCCTGGAGAGAGCCCCGGCCAGCCCCGGCCAGCCCTGGAGGCACGAGACTCCCATGGCCGGCGGGTAGGGAGGTCCGCAGCCTTCAATGACCGCAGAGTGTCACCGGGGCGCGGGCGCGGGGTGCGGCCCGAGCGGAACAGCAGCGCGCACTGCAGCCTCCGGGAGCAGACCGTCGCGCACGAGCCAGATAATGGGTAAGTCGAGGTGTTTTCACCAGTACCTCTGCGACAAACTAATCATAGACTCGTAGGTGCGTGAGAAAAATGCAGTCACCTGCAAGAAAAGTGCGCGACATTCGCCCTCTTGGATGTCCTCCGCATTTATTTACGTATAATGGCATGTTACTCCAAGCAAGTCTGCTAAAGAGTGGTAAAACGCGAAATTCGAATTCTTTTTTAACTGAGAGCTCTACAAAACTCTTTGCAAACAGTCCTACCTGATCAACGCACAGCATAGGATGTGTCTTTTCCGCTCTCCCCATTTGCTCCTTTACTGATTCAGTGCGCGGCGCGGCGCGCGGCGCGGCGGGGCCGCTAATGTGGAGTGACTCTGACGGCGGTGGCCCAGTGCCCTTGGTCCAGAAACAAACTTGCGAACCTCATCTGGCCGCCGCGCTGCGCCGCGCCGCGCCGAAATAAAAATGGAGCATGAAGGTCTCTCTAATCGCAGCTGCTCATCGGCGCACAGCGCGCGGCCAGGGCACGTCATGCGGGCGTCACCACCGCGACTCGACTAGGAGTCGCAAAAATATCCTTATTTGTGCGGGGGTCCGTAACTTATCGAAAACTCTAGGATCTATTTCAAATAACAAACGTTGTAGTTATTTACGTTCCATATCAAATCAAAGTACACTGCACTTTAAAAAGCGCATATAAATTAAGATAGTTTCTGGTAGTTCTAGCGGTGCCTTTAGTGGCCTACTGTACGTCGGGCTACAGGACCACAGTGCCACACCCGCATGCAGGGTGGCCCGGGCGTCGGCCCGGGCGTCGGCCCCGGCCCCCATCCGACGCCAAACTGTCTGCACTTTCTCCATGATAACACGGAGGGGCAGGACGGGCCCGGGCCGGGCCGGGCCGGGCCGGGCCGGGGCGTCAACTGTACCCAAATTACACCACACACACACACGCGCGCGCACGCACACCGCTAGACTACGCGGGAATGGTCGCGATCGGCAGCACCAGCACCTTGTCCCCGGTGAGCAAATACTCTACGCCCCAAAGTGTAACGCTCAAAAGTAAATACAGTAACCATCAACAGCAGTCCCTCGGTCCCTCCCGCACCTCCCTCCCCACCAGAGAGGTGTGGATGCGGGCCGGCCCGGCCTACACAAGTGCGTTGGGGTTGCCTACCCCTCCGCCGTTAGGCGTTCTCTCGTGCAGCGGGAGGGGAGGGGCGGGGCGGGGCGGGGCGGGCGGGGCGGGGCGGCCGCTGCCTCGCGCTTCAGACCCTGATCACCAGTGTTCCACTGACACACACTTACAAACTAACAGTATGTTGAACACTTTTATACGGCCATTTTCAGAGCCCATGAATTGTTAATGAGAGAAAATCCCCATACGAAATATATTACTTAGCTTTAGCGTCTAAAAATGCGTTCAACTGTCAGTTCTGATGACAGGGCAGCCACGACTGCTCCCGGACCATACGGAGACCCTAATGCGAAACGAATGCGAGGTCGGTAATCCGTGCCGCCTACAAGTCCAGGCCACGCGCTGCGCTGGCCTGAGCCCGGGCCGCGGCCGGCGCAGAGCAACAGAGCTTTGTGGAGGAGACGGCGGGGCGGGGCGGGCAGCGCCAGCGGGCGTCCGCGGGGGTACAGGGCCGGACGGGGCAGCGGCCGCTGCTCTATGGTCTCCTGCACCCTATCTGAATGGGGAAGACGCGACATGAGGGATGGAGGCTGACATGAGGTGGGCGGGGGGGGGGGGGGAGCGGCTAAGCCAGGCCGGCCCGGCTCTGGCCACTCACATGGCCTCCCCTCCCGCCCTCGCACATCCCACTCCCGCGCTCCTCCTCAGTCCTCTCTGATCATTGCGGACCGGGACGGATCCCCGTGCTCAGCCCTCCCCCCTGACCCATCTCCCCTCCTCCCCCGCGCCACTCTCGGCAGCGCGGCTCACCAGCTCAGCCCGCGGGTCCGCCACGCCCCGCCTCGCCCGGCCCCGCCCCGCCACGCCCCGCCACGCTCTGCACAGGGCTGCTCTGTCAAGTGGACAAATGCTTCTTTAAATGGAGTTCCTCCCCCGTGACAAGGATGATCCCGTGCCCCTCCACTACGGACCCCCCCTCCCCCCCCCCCCCCTGCCCCCACCCGCCAGCTCTCGCCGCAGCGTTACCAAAAGTAGACTCATCTTCACCCGGGAGGCGTGGGGGCGGGGGTGCGTCCGCAGAGCTTAAGCGTATAAGAGATAAACTCCGTCCGGAGGCATTCATTTCTCCCCGCTTTACCCCTTCCCTACGCCCCTCCCCCACCCCGCTCCAACCCCCCCTCCCCCCTCCCTACCTTTTTATGCCCTCAGCCCGCTGGCCCGAGCAGCGGCGCCCCTCAAAACGCGATTTACGAGTCCCGCTCAAAATTAAGTGCGACTTGGCCACATCATGCCCCCGCGCTCCACCCAGCGCCCCCCGCCTCGCCGGCCGCCGCTAGCTGGAACTCGCCCTGGAAGTTTGTGCAAGCCCAGGTGGTAAAAAAGACTAGGCGGCGGCAGGACGCCCCGCCGCGCCCCCCCCCACCCCGCCCCGCCCCGCCCCACCCCGACCCGGCGCGACGCTGTGCGCCTCGCTGTACCGCGGCCTAACACTGCCCTGCACCACCGCGGCCACCCCGCCCCGCCCGCCCAACGCGCTCGCCAACCAGGGGCTGAGGGAGTAAGGGACAGATAGCCTTAACCACCTGTGTGTTGGATGTGAGAACAGAACACCAATGCTCTAGCCCGCCGCCCGCATGGCCACTCGCACCTTCAGCCCACGTGTTCCTCCATTCTGACCTACGGCCCATTCATCCTGTGTGTCTCGGCGGTCGCGCAGCGGAGAAACACGGCACCAGCCTAGTCGGTCCTCCCTCCTCCCTCGCTCGCCTCGCCTCGGCGTCTCCCGCTGCGGAATACGCGGCGACGGGTGGCGGCCAGCTGTTACAGTAGAGGCAGTAGAGGCACCAAGGCGGGCGGGACGTGACCCGGGGGGGGGGGGGGGGGGGTCCAGTACTGCAGAGGTCCGCCTGGAGACAAGGGAGCGTGCGAGCGAGTGCGAGTGAGAGGAGAAGAGAGAGAGGGAGAGAGAGAGAGCGAGAGAGAGAGAGAGAGAGAGAGAGAGAGAGAGAGAGAGAGAGAGAGAGAGAGAGAGAGAGAGAGAGAGAGAGAGAGAGAGAGAGAGCTGTATTCGAGAGCGGCGGGTGCATAGCAGTGGCACAAGGCGCGCCAGCTTGTCTGGTCTATATGCACAAACAGTGAGACACCCCCTCCCTCCCTCCTACCCTCCCTCTCTCCCCCGTCTCTCCCTCTCGCTTCCTATCAGTATCTTCCTCCCTCTCGCCCTTTCCCTCCCTGTAGTCCAGTCCACTCTCTGCATCTCTCTCGCACTTTCTGTCGCCGCCTCTGGTTGCTTTGGTCCCTTCTCGCTTTTACTCTTGGTGTCAATTTATGCAGCAGCTGCCCCTGAGCCCGGAGGGGGAGGTGGGGGTCGAGAGGCGCCCCGCCCCGCCCCGCCCCGCCCCGCCCCGCCTCGCCCCATGGCTGGACTGTGGGGCCTGCGCCGCCGCGGGTCCTTAGAGGGGCGTTAGCGCGGGGCAGCTAGAAAAAGATATCTCAGCCGGCTGGATTGTTAAAGGCAGTAACAGAACCGTGACAAAATACTGCCGTGTATTTAACACGAGACGAGGGGGAATCAACTCCGGGAATCTGGTGGACACGCCCACACCCGCCCTGGCAAAGCAGTGTAGAATGTCGACCTTCTTTTTCACCCGTGTAGCGCTGCTAAAGGAGCTTCTTGTTTTCCTTCCAGGCGCAGAGCACAGACCCCCGCGAGGCGGCCTCCTGCTGGCCCTGCTGGTCCTGCTGGCCGCGCCGGCCCTGCTCGCGGTGCAGCTCGGCCCGCAGGACGGACCTGTCCTGCTGCGGCAGGGCACCATCAGAGGGGTGAGTCACTCATGATAAGAGAGTCGAGTGTCGTGTCGTCAGCAGGCAGGCCGAGGTGCGGGGGACTGTACACGTACACGTACCGGGCGTTTCATAAAAGACGCAGGTGCGGGCGGGTTTGCCTACCCAAGGGGCTATGGCGCCTTACAGGGAGATCGGGTAGGCAAACCCGCCCGCCCCTGCGTCTTTTATGAAACGCCCGGTACAGCGCTGTGCCCGGCCCGGCCCGGCCGGGACCAGCAAGTCAGTGTGTCGAGTGTACGACTGTACGACACCGCGCATCGTTGCCTTTATGTGGTGGTATGAAAAAAAGAGTAAAAGAGTACCAGGTGTTTAAGAGAACACGTGACATTTTGCGGGTTTGCCTACCTGCTCCAGCCGTAAGGCGCCGTGGCCGCCTGGGTAGGCAGACCCGCAACACTATTATGTGTTCTCTGAAACGCCCAGTACGTGTGTATTTAGCGCGTGTAAGTAGAGAATGTGCAACGATTACAACATAAAACAATGACAGATGCGTGTTCAATGCCAAAATTTTGGTTTTCTCTAAGGAACGCCGTTTACTGGTCATTTTTGATGCCAAATTTTTTGCATTCTCCGAAAACAACGCCAATTTTTGGCGTCCAAAGAGGAAGAGTGCCAAATTTTGGCGTTAAAAATGGCCAAATATTGGCGTTCTTTTGGAGGAGGCCACTGGTTTAACAGTGTTGGAGTTTGAGCAGACCCGCAGCAGTGTCCGCAGCGGCCCGCCTGGTGTGCGCCGCGGTGCTGCAGTGCGCGGGTCCCTCCTCACACCGGCCCCAGCTCAGCGCCCCGCACCGCACCGCACCGCACCGCACAGCCGCGCGGCGCCGCCGTGTTTTGACGGCCACGTGTGGCGCGGTGCGGCGCGGCGGTGCGGCGGCGCGACCGGAAGCGGCTGAGCTGCGCCGCGCGCAATGGACTGAGACTCAGCGCCCCCCCCCCCCCCTCTCACCGTCCATATGCTGTATAGTCAGCTGCTATCCTCATTTCCCCGCAATGCCACAAAACGTACGCGTTATCACAAAGCGCCCGTGATGTGTTTTTTTTTCTGTGTATTTATTTTCTGTATCATTGGACCGATCCGATGAAGGATAACTGCACGGTAGTAACCAAACAGGGGCTAACTTAGCGAAGCTGGCGTACACCAGTTTTAGTTCCGGAACTTAAAAAAATTGATGGAATTTTTTTTAAAAAAGAAAAAACCTTAAAATTTTCACTTTTGCTCGCTTTTGCTAGAAGATGTACATCGTCAATTTTTACGCGCCGATGGTAGGCAGAGTGCGTAGTGGTGCTGGGCTGGGCAGGCAGGAGCCACCTGGCCCTGATGGCGGTGGTGTCAGCTGGATGCCACGGAGCGGCGCGGCGCGGCGCGTCGTCGAGCTTGAGTGCAGGAGCATTTCGAATTCGGTCCCACGCCTCTCACTTCTGTCGCCTGTTTTGTGTGGCACTTTTTTTTGTCGGCCTCTTACTGTTTCCGCTCAGAGATTCGTCGGAATTCCCTATTACGGCTGTCTGCCGTCGCGGCACGGAGTCTACAGCAGCGGAGAAAAAAGAAAGTCCGCCCTCCACTCACAGCCACCCCGGCCGGGCCCCGCCCGCGAGCGCGGTGACAGATCGCGGAGCGGAGCACTCATGCACAGGCGTGACGCGGGGGCTCAGCACTAGGCTCAGCACCCTCAGCACCAGGCTCAGCACCAGGCTCAGCACCAGGCTCAGCACTAGGCTCAGCACGCCCAGCACCAGGCTCAGCACGCCCAGCACCAGGCTCAGCACCAGGCTCAGCACCAGGCTCAGCACCAGGCTCAGCACCAGGCTCAGCACCAGGCTCAGCACCAGGCTCAGCACTAGGCTCAGCACGCTCAGCACCATGCTCAGCACCAGGCTCAGCACCAGGCTCAGCACTAGGCTCAGCACGCCCAGCACCAGGCTCAGCACCAGGCTCAGCACACGTGTCGCTGCTCTCTGCCGATTAAAACAACTACCAGACCAGAAAGCAGCAGACGAATTGGAGAGGAAACGATCGCGATTGGGTGCGGAGTTAAATTAAATGCCTCTCAATAACACTCACATCACAGCGCTTAACGCTTCGTGACACTTGCCGAGAGGAGAGAGAAAGAAAGAAAAGTTTTCGGAGACATGATTGCGGAATGATGAAGACACGTGGACTGGACCAGATTGGGCCGTAAATCACGGGCGCTAGCAGCTGGCCGGACCACCAGGCCAGGGAGAAGCAGGCGCACACGGGCTTTACTCGTTCAAATGTACGAATGGGGGTCACGCACCTACAAGTAGCGTGTGATCTTCACACAGTTGCGGCTTTCCACATCTGTGAGTTTCAATAATAATTTTTTTAAAATGACATACAAAATTGGCAGATCTGACCGCTGAGAAATCAGGGAACGCCAGTCCCTCAAATCACTTTCATAATCTATTCACACGTAAATGAAGGGTTGCCTCTTGTAAATGAGATTTAGGTTTACCGCACCGTGGGCAAATTGTGAGAGTTGATATTTGGTCCGTCAGCGGGGCGGGGCGGGGCGGGCCCGCGGGTCGAGTTTGAAACAGAGCTTTGGGCCGCGCCTCCCGCGCCGCTCTGCTGCCGGAATTTAAAGCAAGTTGAGACTAAGGTGTTTGTCATCTGCCTCCCCCTCGCTGCGGTCTTACATGTCTCTCTCAGTCGAGGCGGGACCGGGACCGGGGCGGCGCGGGGCGGCGCGGGGCGGGGCCCAGTTCAACCCGTTGGCTCCAGCCTGATCCTACTTACCCAACTCGTGCCGCCCCGCCCCGCCCCCGCCCCACCCCCGACAGGGAAGCTCCCACGGACGGCATCAAATTGATTCAAAGCGGCAGAGGGCTGGCGCGAGGGGAGCGAAAGTCATCGGAAGGGTCGCGTTTTAAGTATCGCAATGGCTGGCGCGCCAGCGCACGTACATGTCGACTCGAACTACAGTCTCGATAAAATAGTAATCTAGGCACTGCACTCAGATTCTTCGGCGAAATTCTTTGTGGAAACGAGTCAAACTTATTTTATCTAAAGGCTTTTCCCCGGTCTTTCCTACAGCAAGTTTTCTGAAGAAAGACAGGGATGTATTCGACAGTCACAGAGGTAAGGGGCCGGGCCCGGACACATCGCGTCGTCCACAGAGCGGTTTCAGCGTGCCCAGGTCGCGGGCCGGGCCGGGCCGGGCCCGGGACCACTCCGCGTCGAGGATCTTCCTCGCGAGTCGATCGGTTTTACATTATTTACCCGAGGCGCGCGGCTGTTCGAGATCGCCATATCTTGGAGCTGTCCAACCCTTCTCCTCCTCCATCCCCTCGTCCTCTTTGTGAGCGTTCGCGCCGTCCTTCCCTTACGCTCCACACTCACTTCACCCTTACCCAACAGTAGCCGGCCTCGGCCCCTGCCCGCCGCGCCGGGGCAGTGCTTGTGCAGGGCGGGGCGGGGCGGGGCGGGGCGGGGCGGGGAGGGGCACTGTGTACACTTCATTCCCTCCAAGCCACCCCTTGAGCCCCTCCTCACGTCCCCCGTCTTTTGCCATCTCTTTATTCTTCCCACCGATCGTCTTCATGGCCGCCTGCTGCACTATGGACCCTGTGCCCCGCCCCGCCCCGCCCCGCCCCGGCAGTGGGTTAAAGAGCTCCCTTACCTGCCCAGGTATATACTGCTCGCCAGCCGAGCCCAAGCACGACGTTTCATCTGGCAGAGTGAAATATGAAAATGCCTTGGCCTCTGAACGAGCGATAAATCCTGTCTGGCCTGGGGAAAGAGAAGAGCCGAGCGGCGCGACGCCCGCAGCCCGCCCGGAGCCCGCCCGGAGCCCGCCCGGAGCCCGCCCGGAGACCACCCGGAGCCCGCCCGGAGCCCGCCCGGAGCCTGCCCTAAGTGGTGACCACCCGGAGCATACACCCGAAAGCGCACGTGAAATGCAAATGAAGTGTTCAATAAGAAATCCTCTTGATAAGCGAAATAGAGGATTGTGCTAAGCGCGTGTTCTTGTGCTAAACACAAGCACCCTCTTTTAAAGAGAAAATTTGGGTACCTCTCGGTCCCGGTGCAAGCCTGGAGCTTGGAAAGGCACTAGGGGTATTCTTTACAATTACGTGAAATTATTGTTTCAGATGCGAGTCCTGACGGAGAACAGGCACGGCGTCCTCGCCTACCTCGGCATCCCATATGCCGAGCCGCCTGTCGGTGAGCTGCGGTTTTCGGTGAGTGCTCGATTCTTTCTTTTGTCTTGGCACACTTGGAGTGGGATTACGCGGGAGTACTAGGTTTAACAAAACAAACAAAAAAAACGAACAGTATGCGGGTCGGCTGGCCACTCCGGCGTTATCGTATCATTTTCCCTACCGGTGACCACTCGGATTTATGGAAGGAGGCGGCAAAGAAGAAGGCAGGAAAAAAGAGAAAAGCACAGAAACAGGGTGGGTTGGTCTTGGGCGCGGCCCCCCGCAGGGCAGGGCCGTATACGAGGGGAGGGGGAGAGGGTGGGTAACCCCCCGCAGGGAAGCGCAGTGCAGCGCACGGCACGGCGGGGGATCACAGAGGAGTACAAGTTGGGGCTGTTTCTAGTAAGCACGTACCGGTAGGTCCACAACCCGAGGCTGCAGGGGGGGGGGGGAGGCGGGGCCTTGAGCCCTCTCACGCCCGCCGCGCCGGCGGGAGGGCGGGGCTCGCTGGTCACCCCTGCTCCCCGGCGGGGCGGGGCGGGGCGGGGCGGGGCGGGGCGGGGCGGGGCGGGGCGGGGCGGGGCCCCACCTGCACACTCGTCGCGCCGCTCTCCCGGTCTGGTCCCAGTGGTTGGCTGGGATATTCGCCTCGATCACACGCGATACACAGGTAGTACCAGGTGCCGGTGCCGGTGCCGGTACCCCGCAGGACCTGTTGGAGTGGAGCGACACCGACGCGACGCGACACCGCACGACATGACATACGGGTGGCTGCCCCCTCGCAAGGCGCCTCCACAGTGGACGCCCGCACACTTGAAGGTGAGCAGATTCCCCTGGATTCGCCTGTGAGCGGGGCGGGGCGGGGCGGGGCGGGGCAGCAGGGAGCGACTGCAGCCCCCGCAGTCCTGACACCCGGCCGCCGCTCCGCTGCGTCGACATGACATGCCTCGAGTTTTCATTTACGAGACGGCGAGGAAGGAGGCGAATAGGGACCGGCCGGGGGCGGGCCGGGGCGGGCCGGGGAGGGCGCCAAGCTTGAACGCGAAATAAGGAAATAAATAAGTCGGCCGAGGATGTAAATTTCAGTCCGGGGATAAGCTCTGGGAGAGCTTTGTGTACACTCTCCTCCCCGCCACGCCCCGCCACGCCCTGCAGCGCAGCAGCGCGAGGCCAGGCCAGCCAGGGCGCCGGTTATGTTATATTCATGCGCACAACTGCCTGCTAAGAAGAGTTTTGCACTCCGGAGGAATCCAGGCCCCTCCACCCTCTCGCGCACCCATGCGCCCTCCTGCCAGCCTGGCTTTAGGAATTGGCCCAGCTTGGCCCTGCCCTGGCGCGGCGGGGCGCGTCGGGCCGCCGGCCATCTGTCCACGGACCTGCACGCCGCGGGGCGGGGCGAGGTGTGCCGGAGTGCGAGCCTTGGTGTTCCCAGGGCGCAGTGCGCAGCGCTCGCTTTAACTTGCGGGGCAGGGTGGGGTGGGGCGGGGTGGGGCGGGGTGGGGCGGGCCGGGGCGGGAGGCGGGGGAGGCCAGCGTCTGAGATGAAAACGTCACGTCCTGTTACGTTCATCGTTGGACCTGGGAGAGGAGCGGGACGTAAAAAGCTCTGGAGGGGAGCTGGGGGCGCATCGCAGAGGTCCGCTCAAAGACACCGCGCCGCTCTGATTCAGCAGGTCCAGTTGTTGTCTCTGACAGCCAGCACGACTTAGTCGCTTTGCCTCCAAAATGGCATTTGTCGCTTGCCACAGCACACCTTAGTCGCTCCCATGTAGAACACCTTTGGGTCCTGTGGCTCCAGGGAAAGACAGGGGAAAGGTGGGCTGTTACTGCACACCTTGGACCCTGCATATGTAAAGAGCAGTGGGTATATTAATCCCATCAATACCATGCAGTGTGAGGAACTCACAGGACCCAAAGGTGTTTTTACATGTGAGCGACTAAGGTGTGCTGTGGCAGAGCGACTGAGGTGTGCTGTGGCAGAGCGACAAAGGTGTACCATTTTTGGAGGCAAGCGACTAAGTCGTGCTCTCAGGGAACACCCAGGTTTTACAGTGCAGTTGTTGTCTCTCATCAGATAACGCGTACTTTTCTCTTTCTCTCGCCTGCAGGCCCCCGCGCGCCACCGGGGATGGAACGGCACCCTGGCGGCCACGTCCTTCCGGCCGGCCTGCCCGCAGCCCGAGCAGGCCGAGGCGCTGGCCGCCGGCCCCGGCCCCGGCCCCGCCGCCACGGCCTCGGACCAGCAGGACGAAGACTGCCTCTTCCTCAACGTCTGGTCCCCGGAGGTGAGTTGTCCGGCAGAAGGGGGAGCAGGGTGGGGGTGGGGAGGGCGTGGGGAGTCTCCTGAATTGTGCATGACGAAGACCACTCCGGGCCGGGCCGGGCGCGGTATATGGTAGTGGGGACGAGTCTCAGGGACGGGTCCACGGAACATGCCCCGCTGCGCCACGCAAGTTGGTGCGCCTTCTTCCTCCTCTTTTTGTAAAAAAAACAAACAAAAAAAGCGTCGGTACTGGACCTTGTTATAGGGCGCTGGGCCGCGCCAGGTCATTCCTCGCGAGCAGTATACACGCCCCGCCCCGCCCCTGTGTCGCACAACGGTGGACAAGAGTTTTGTTGCCGGGGAAAGGCGCGGAGTCAGGCGGGGAAAGGCAAGCACTATGTGGAATCAAGCCGAGGTTATTCACTGTCAAAAGAAACTAGAAGGGGTGTTTCCCGTCTGGTGTGGCAACGCCCCCTTTCTCTCGATAGACGGTTAACCCGCGGTACACATTGTGTATGGTTATGAATAAGAGATCAGGCTTTTTCTAACGGGCGCTGCACACACTTGATTTTTCTCTAACGGGCGTGATGCAGATCGTGAGGGACCTAACTCCTCGACAGTGTCGCCTGCCGGGCGGGCCGGGCGGAGCGCGCGCACCCGTACCCTCAACCCTCCTTCGAGAAGGCGGCGCCGGCGCACGGCGCAGAGACGGCAGAGACATCCCAAAGTCAACGAGGCACCTGACAAAGCGAACAGAACAGCCAGTTCAGTTGGAGGGAAGTTAGTCAAAACCCCGTTGCGCCTCGAGCGGCCCTGCCCCGCCCCGCCCCGCCCCGCCCCGCCCCGCCCCGCCCCGCCCTGCACTGCACTGCACTGCACTTCGGCGCGGTTCGGGGCCGGGCGCGTCGCAGCATACGTCTGACTGCAGGCGTCGCGGAGCTCACAGGGAAGGGATCACATCGCGAGTTTCAGAACATAAGAGAACCTCGGCCTGGCCTCACCACTCCCGGCCCGCAGGGGCGTAGGGAGCCTGGGGCCGGGGCACGTGCCCCCCCACTTTTGGGGGGGGCGTAAGTAAGAAAATTTACCCGGAATAGTGATTGCTTTCGGTAAAGCTCAAGCAGTTCACTATCGGCACCCTGCGCCTGGCGGTTTGAGTAGAATAAAAGAAAAATTCTTCATGTTTAGCAATAATTTTTTTCTTCTACGGCCCCTTTGAGGTAGGCAACACACACGACGTGCCCCCCCACTTTTCAAAACCTTCCTACGCCCCTGCCGGCCCGGCCCGGTGTGTTACATCCATATGTCTCGCCTTATAGCCTGTCCCCGTCTCCTAACGTCAAGTTCCGCCTCAATGGTGCGCACTCTTGCTGTGCTGCGACAAAAAATTGTTCCCCCTATACATACCCGTGCGCGAGGGCGGGGCGGGCACGATGGAGGCGAAGCGGAGCATGTTTGCGAATCATTTTCCGTCGATTTGACGTGAGGTTTGGCCGCCCCACCCCACCCCGCCCCGCCCCGCCTGCCGATGCCTGCCGCTTGTCGCTCTAACTGACGTCAAAGAAGCGCGTCAGGCCCCTGCGCCCCGCCCCGCCCCGCCCCGCCCCGCCCCCCCCCGCCCCGCCGCGCCCCGCCCCACCCCGCCCCTTCAACGTGAATGAGGCCGTGCTGGTGTTCCAGGGCGCGACGGCGTTCAGACCTGTACCGGTTATCGTGATCCTGGAGGGTCGCGGCTTCGTCTCCGGGAGGCCGTCAGCGCTACCCGCCCAGGACCTCGCCGCCGAGGGCGTGGTGGTGGTCACAGTCTCATACCGCCTCAACGTGTTCGGTAAGTCATGAAAAGTGAATCAAAGTCACGGCGAGCTCGGCAGGTAACGGCTCATCAAGATTTCATCGGATCTGCAGTACTGGCGGCTATACCAAGAACACCAAAATGCAGGTGGAGATACCGGCGGGAGGGGACGAGGGAGGGCTGGTGCCGGTGGGGTGGGCTGACGCTGCTGAGGGCGGGGCGGGGCGGGGCGGGGCGGGGCGGGGCGGGGCGCGGCGCGGACAGCTCCCCCAGTCTGAGCAGGGCTGGTGACACGTTGTCACGCTGTGCTCACACTCCTGCGACAGATCGTCTGACAGGACAGCTCAGTGCGTAGAAACACTCTATAACACACCGGGGGCAGTGCTCGAACCACCGAGCTTTATATCTTAAGCGGTTCATCGGATTTGAAAAATAGAAAGTGATTTGGAAAGAGGATGAAATTCTGCTTGGCGTTGGAATGTGTGAGGTGAGAATGTCCGCTCGGATCGAGCAATGCCACCGCGCCTCCGTAGGCGACTGCTACCCACTGGACAGCTGGATGCCAAGTGTAAGTTTGTCCGCGTCCTGGTGCTGTCCGGTCGGGGCCGGGCGGGCCGGCCCGTACGATCGCCTGGAATATCGTGATGTGTGGTCACGTGGATGTATCCCTCGGCGAGACAGCGGCACAGGGACAGGGACGCGCGGAGACACTTGGGGACGACACGCGTTCTGTATGCAACTCGCGGGGACGGCGGGGCGTGGCGTAGCGGGGCGGGGCGGGGCGGGGCGGGGCGGGGCGGGGCGGGAGGGGCGGAGCTGGGCGGGGCGCAGCGGGCGGCGCTGGCAGAGCGACAGCGGTTTGCCCGCATGCACTTCGGCGACAGCAGCGCGGCGGCGTGGGTGCGGTGCATCAGGAATACATTTGGCTTTGGGACGGGGATATCGCGGGGCCGGGAGCGGGGCCGGGGGCGCCATCGCCATGCAGCCGCAGAAGCAAGCCATTGAGCGAAGAGATACACAAGGGGAGAGGGGGGGGGGGGACATCTCAAGCCCAACGCTTTTGTCGCAAAACGTTTTCCGAGATTGACGCGACCGACGACCGACGCCCCCAGCCTCGGCGAGTCTCATTCCTCGAAAGTGAACCAGTAGGCCGGTGGTTGTCGCCAGCTTCACCGGCTGAAACGAGTGGCAAGGCGCTCAGGCATCCCGTCCCGGGGCAAAGGAAAAATACGGGGGAGGAAGTAGGCTTTTGCGGTGCCATCTCTGATTACAGTCCAGGGCTCTCCGATCGCTGTGGAGCGGGGCGGACCTGGACACTGTGACGCCCACGTGCAGCGCACCCCACCTGACCACCGGACCATCGCGGCCGCGTATCGGCCTGTACACGCCCGGGCGGGGCGGCCGGGCCTATGGCTAGAGGACTAGTGGCCAGTGCACTACAGCGCATCAAAGCTGATGGGAACACACACACACACACACACGCACACCCAGGCCAGGCCGGGCCAGGCCGCGCCAATCGCACCCCAACACTGTAATGAGATCGGTTCGCATCGAAGAGTGCGGCGAACAGGGGGCGGTTGGGGCAGGGGGGACTATTGGCAGGGCGGGAGAGAGAGAGAGAAAGAAACTACCATGGTTTGGAGGCTATAGGGTCGAAAAGTCCTCTGAGCATGCTCGTGAGTGTGTGTGCGCGTGTGCGTGCATTTGTGTGAGGCCCGGTCCGGTCCCGTCCGGTAGGGCAGGGCGGGGCAGGGCCGCATGGCGCCGCGGCGCGGCGGCGACGCACACACCAGCTCAGCTTCCCGCGCATTATAGATTCATAACCCAATCTGTGTGGGAGCGCGCGGGCGCGGGCGCGGGGAGGGGGCTTCAATGTAAAAGGGGTGGGACAGATCGCCTCGCCCCTCCCCCCTCCACCGCCGGCGGCGCGGCGTGTTCATGGCCCATCTCCTCTAATGTAATTAAAGTCAAAAAAATCATCGAACCACTTATTTTCCTTTTCTGCCAGCCACAGTCTTCCTTTCATTTTATTCTCCGCGGAATGTGCAAAGCGTCCGTAATACGACCATTAAAACGCATATCTCCCACCACGGGGCTGGTGGTTTACTTGTATGTATTTGTAAGGCGGGCGGCGCGGCGCGCGCAGAGCCTGATGGTTGTACTGTGCCGGATGCACGAGTGCGGGGCGGGCGGGTCTGCCTACCGACCGTCACCACCACGGCGGACGGGACGGGACGGCTCAGCTCGTCACGACTCGCGAATACGCAACTTTGCATTACACACAGAAGCAAAAGGAGACCTGCATTCCAAACAGTTTTAAAATTTTCCCTTTTTTTTCCATCCCTGTGGTGTGGCCGCAGGCTTCCTGTGCCTGGGGGACGGCGGCGCGCGCGGCAACCTCGGGCTGCTGGACCAGTACCTGGCGCTCCTGTGGGTGCGGGACAACATCGAGGCCTTCGGCGGCGACGCCCGCACCGTCACGCTCCTGGGGCACGGCGCGGGCGCGGCCAGCGTCGAGCTGCACCTCTCCAGCCCCAGGACCCTCGGTAAGTGCAGCGGCAGTGCGACAGGCCGGGCCACGCTGCCTGCAGGGTTTGCCGCCCCGCCTCAGGCTGCAAGTCCCTCTCCCGCCTGCTCCCGCCAGGCCTGTTCCAGCGCGCGGTGCTCATGTCGGGCTCGGCGGCCTCGCCCTGGTCCCGGTCGCCGTCGGCCACGGCGGCCTCCCTCGGCGTGGCGCGCAGCCTGGGCTGCCCGCTGCCGCCCTTCGACCCCTACCCCCGGCCCGCACCGCCGCTCCGCCCCGCCTCCGCGCCCACCCTGGACTGCCTGCGCTCCAAGTCCACCCAGGAGGTGCTCCGCGCCTTCCTCACCCAGTACCAGGTGCGTGCGACCCGGCCCGGCACCCGGCCCGGACCCTATCTTTGTACGACCTGGCGATTTCCCCCAAATCCGAAAAAGCGCTGTCCGACCTTGGATAAAGTGACAGCCGCAATAATTGCGATGTTTGCCCAGGATGACTAACATTGAACAAGACCGTCGAGGTAAACCACTTACCAGCAGAGTCCCCCGGAGACGTTCATCCAGTCAGCGTTCCACAAAATGGCAGCTGACTTAGGTTACCAGCGGCCAGCGGCATGACGCGGCGATCTTGATATCACACACAGTCCTGATTTGTGACTTTTGTCGAAGAATAGTCTAATTTGACACTACTTAAATATCTTATGTTCACGCCGATACTTTGCACAGATGCTAAAAGTTTCGTTCAAACCGCGAAAACGAATAAAAACGCCGTACCGATCGAAACGAGAGGACACTGATCCGCTGTCCATTTCAAACTGTCCTTGCCCTACACCGTTACTGCAGAGCTGCCAACTTTAATCCAACCTAACCAAACTCGTTGCTGATGCATTAAAAATTTCGGATTTATAGGCGTAGGTGCTTCCTGTCATTTTGGCAATGAGCAGCTAACGTGACGGAAAGAGACTTTCTCGTGAATTATTATTGTATAATTTTTGACGAATTTTGCAGATCTGGAAGCTGTTACTGAGCCTGGTTGGTTCAGGACGGGGGCGGGGCGGGGGGCTCTCGATCTCTCGATCCATCACAATAAGAATCAAGAGGATCGTCTGCTGGGATGACTGTAACATCATAACCTACGACTCAGAAAATGCAGTTGCTTCGACGTTCAGATTGGTTTTACGTCCAATTTACCCGTGTAAAGAAGGTTGGACAAAATTCTGGTGGGACAGCGCTTTTGCGGATTGCGGGGATATCGCCAGGTCGGACAATTTATATACACCCCATAAATGTTTGATAAATGTTTGTAGAGGCTACAGGTGACAGATTCTTTCCCTAAACTAAATATTTGCCCTAATAATTGAAGTACTTGTGAAAATTAAGGACAAGTCTCTGGGTGACTGCCCTGACCAAGTGCGCGGCTCCAGCCTGCTAATCGTATCTCCCCGTGTGCGTGTCCCGCGCGCAGGCCGGGAACTGGTCCGACCTGCCGCTGCCCGTGTCCGACACGTTCCTGCCCCCGGAGGAGCAGTACCTGCCGGCCGACCCCCGGGACCCGCGCTCCTTCCACCAGGTGCCCGTCATCGCGGGCGTGGCCGACCAGGACGGCACGCTCACGCTGTGTGAGTGCGGGGCGTGGGGCGTTACAGCCAGCTACTCGACCACAGGCCATACCTGAAGTAACCATGTGTGTGTGTGTAGCGGAGCAGCGCGACCTCTCCCGACAGAGCTTCGCGCAGCTGCGGCGCTTCGTGCTTCGGGCCGCCATCCCGGCGGTCGCCAAGCGCTACGGCTTCACCTCGCTGCCGACCCGCTGGCCGCCCGCGCCGCCCTCGCCCGCTGTCGACCAGGACGACGACGACGACCAGCTCGCGGGCGGCGCCGGTAACGACCTGGCCGGCGCGCTCCCTCTCGGCCTCGGCGCCCCCGCCCCCGCGCTGGAGGTGCCCGTCGACACCTCCATCTACTCGCTGCTGGAGTGGCGCTACGTGAGCGCGGCCGCCCCCGGGGACACGGGCGCGCTGCTCGCGGGGCTCCTGCAGGTACGGCCAAACACGGGGGGGAAAAATTACTCACATTTTGCGGGAAATGTTTCCGTGATATACAGTATTTCGTAAACGTAAACTGACTTATAAGTTGTGTACAATTTAAAATATGCACAACAAATCGACTAAAAATTTATTGAAAATGAGCACGTAGCACTACGCACTACATGCGCTTCCTCGATTTTCTTTTGCTCTCCACAAAAATGACCCCCGCTGATTTTATCTTTGCCAGCAGACTAGACTCAAATTAGTCGCAGCGTATTTTTCCGTATTTTCTTTTTGCTTCCGTCAGGGCCCCGTCCTGCGTGCTGCCCCCCTCCCCTCCCCTCCCCCGCCCTTTCTTCTCTCAGCCTAACGCTTTGCCCCGTTAGGCCCAGGCCCCCGACGTTCTTCTTGACCCAGCTGATTGCTTTCTGTTTGCAGATGTACACAGACGCCCAGTTCAAGGCGCCGCACGCCTTGCAGCTCCGGCTGCTGGCCTCCCGGACGTCGCAGCTGTTTGCCTACCGCTTCGATCAGCCCGGCCCCGACCTGCTGGGCTCCGGCTACCCCGGTGAGCTCGGTGTGCTGCAGGGGGCGGAGCACGGGGTGGAGCAGGAGGTGGAGCGCAGGGTGCACCCCGAGGTGCACGGCGCAGGGCCCTGCCCTGCTCGGCCACTGAGTGATCGAGACTCCTTCGTGTTGTTCACTGTACGCGCGGATTCAATGCCAAGGGTTGAGAGGTTCGTTCCATGGGGTAATGCGATCACGCTCGCGTTCAGCCGCAGAATGCTCGCCTCGGGGCCGGGCAGGGCCGGGCAGGGCCGGGCAGGGCAGGGCCGGGCAGGGCCGGGCAGGGCCGGGCAGGGCCGGGCAGGGCCGGGCAGGGCGGGGCAGGGCGGGCAGGGCCGGGCAGGGCAGGGCCGGGCAGGGCCGGGCAGGGCCGGGCAGGGCCGGGCCGGGAGGCGCCCGCGGGGAGCCGTCCGTCCGTGCGACTGCTGTAATTATAACGAGTCACGCACAAAGCCGCTGTTACCCACCAACTTAATTTCGGAGAACGGGGAAGAAAAACAACAAGATTGTCGCGACTCTTTGACTTATTACAACAAGCTCCGCGGGGAGGGCCGTGCGAGGCTAGGCGGAGGAGGGTGAGGTGCGCGCCGAAGGGGCTTTGTCGGAGAATGACAGAATATCAGCGGATGGGGAGGGGAGGGGAGGGGGGCACCGGCACTGGGCCCCACCGGCCCGGCCAACCCTCACCGCGCAAAGTTGAACGCTGCCGTGGGCCGTGGGGTGGGGCGTCCCTTTATCCTCGATGGGGGATGGGAGGGGGCGGCCCCGCCCCGGCCTGTTGGTCGTCCCGGCCCGGCCGGCCCGGCCCCGCCTCCTTCGTCTCTCCCTTCAGCGCGCAAAGATGCGAAAGAAAATAAGCTAATTTGGTCGGGAATAAAGCAATTAAAAGAAAGTTTAAAGGAGCGCCATGGGCTGCGCGCCAAGCCGCGCTGACCCCCCACCTCCTCTCCCCGGATCTCCGTCACCCACTCCGTCTCTCCCTCTCGCGCTCTTTCCTCTTCGTCCCTCTTTCTTTGTCGTTCGCTGTCCTTCTCGATGCTGGACTTTCTTATTCGCACGACCCAGATTACCAGCCTGCGACCCCAGTGCGGGGCGGGGCAGGGCGGGGCGGGGTTGGGGCGGTCCCCCTTCTGCCCGTGTAAGAAACGCGTCGAGGTGTTGGGCGCACCTGGGTCTGGGCTGGAGGGAGACACGGAGACACTCCGGCCGGCCCGGCCCGGCACTTCCCTCGCCGGGTCCGCGTGAGATCACCTGGGGCTGCGGGGCCGGGTGGGCCGGGTGGTCCCCGGGCCCTGCTGCCCGTTTGTCTCTTGGGCGATCGCTCTATTTTTTCCCCCAGTGTGCACTGCATTAATTGCTGAGCCCGAGGCCTTTGATCTCGGGCGCTGCCAACATCCTATTATCTCTCCTCTCAGCTCTGGGCTGGAAACAAGAATCGAGTCCGGAGGCGGAAAGTATAATAAGAGATGGGAGCGGAAATAAACGGCAAACAAAGGCCCCGTTGTTCGCCTACACCGCCTCGTGTTCCTGTTTAGCGCCGAGCAATAGGCGGGGTAGACCTGTCAAAGTTCGCCAGGCTCCTCTCCTCACGACCTTCACGACGTTCAAGACCTCCCCCTCTGCGCGCGCTCCGGCCCTCCCGGGGCTTTGCCACCGTCCTACCGCCCGGCCCGCCCGCCATACAGGCGTGCGTGCGCATTGCCTACCTGCTAGGGGCCCTTAGGAAGGAGCGCCGCGCCGCGCCTGACGGCTAAGTCCCCCCGCTCTGTCAGCTCTTTCACTCGTTTCCCTACATTTTGTATTTTCCGAGTCGGCGACGGCGACAAAGTTTTCGCCAAGTCCTCCCCGTCCGAGGTTGGAATCACTTCGAGTCGAACGGCTGCGGCCTAGCCGTCCCAGCTCAAAACTAGGGGAATGAGGAAGGGCGGCAGCGTTGTACAGTGAATTATGCAAAAGTTTTAAGACCTTATTGTAAATATAGTTTCCCGGTTGAATTTGCCTTTATAAAATGGGTGGGAAACAAAGTGCGAAATTGGAAGGCGGCGGTGGTCATCTGGTTCCGCCTGCGAGTGGGCGACTTTGTCTTTTGCCCGCCCATGGCGCCTTTAAGGTGATGACGAGTAGGCCGCTCTGCATGCTGACGGAGCAGTCCCTTCTCTTCCCTCCAGGCGCTGGGTTCGGGACGGACCTGGTGCTGCTGCTCGGCCCCACCACCACCCGCCAGCTGGCCGGGCGCAGGTTCACGGCGCAGGAGGAGCGTCTGTCCGCCTACGTCAAGAGGATGTGGGTCGACTTCGCTAGGACGGGGTGAGTTAGTCCGGCCGGCCGGCACGGCACATTCCGTGGTTCTCTAGTGCGCCTGCAGCCGACTGATTCAGAAGATCGCTCTCGTACATCTCTCCTTGTCGCACTCAGAGGGTACTGCCATGCCCGACATAGGACACCGCCATAGGTGCGACAAGGACGCAGGCACGAGAGCGATCTTCTGAATCAGTCGGCAGGCAGGACCGAGCTCACGCCCTCCTCCTCCTCCCGAAGGAACCCCACCCCGGGCGCGCGGGGCTACGGCGTGTCCTGGCGGCGCTACACCGAGGCAGACCAGGGCTTCCTGTCGCTGGCGTCGGACGGGTCGCAACCGCTGCCGATGCGGTCCTACGCACACGAGGCGCTCCTGGGAGCGGCGGGGGCGGGGGGGCGGGAGCTGCAGGCGGACACCGCGGCAGCGGGCGGCGGCGGCGGCGGCGCGGACGCGAGGACGGCGCACCTGTGGAACAGCTTCCTGCCCCGGCTGCACAACGAGAGCATCAGCAGGAGGCTGGCGGGCTGGGCCGCCTCCAGGGAGGCGCCGCTCACCAATGGTAAGTCGCAGCGTGCCGGCCGGCCATGCCGGACACCCTCACGTATGGCGTCCGGGTGCATGCTCATGACACGAACGTCTCGGTCTGCCCTTGCCCTGCAGCGCAGCCATTCCGCTCCGCCATGTTCACCCTGCTCGCCCTCGTCCTGCTGCTCCTGCTGCTGCTCGTGCTGTGCCTCGTCCTGCTCAAGCGGCGCGCCAAGGAGAGGGACCGCGACCGCGACTCGTTCTGACAGCAGCTGGGGGCGGCGCTTGGGCTCGGGGGCGGCGCGGACAGCAGCCTGTTTGGCCGCTGCCTGCGCCGCCTGCGCCACCGCCTCCGGCCGCCCTCACGCCCGCGGCGGGGGCGGGCCAGTCTGCCCAGTCTCAGCCTGCCCCCGCGGGGCCCCGCGCCCACCCCCGCACCCCCCAGCACGGCGCGAGCCTGGAGGTACAACGTGACGGCCGATCAACTTTGAGGCCTCTTGCCCCTTATTCACAGAGCATGCTAGCTCTGGATGCGAGCTGCTGGTGTATGTCTCAACTTTAGTTGCAAGACAGGGTAACATTATCCAACAAACCATGTCCGCCATGTGTCCAACGTGGACTCAACATCATACCACCAACACTACTTGGTATTTCACAAGAAATGGCCATATTTCTCATATCCTTTTGACTATTCCATAAACCGGAACATAATTGTTATTTCCCTTTAATACCTAAGCACATTTAAATTATGTAGAGCCCATAAAGCAATGGTACCCAACAGATTGGGTAGTGTACTATACTGATCAACTCCGGATGAGAGCCAACACAAATGAGAGGTTAATTGAAAAAAATATTTATTTATATAATTGTCATATATAATTGTGTCACAACAATAATAATAATAATATTGATATATTGAGATAAAAACCTCATGCTCTGCCTGCATAGCCCTTTTCCACCAAATGCTCTCCGATATTGATATCTCTATCTTGATTAGATGTGTCTATTAATGTAAGACTAACTCTCCATGAATTTTGGGCAAAATTTTGGTTAACTTCTTCAATACGTGAGGGATATGAATTTTCTTGTATTAAACTGTTAAAATAGGTACACTCCTCAACAGACCAATCCACGTTGAGTGGGTTGACACCTGAAAATTTATTGAAGTGCTTACTTGAACACACAACTTTAAAATTGGAGATTGAACTACAAAACAGGAGGAAGCTTACCGTGAAGTTTAGCTCTAATTGCTAATGCAGGTATTTTTTTGAAAGCTGGTTCAAGATATCGTATGCGATCTGGTGCTACTAGCCCAACATCTCCGTAATCAGAGTATCTAACACTTATCAAGTTTTGTGACACAGCAGCAACTATACTCACCCTGCAAAAAGTGGAAAGCAATGTCAGAAAAGCCAAATTTTTAAAATACATGAGAATTGCAATAGACCATACCTATACCACTGCAAGTCATTGGGATGCTTTGCTGCAAATGCTCTATTCTCTTGCAGCTCCACAATAGAAGGAGTTGCCATAGTATGATGAGAAGCCTCATAAAATTCTTGCATCTCCTTCATCATAATGTTAAAAGAATTTAACTCATCTATTGGTTGAACCTATCAAAAGCAAAAATGTTAAATACCAGAAAAATTTAATAGACAAAATTAAAAGCATCAATGCTTACCATAAAATTAGAAGGATTAGAAGACATTGAGACATGAACATTGAAATATTCTGTTCCACAGGGCACTTGGTAGATTGACAAAGGACTAGTTGAAACATCTTGCAAACCTAGAAATTAAAGCAGAAAAAAACATAAAAAGAATGTAAGGGAAAAAAAGTCAAGTACAAACCCTTATTAAAGTAAATTCAAAGGACTTTCAAATCAGAGTAGGTCATGTTCATGAAAATAAACAGATTTCCAAATGGGACAGCCCGTACAAGAAGGGCAATTGGGCACATTTAGTTGCAAAACAGAAAAATGCCGGAATATGATTGGTATTGAGTAGAGTGAAATAATTAGTTGTAGATCACAAGAGTTTCAAAACACTCACACCCACAGTACTTACCTGGACAACCTTTAGCATTGGATTTTACTTCTACTGTGGGACTGTCTGGGATATTCTTCAATCTGAAACAAAGGCGTGAGGTTTCAGTACAAATTTTCAGGAAGTAGCTTACTTTCACAATCAAGAAATTACTTAAGGTACTTACTCGTCATAGCTAAATACAATACTGTCATTAATAGAAGTGATTAGATTGTCTGGTTGGATTCTCTTGGATAACCTTAAGCCGCCAGATATCTGGTCAACTATTCCTATCACAAACTGGTCAGGTGGTGCAAGCTCTGTAAGCCTCTTTACTACACCAGGCTGAAGGTAGGATTCAGGTAAATCAACCAAACTGACTTCAATGGCCTGAAAATTGACAAAATATTTGTGTTATTCAAGTAAAGCTCCAGAAGGAATCAAATATTTCAAGTAAACCCATAACACTTACTTGAATAGGATACTTGGATAGAGGTGGCAGCACTTTCTGGGAATCAAAAATATCACTCACCAAAACCCTTTCCTGATAACCATAATCTACAAATTTAACCTGAAGTGGGTTGAAAATATGTCAAAATTTAATTGCTGGAGAAAAATGTTAACTTGCAGATCTCTCTACGCAATGTCTTGATCTTACCAACGGAACACCATCACTAGTATTCACAATAACTCCTCGTCGCCAAGTGTTAGGACACCTTCGTGACCTTACTAAGAAAACATGTTTTGAGTCCATGTGCAAGCGAGGATGAGCATTTACACCATGAATTGCCACCAAGTCAGTTAAGGAAATGTCATCAAGAATACTCTCCAAAAGCAACAATTCTTTCCCTTTGATTTGTACAAATGGTTTTCTTTCTTTTTCAACATGAGATAGCCTTACAAAATTTAACCCCTGAAACAAAAGTATATATAAAACAATCATAGGAGCAAAATGTTAAAAACAGGAAAGGCCAATACAGGAGTATACATACTGGCTGTAATTTTGGCTGCGGTAACTTCTTCACAATACTGTCTAATATACAAATATTGATGTTTATAGGTTCTGCATTTTCCGTATTGTGCAATACAATTTTTGGAAGGTTTTCTGAAAGTTCTATTACCTCAGCAACAAATGAGGAGCCTATAACATTATTTGTGATGTACGTTTGAGCTTCGTCATATGTTATATCAATATATGCTAATGAACACTGTACCGCCTGTAGACAAAATGAGAGTATAGAATAGGGTTTGTCAAAAAGACCTGTACTTCAATTCAAAGATTATAATACCTGTCCAGGTAGTCTCAGATATTCCTCATCAATTGTTCTAAGCTCAGAGACAGGTATAGTGTCCAGCTCACCATTGTCAATCAAAAATACTACAGCATCAGACCCATCTATTTCTTTAAGCTGAACTCTCAACCAATTGTTGTCAAATTTACAGCAATAAAAATGATCAACAACAGGGTCTACAACTGATTCACTGCTTGAAAACATTTTTATTTCCAGGTCATTCATTAGATCATTGTACTTTGCCTGGAGGGTGAAAGATTTTAGTCAAAATAAACATTTTTCCTCAAGGTGCACTGGGAAGAAAGATTGGGATAGATTATAGGTACTTACATCATATTCATCTCCAATGAATCTAACCCACAAACCAGTATCACCAGAGGAGCACACAAAAACGTCCCATGTACCCTCTTTGGGTGGAGGAAGAACCAGCTTGGGTAATGAACAAGGAACAGTATTTGCATTCATATCTTTGCTTAATTTCTTTGATGAGAAATTATCAAGAGTATTGCTATTGCTAATGATGGGTTCAGGGCTGAAGGTTCTTTGTTCTTCCTCAGCAGACACAGGAATAGTTTTAGGAATTGGTAAGGATATCTGATCTTGGATAGTCTGAAATACAGTTAAATTATAAGGTAAGTAACATTTCAAGTAAAATACTTTGCAATATGAAGAAGTGCCTACCATATTGGGGTACACAATTGCATTTCTTCCATTTAATGTTTGCTCCACAGCAAATCTTGGAGAAGCTGCAATAACTTCCAGCCATGAGATAGGCAATGAACTACTGTAGATATTTTCATACTCTTTCACAATTCCGGATTCAACCATGCCATTAGGTTTTTTTTCTACAATCTATAATTACATTCAATAAAATTAGCACCTTGAGATTGGGCAAAGTTGGTAACCGAATGATGATAAGTTAAAGAATACATACTTTGTAAACTCTCTCAGATACTATCAAATCATCTACGTCCTCTGTTTCCCTTGGCCTACTCCTCAGCTCTTCACAAGCCAATTTGGCAACAAACTCCTGTGCCTCTTCGCAGGTCGGTTTCTCGTCTGGAAACGAGCTAAACAATAAGTTTTCCCCAATCTGAACAGAGAAAATTGGAAATTATAAGCAGCAGGTTGCATAGAGTAAAAACAAATACATTTATACACATATGCGCATTACCTTCAATTTAGCAATGAAAACGGGTTTTTGTCGAGTTGGCTTCCGTTCAACATATTTAAACTCTGGGTCGCCCAAACCCAGAGCCTTTGTTAAGTGAGACAGCTCTTCCACATGTGATTTAAATGTCACCTGTTGCTGTGCTAATCTACCTCTTGAAGTGTGCTTTGGAGGTGGCGAGTCTGAGGGAGGTTCAACTGACAAGGACATCAGTGGAACAGGTCCTGCCTGTGCAGGCATCTGAACAAAGGGGAGAGATTGAATCAATGGATGCAGCATTCCCTGAGTTAGAATTGGAGCTGCATTGGTTTTGCCATAGGGAAAAGCAGCATTTGAGAAAGCACAATTTGACATTCCACTGACCACAGCAGAGTTGGTTGAAAAACCATTGACAAAAGCAGTATTAGATTGAGGGCCACCAAAAAAACCATTGACGGAAGAGGGACTACACATCCTGGCATGGGTCATTCCACCTGCCATAGCAAGACTAGAAGATAGGCTATTAGTCATTCCACTGGACATCGTAGAATTACATGGTGCTATTCCATTGACCAAAGCAAGGTTAGATGAAGGGTAATTAGTCGTCCCATTAACCAAAGCAGTAAGCTGTGCTGCAACGGACACCTAGAATGTGAAAAAATAAAATGGCTTCAATAGAGAGGGAGGACATCAGGAGAAAAGAGAAATTAAATCACAAAGGTGTAACAGAAAAGCTAAAACATAATTATTTGGACAATATTCCCACATACTTCAATTATTTAAATAATTACAGAAAAAAATAAAATAAAAAGGTGTTTGTACTAATTGGTCATGAAGATTTTCAACTTTCCACCTTTGAAGATATTCAAAGAAGGTCCTATGCACTCAAGCATTTACTTAAATTCTAGTAGACATTTAACTTACTGTAGGATGATTACTAGCATTCCTAATCCCACTGCCTCGACCTGACTGCACTCGCGATGACAACCACTAATAATCAAAAAAAGAAGAAAACAAGAATTCTTGTTACACTAAATTTTTTAAAGTTTATACAAGCTGCAAGGTACACAGGGTTAAATGATAGTAACTGAGCAATACATTGCACTTTCAATAAATTTAAAATAGGGATATGGAGAAAAAAGATCTTTACACACCAACACTTCACTAAAAGGCACAAAACTAAATAATGAATGCAGGGGAAAAAAGAGGAAAAAAATGTTTTGAAAAACTGGTGATTTATATTTTACTCCTACTACTGTTAAATTAAATATTGCTTCAGCAGAAGTAAATTCCAAGCAGTTTTCAAGGCTTGTGCCATGATAGTAATGATATAAAATTGTGAAATTTTGAGACAATTAGAGCTTCAGTCAATTAAACAAAAAAGAAACCATCAGCCTACAGTAATCAAGCATAATCCTTAGAATAAACACAAAATATTTTGACAAGATACCTGTATATCTACAGCAGGCACTTTCTCTTGAGACCCCTCGGGAGATGTTGACACCTTGAAAGATGCAATAGAAAAAGGTAGGCATTCAGAATTAAGAAGAGGCCAAGCAACAAGCAGTTTCCTCAAACAACAGAACAACCACATCAGCATACCAAATAGGTAGTACAGCGTGTAAAGGATAATAATAGGAGGCAGAAATCAACCAGGGCTGTTTTTACATGCATCGGCTCCCCAATACTTACCTTTGAATTTGCAGGTGTTCCAGTTGATGATTTACTGATGCCATTAGTTACCTGTAAAAATTGAAACCTTATATTTAAGAAACTAACTACTGCAACAAAAGAAGACTATCTGATCCTGAAAAAATTGTTAACTACATTTAGAAGCTCCTACATGATTCTACAAAGGAGGGTTAGTACTAAACAATAATGCCACAAGCAACTATCATCTGCAAGACACCTGGATTTTTACTTGTTTTTTGGATAATTGATCAAAGTTGGAAAACTGCTTACCGAAACAATTTTTGACTGGGCCGCACCTACATCAATCCTCTGACCTGCAACAGAGATGTAAATGTAATAAGTAAATGAATCACAAACAATAAAAAAAGAACCTTTCTGCACCAAAAATAAAAATTAGAAAAGAAAGGGCCACAAATAATGAAGCATTAATGAATCTAATGTGTTATCATTTACTAGATAAGTAAAATGTTTTAATAGCAAAAAGTATTCTAGAAATGAAACACTTGCACTTAAAATGATTGCAGATGCATAACTGTCACCAGAGCAATTGATGTAAAGCTGAATAGGTTTCTGGGCAAAATACAGATGGAAGACTACTTACTTAGTCGATCCTGAGCTGCAGTCCTTGGCGTTCTCTGAGGAATTATAGGTGGGTTTTGCAGTGGTTGGGGTTTATCTTGGGGCACTATACGCAGGTTTTGAACTGGTATAGGGTTTCCTTGAGGCACAACTGGTGGGTTCTGAACTGGAAGGTTTTGAACTGGTGGGTTTTGAACTGGTAGGGGTCTCCTCTGAGGCACTATTGGTGGGTTTTGAACTGGTAGGGGTCTCCTCTGAGGCACTATTGGTGGGTTTTGAAATGATAGGGGTTTTCTCTGAGGTATAATTGGAGGATTCCCATATTGTGGTTGCGATTGTACTGTGCTTCTCGGTGCAGGAGTACGAGTATATGAAGGTATGCTATAAGAAGGTGTGTAGGTTGGACGCCTCAGCATAGGGCGTGGAGGCAGTCTAGGCCTAGCAGTTTTTCTACCCTAGAAAATAATGGGAAAATACGAAATTACACATACAAATTAAATAAATGTACAAGCAGCTTCCCGCAAAGACAATTATATATCAGATTGGCACATACTTTTCCTGATCCAGGCTTCTTCCTTTGCCTTGAAATCAAACTGCTGATATGAGCAGTTTTGGGATCAAATCCTGCATTAATAACATTTTCCCCAGTTGGACTTCTGGTGTAATAAAAACCACCAAGAGACGACAAGAGTGACCTTACATCCTTATGGCCCAATTGGACATAAGGGAGGTTTCCAATCAAAGATCTATAATCTCCTGCAAGAGATAAGGAGTTAAGAAATGTATCTGATAGTATGATGCATTTCAATTACAAAATATACTTCTTACGGAGGAACTGCTGTTCTGTAAGTCGCCCACCACCTGAAGTTAGGACAGCATTTATATTGATTTTAAGCTCCTCTAAGTCGACAGTCATTTTTCAGCATAACAGCATCTGCAACAATACAGTTAGAAAGACATAGATGGAAGGACCAAAATCACAGAAGCTGAGTTATCAAGATTGAGGAGATTATAAAAACAGCCTTGCATCAAATAACAGAGGTAAGATTGAGTGACAAAAGGACAGTTCATCACATTTTACGTTGCTAATAATGAGAAAGGCAGTCCGCCGATAGGATCAAAGCCTCAAATTACCCCTTCCCCCTCTTTCCCACTGAACTTTCACTTCAATTCCCGCAGATGCAATACACAGCAAGAGCCACTCAACCAAGGTTGAGGAAAAGGACTCGAAACATCTCAAAAAGCCCCGCCTAGTTTAAGTACAGCCTGGAAACGACATCACTGACAATCATTCAAAAGAGCTCACCAAAATACAGTCGACGAAGTAGGTTAGTGAGGGCCCTGCTGGTCCTGTCAGAGGGGCCACCGCCCGCCTCCGTCCACGGCACGCCACTCACCGGCAAGGACTCGACGAAAAACTAATAACCACCGGGGCCTGATGCCTTAACACCTCACACAAGTCACTACTGTCAGTTTGCAATGAACAGTTTCCAAACTCTGGCTACGCGGGCACACTGACGGTACGAACGGAGCGACACACTATCCTCACGCCACGGCAACTCGGACTGAGTGAGGAAGAGGGGGACGGGGACGCAGCGCGGGCGGGGCGGCGAGCAGAGGGTGGAGGGAGGAAGAGGGGGCAAGAGAGCGAGGTGGGGCGGGGCCGCCGGGCCGCCGCCGCCGCCGGCCGGGCTGAGCGGGCGAGATGGCGCTGCATGTCCCTTCGCAAAAGTTAAGTGTGGTCAGGAAACTTCTACAGGATAGTGTCTTTGAAACCCTGCTGCGCACCGAGGAGTTTCTTCGGAACTTTTTCCGTGAAAACCAGCATTCTCGCTGTGATTTGTTCGGGATTAAGGAAATACGTCTCGGTTAGTTGTCTAGGAACTGTTAGGAACACGGAAGCTTGGCAACGTCGCCCGTCAACGGGTACAGCGCGCCGGGCCGGGCGGCAACACTGCGGACGCCGAGTTATGTGGTCATTCCCTGCTCCCTGTGCGGAGGGCGTGGCGGTGTGTGTGGGGACGAGCCGCGTTACCCTAGGAATGGCGACTGGCAACGGAACCTTAGCGGGCCGTCGAGGCATACGACGGGGAATTGAAGCCAGTGGAAGAGGTAACAGGTGTCTATGATTTGACTGCTTTGATGCGTACACACGGGCATGGTCACCATTTTCGGGACTAATCCGTTGGATGTTCGTCCCATCTGCGCCGCAGAGATGATATATTAATATATTTTTTCCACCGCTCCAACACCCCCGTCGTACGAGGATGACCCCTCCCGTAACGCTCAACAGTCGGTGCGTTACTTGGCAACTCGCTGTCGCGTCGCGCGTTCCGCTGAGAGTCAATCTCGGATGCGTCCTGGCAGTGTTTTGGCCACTATGCTCGGCCTGGGCCGGGTCCGGAGGCTGGCGATGCACCGGACGCACCCCCTTCCAGGGCGCGGGCGCGGCGCGCCGACGAGCTCCCCCGGGGCCTACATGTGAGCGAGCGAGCGGGGCGGGGCGGAGTGCAAGATGCTGTTCACCCCACAGCACACAGCACAGTTCGTAAACGTCGCCGGGAAGCGAAGCACGCCCCCTGCTCAACTCCTGCACTACTGTGCTGCGCAGACATTTGGGGACGGCCGCTCACTCCCCCGGTCCCGGACAGCACGCCACGTTCGGCGACACCGCGAAGGACGTGCTGTTCGACATGTTCAAAGGGCCGGACGACAGGGTGGCCATCGGCAAGTTTCTGTCGGTGAGTTGTTGCCGTTGCCTCTGTGCCTGCCCCCCCCCCCCCCGCCCCCGCCCCCGCCCCTCCGCTCCCCCTGCGCGCTGCTATCTCGAAATCGCCTTGAGGAAATGTGGGTCTTTGTGAAGTACTTGACAAAAATTAGATATAAACATTTGAGGTACACGTGGCTTTAGTGGCTTCAGCTTCATGCTGATGGTGAACATGCCTTAATGCCTTATCTATCTACCGCCGCGGACGCCTTGCAGCACACGAGGCTCTCGTAACCTGGTGACCGAGTGCGCCGAGTGATTCCGAACAGCGTTTGGGTATCTCTGTCCTTGTCGCTCTTATGGGGGACACCGGTCCTGGGCGCGAGAGAGACGCTCCGGCCGGCACGGGCGTGGCTGTCGGCCCCCACCGCCCCCACCCCGCCGGCCCACCTAGCACAGATGTTGGGCGGGGCGGGCAGCGACCCTCGCCACCGTAGGGTCCGGGATCGGCACCATGCCATAGACACTGATGTACACAGAAGGCGGGCCGGGCCGGGCCGGGCCGGCGACAGGGCGAGTGACAACCTCTCCCTCCCAGTCTCGGGCTTGTTTGTGCGATACGGGGGGAGCAGCCACGCCCCACGAGGTCCCGGCCCGGCCCAGCCCCGCCTCGCCCCGCGGATGTGGCTGGCCGGTGGCCGGGGCCGCCGCGCTGCGCCGCGCCTCTGGCAGCGGTCGCGAGGCGGGCTGCGCAAGGCTCTTCTCGTTGAGGACGGCCATGGGCGCCGGCGTGGGCTAGGGGCTGCGGCCCCGTCAACATTCATAGAGCATCGTAATAGTGTCTTCCAGGTGGACGCGTCTCTGCTCTGCCTGGCTGACGGCGACCCCGGCCGCCCGGCCGACCTGGGCATATCTCAAGTGAAAGTCTCAAAAGTCGCCGCCGGGCTGGGGCTGGGGGCCGTAAAGTACTTTGTGCTGGGGGCTGGGCAGGGCAGAGGTGTGGGTGGCTTATTTACTAACTTTTTCGAAAATGGTTGGGGTGGGCGGCTCTTGTCCTACCCTCTCGCCCTGTGCGCTCAGAGAGGTCCCTCGTCGGGTACCAAGAACACTATCGGCTTTCATTCGGAAGTACAGGAACTCATTTATCACTCTTGTGTTAGGCACAGCAGGCTGGCACCATCCCGAATAAGTTGTCGTTGCCATAGTCAACCAATAGCTGCGGCCGTTGCATTGGGGCGGGGCGGGGCGGGGCGGAGCAGGGCACACTCAGAGCCTCTTATCGCCCCCCGCCAGACGCTGTCGGCGCTGGGGCTGCGCCACTCTGACCCCCGCCTGCGCGAGATGAAGCGCCGCCTGATGGAGGCCGTGACGCCCGACGACCTGGTGCTGGACATCCTGGACTACGGCCCCCAGCACGCCCCCGCCACCCGGGAGGGCTCCCCCGCCCCCGTCCCCGTCCCCGCGCTCTCCGCCGCCTGCCCCGCGGCGTGCCTGAGCCGCGAGGAGTTCCGCCGGTACGGCCCGCCCCAGCCCCCGCCGCGCCCCCGCCGCTCTACCCCTATCCGCTGGGGGTGAAGACAACGCTCGTTTGCCGAGAGGCACACCACGAAAAATTATCATCATCGAAATTCGGGCGACACCGCGTATAACACCGTTGTTTCTACCATGATTGAAAGGCTGTCCCTGAGTTGGTTGCTCCAACTTATTACTCATCCCTTTCCTGCCCGCTGCTCGCCTCCCCAGGATCGTGGGCTCCAGCATGCCGCTGCTGTCGCGGGCGCTGCGGGGCCGCCTGACCATCGCGCCCTTCGACGAGTTCTGCGGCCGGACGCGCGCCATCTTCGAGCGCTGCGGCAGCAACCGCGACGGGCGGGTGGCCGCGTACATCCCGCAGCTGGCCGTCATGGACGCGGACAGCTGGGGCGCCGCCGTGTGCAGCGTGGACGGCCAGCGCTTCTCGCTCGGGGACGCCGGCGTGCCCTTCACGCTGCAGTCCATCAGGCGAGCGCAGCGCAGCGGCACCGACCGCGTGACCCGACTGATTATCGCTCTTTCCAGCCAAAGAGGGGCACATCTCTCCTTGCTGCTCCCGAGACATCTCCCTAAGGGAAGTGCAAGAGAGAAACTATTACTTTTCTTTGGCTGGGAAGACCAGTCGCTACCGGATATCCGTCGGAGAGGGTGCGCGGCCGCAAGGGCAGTTACCGTGGGGGCCCCCGATCTGCGGGGCTAGTTCAGGCTAGATGCGAGCTTGATAGGCGTCCCTTCCCCTCCGAACCTGGTGGGCGAGCTCGGTGCCTCGCCCCCGCCCACCTTCCGGTGTCACGTCTGGCCCGGGTCGACTCAGGTGTGCGGGTCGGGGTCATCCTCCCCCCCCCCCCTCCTCCCTGGCGCCCCTGGCCGCCGTCCCCCGGTGTCGCGCATTCTTACATTGCCGCGCCACGCCCCCGGCCGAGCGGAGATACGTAGAGAATGAGATTACACTTGGCCCGGTTGGCAACGGCGTGCGGGGCGGGGAAGTCGAAGCAAGTTTGGAGTGGGCGGGGAGAGGGGCTCAGCTGCACACCACGGCCGCGGCACGCGTACTGTACACTGTACCCCCGGCCCGGCCTGTCTGACGAGGCGGGCAGAGGCGGGGCGGGGCGGGGGCCCCGTACGGCGCGGCGTTGTTACTTTATTCAGCGGACACCTGAACCCAATGAGGTAACAGCACCTGCAAGAAATGCCCCATCGGGTTGCTGATTCTGATCATCTCGATTCGGCCGAGCATGAAAAGAGCGCGAAGTTTGTAGCGATGAATGAAATGCAGTGGACCAAGTTTTCAAATAATTTATTACAAGGCATAGACGCTCGTTAAAACCGTGCGAAGGTGCGCTAACAGTGAGTTCTCCTTGGCCTGAGCCGCATTCAGCCTGAAATACGCGCTGATTCATCCAGTTACGTTAAGTTGGCTAACTCGTGACAGCCACACCCCACCTCTCACACCAGCTTCCCCGCCTCTACGCATTATGATAGGGCTGAGTAATTATTTTTAAACTTAAACTAAGTTTAACTGAGCCTTAAACGTTCTCAGAATATTTGTTTGTTTTTGTTGTTGATGCAAGGGCATCTACTTAAACAATTAATATTTCAAAGCAACTTAAACAATTAATATTCCAAAGCAAATGCGTAATTGAATTCAATCACAAACAAATATTAAAATAGAACTAACGAAACAATTAATTGCACCAGCTTAATCAGAGCAAGATACTCATTTCATTTTCAAATCGTACGCCATACTCCGTAGAATTTCTGATTACGCCACTTCCTGTCTAGGGTTAGATGTCCTATAGCCAGAGAGTAGCCGTCTCACCTCCCGCAACAGCCTATCTCCCCCGCGCATGCGCTGTACCGGTCGCAAGAATTTCGAAGTTTGTAACGGGCGTCTGTAGTCTGTAGCTAACCTTTGGCCGTTAAAGTTCCTCGGCCTAAAGTTCAAGACGCTGTAGTTTCCCTATAAGTCACACAATGGGTGTATTTTCTCTTCTGGTTGCCCTTTTATCGTGGGATCAAGTAAACCCACAAATCTTCAATACCGTTTCGACGTTCCGTTACGAAAGGTTAGTGTGTATTGCGTTAGATCAGCTGTCCCGCCCACCAGATTTCAGCGAATTGTACATAACAAAACAAATTTGCTGCTCACTGAAAATATAACAGGATTTGTCATTAGAGAAGTAGTTTGTCTCGTTTTTATGCGTGTGGAGTGCACTTCTGCAACAAGTACACTGGTACGCCAAGGAGGTTGGGGACTCGGAGCGATGGCTTTCCTTATCCTGTTGAGTGATCCTTGAATCAGAAGAGGATCATGGCAATGTTTGGCCGTTTCTCCAAACAGCGTGCATGTATCATTATGATGACCCCGTGCTGCCCCCGCCAGGGCCCCGCAGTAAGCCGCTCACGTACGCCCTGTGCCTGGAGCACCTCGGCGCCGACGTCGTGCACCGGTTCGTGGGGCACGAGCCCAGCGGCCGGAACTTCAACGAGCTCGTCCTGGACGACAACAGTGAGTGGGGGCGGGGCGGGGCGCCCTGGAACCTGAAGTGTGAGACAGTATGGCAATCTGGTGTCAACGAGCCGACAGGTGACGGGGCGGGGCTCTGATTGCAAACAACTAAAAAAGTGTTAGACAGTATGGCACTTGAGTGAGAGACGCAGGTGTCCATACATGTCGTACAGTCTCTCACTCCAGTTCCAGGGGCGGGGCGGGGCGGGGCGGGGGTTTGTCATGACGTGTCACCTTGCACCTTGGTGTCGGTGCCCGCCCCGCGCAGACCGGCCGCACAACCCCATGGTCAACTCGGGCGCCATCGTGGTGTGCTCCATGCTCAAGCAGCTGCTGCACCCCGAGATGTCGTCCGCCCAGAAGTTCGAGTTTACCCTCAACTTCATTCAAGTGCGTCGGCGAAATAACCGCATGCAAGAATACTTCCTCTAAATGAACCTTGCCTCTTTTCCAGTGGGTGACCCGCCTCGCTATGTGTGCCGCAGCGGATGGCCGGCGGAGAGAAGCTGGGCTTCAACAACGCCGTGTTCGTGTCGGAGCGGGACGCCGGGGACCGTAACTACGCGCTGGCCTTCCTCATGAGGGAGCACAACTGCTACCCGCAGCGCGCGCGCCTGCGCTCCATCATGGACCTGTACTTCCAGGTGAGTGCGCTGCGCGTGTGAGTGAGAGTGAGAGAGAGCGAGAGAAGTGGCGTCAGCGCCCCCAGACGTCCAGCAGGCCAGAGCCGCGTGCGTATCCTGTCAATCTGGGCGAGAGTGCGTGGCCGGGCCGGGCCGGGCCCAGTCAGGCCGTCAGGCCGCCCGGCCCGGCAGAACTGTGAATGTGCTTTCACTGCGGCGCGGCGGCAGCGCCCGGCAGCGCCCCCCTTTCCTCCGCCCCCCCCACTTTTCCAATAATCTCTCCTCCAACGTGGCTACCGATACCTGTTTCCAGTCTTGGAAAATTATACACCATAGAAAAAATTGAAAGTACTGTGGAAGTCCTTCGCGAGGGACTGGACGGGCGAGTCGGGGGTTGGGGAGGGGGGGTTGTTCACACTATGAAGCCCCCCCCTCCCTGTAGTGGACATCAACCGACTGGACTGATTCAGAGTGTCGCCCTTGCACCTCCGCCTGTATCGCACTCATGGGCCGATCACGACGGGACTCCCGTTGCAGTGCTGCTCCATGGAGTCCTCGTGCGACTCGCTGGCGGTGGTGGGCGCCACGCTGGCCAACAGGGGCGTGTGCCCGCTCACGGAGGAGCGCGTCCTGGGCGAGGCGGCCGTCCGCGACGCCCTCAGCCTCATGCAGTCGTGCGGCATGTACGACTACTCGGGCCAGTTCGCCTTCAAGGTGAGTCCGAGCCCAGGACAGGGGTCCTTAGCATTGTCACACACCGGGGCGGGAGGGCGCGGTTGCGTGGCGTGCGCTGGAGGCGCGGGTCCGCGTGGCGCCGCGTGGCGGCTGGCCCGATGCGAGCTCGCTGGAAGCGCGGCGCCGGGCCGGGCTGGCGCGGCAAAAGAGTCGCGGACCAGCGCGGACCTCACTGCCCTCTCCCCGCCCCGCCCCGCCGCCGCGCCTAGCCGCCCTGCCGCCGTGCGGACGTTGTCCCGCCCCACCGTGGGCTTTAGCCCATCTCTAGCGCAGGGCCGCCGCGCCGCACTCTGCTGTTCTGCTGCTGACAGTGTTGCCGGGCCGGAACTGTAACCCGCGCCTGCCTGGCCACCACTAGGCATGGCGACGCCAAGCTCGCACCGCGGGGTGCCGCGTACCCCGCCCCCATCCCCCATGAATTCAATTCATTTTACTTGTGTTCCCTTGTGGTGTCCTAATCAATTGGACACTATAATTGCGATGTTTTTATTGTTTTCTGCGTTGTGGTGTTCACGTGTAAACTGAGCGCAGGCCGGTGGTGGGCTGGCCAGGACGGGTACGGGTAGTCGCTCAGCTGAGGCGGGCCACTCGAGTTAGTTGAGCTGCGTTAGGTGGTTAGGTGCTGACCGTTGTCGCTACGCTGGCCTGTCGTGCCGCTGACGCTGACAGCAGATGAGGCGGCGAGGCGAAGCGCCGCGTCCACGTCCCGCGTGGCGTCGTGAAGGGCAGGGCAGAGGTGGGCTTGGGGTGCGACCCGGGTGCTTGCTGACCTCATCCTGGGGCCGGGGCAGAAAGAGAGAACGAGAGGGAGTGAGCCAAAGGAATCCTGCGGACTGCTTGAGAAGACCCCTCTGTTACCTTGGTCCTTGTCGCACTCACGGGGAGCCACGCCACCCCGCCCCGCCTCGCACCACGCAGTCCATAGCTGCAGGGGAGGAGGGGGAGGGGCGCTCAGGTCGGCGCGTTGGAGAGGGTGAAGGCGGTCAGCCTCTCAAAGGTCAGGGATGGAGGATCCGAGAGCCTCTCACGTTTCCCAGAACGGCTTAGTTTATTTCCTTCTCGTCTCCGGGAAACTCCGCTCTTCTCTCTACCCCTTGTCGGACTTGGTCGGGGCTGACGAGGACAAGGGGCGCCGCTGCCTGCTTCCCCGCCCCTCCGGCCGACCTCTCTCTGCCATTCTTATCATCCTTCGGCGGCAAAGAGATGGGGCAGCAGGCCGTCCTTGGGCTAATCTCTGGCCATGCAGATATGTCAGGTCAGGGGTGTCCTGTGTCCTGTCCGGCCCGGCCCGAGCCGCAGTCACCGCTGCCGGTCAGCGACCTATCGTTCTGAGATCTAGCCGTGGCAGCCAAAGGCTGCCGCGCGGGGCGGGGCGGGGCGGGGGGCGGGGTGGGGCGGGGCGGGGCGGGGCGGGTGGTGCATGGGTGCTGCGGGGTGAGAACAGGACGCGGTGGCGACGCAGCGGCGCGGGCGCGGGATGGGGCGGACTGCGAAAGACGTACCCCCGCCCCGCCCCGCCCGCGTCAGCGGATGCATTGGTATGCATCGGTCGAGGGGCGGGCCGGGGCGGGCCGGGCCGAGCCTTCTTCGCGGGCGCGGCGCGCCCAGCTTGGCCCGGGCCGCGCGTGTGGTCAGCCTGCTGATGAGGTCGGCCTGGCCTGGGCACACCACGGTGCGGCACGCGGGGACTCCGCGGCTCAAAGCTCCCGCTAATGGCTTGATTCACGCCCCGCCCCAGTCCGCGGCGCCGACAGCGCGGAGCGGAGCGGAACACGCGTGTTTTGTTCCGCAGGTTACGACTCCTGTATCCGCGGCGCCGCTTTGCCGCCCGTTTTCACGCCTGACGGGCGGCGCGGCCCCCATGGCGTCCGTACGCGTTCGTGAATGAGAACCGACTGCACGCACGTCACGGGCCGCTTGAGACAGCTGGGCGCAGCTTTGGCGCAGTACAGTCGGTTCGCGCTCACGCACTGCACGTCGGCCTCCAGGTCGGGATTCCGGCCAAGTCAGGGGTGTCGGGCGGCATCCTGGCGGTCGTCCCCAACGTCCTGGGCCTGGCGTGCTGGAGCCCCGCGCTGGACAAGTTGGGGAACTCTGCAAGGGCCGTGCAGTTCTGTGAGGTCAGAGGACGCCCCGCCCTGTGCAAGGGGCTAACTCACAACTCTGGCTAAAGTGATATTGTCACTAAAGGAACGCGCTTCCGAAGCGCCGCTTCGATCACGAGTTGTGACAATCTTGCGGCTTGCGAGGTTAATCGCGTGTTCAGTATAAAAATTTACTTGAATCGCGGAGTGATTTTCGTTGGTGTGGCCGGCCCTGCATGTCCAGGAGCTGGTGGCCGAGTTTGGCTTCCACCCGTACGCGGAGGTGGGCGCGCAGCGCTGGCGCGAGCGCTGGCTGTCGGCGCAGGGGCAGGGGCAGGGGGCGCGCGAGGAGGACGCGTCGTGGCGACGCGCGCGCCTCTCCACCGACCTCATGCTCGCCGCCAAGCAGAACGACGTGGACGCCCTGCGCAGCCACCTGCTGGCCGGCCACGACGTGAGCGTGGCGGACTACGACGAGCGCACCGCGCTGCACGTGGCGGCCGCCGAGGGCCACCGCGACGCCGTGCAGCTGCTGCTCGACCGCTGCGGCTTCCTCGCCGGCATGCGCGACCGGTGCGTCAGATACTCCATTTTGCACGACAGTGCAGACAACGGTCGTTTGCGATTGTGATGCTCCACTTGTATTTGCATCGGTGCAGATGTATGGCAGTGCGAATGTTATTTGGCGAGTCTTCGCGAACTATTCCCTCCCCCCTCCCCCGTTTGAGCCCGTTGGTTATCTCTCTGAGTCTTTGAGGAACTTGCCCTGGAAGTGACTCAGCTGTCCTGGGGGCCCCTGGAGGCACTATTAGGGCGGGCTGGGCCGCGCGGAGTGGAGCGCATCAGGGGGGCCGTCTCCGAAGCGGGAGGGGGAATTCAGTTTGAAGTCTGTATGAATGTGAACAAGGCGGTGAAAGACACTTAAAATGGTCCAAAAGGAGAGTTGAGCGTTGAGTGAAGGCGAGCAACACGGCCAGTGCGGCTGACGCTAACGTCACACAGGTGGGGTCATCTGCCGGTGGACGACGCCCGGCGCTTCGGTCACACGGAGGTTGCCGCCACGCTCGAGAAGTACGCGGACGTCGTGGACCCGGGCACGACGGGAGGCTGTCCAGGGCACTGCCAGCCATGAGCGCCCTACCCTGCACTTCTCGGCTGTGCCCACCCCGCCCCACCCCGCCCCACCGCGACCGCGTAGATCCACGGATCACCTGGACGTAGACACGTCCTTCCCTGGACACATTCATTTATACGGGAAGGATCCATGCTTGGAACCAAACGGACTTATCTGCACCGACTGAATTCACGGCTTGGTTTAGAAAGGATCCCCGTTGCGAGGCGTGAAGCGAAGAGGGAGCTGTCATCATTACAGCTTTTTTTTTGCTGCCGAGGTTTTTAGGTCCCGCGGCGTGGCGGCGTGCCGCGCGTTGTAATGAGGTCGTCCGCTTTAAATTGACCGCGCAGCGCAACGCCATGCATGCGCCCGTGTGCTGGCGGAGTATCTGCTGCGGAGGCGCGGGGTAGCGACGGCTGGTCGGGTCGACAGGGACATAGAGGCCCTGAGCCGGGGAGTAGCTATCACCACCCGACCAAGACGCCCTCAGTCAGGTGTAATAATGTAATTTCATTTTAATGTGGAGGTGTTGAAATTTCCCCGAGATAAAATGTTCTTGCGTGAAAACAAGCAAGTATCTGATGAGAATGGTGAACATCAAAAGAACATATTTTTATCTGTATAAAAACCAATCGTAAGATTAGTGCTTTATTTCAATCAATGAGTCCTGCTGCTGGGCAGCGGTGGTAACAATTTTTCACTTAAAGGGGATCTGCGAGTCATTACATCAGTTCTGGAAAACGTTGGGTAACACAACAATAAATTAGAAAATTAAGGGAGAAAAGTTCAAGGATCCTCCACACAACTCAGTCTGTTAGTTCCTGCCCTATGAGCGCTTCAATGAGCCCTCCATTTGACGTCTTTCAATTATTAAAATTGTGACTGCAATTGCAAGGAAAAATGTCCTGCAGAGAGCATTAGTAAATTTATTTGATTAAAAAATGGTACTTAAATTTTGTAAATTGTGCTAAACCTGGAGAGATCAACTTTTCTAGTCTCCAGAGAAAATTTATGGGACATACACACCATGGGTTCATTTGATATTTAAATCTATACTAGTGGATTAAAGTAATACAGCTGATGGACTGGTATGTGATCCTACGTTTCTAGGCTACACCATTCTACAGGAATAACTACTATATTCTGCTAGAAAATGATCTAATTCATATTCTATTTAGGTAAATATTGATTTGCTAGTGTATTGACTACTCTACTGCATGAAAGCAGCCCTGACCTAGTGTGTTAATATAATATTCAATGCAAATTTAGATGAATTGAAACTGCCTGTAGTCATAAAATGGCCATCTCAACACTAGGTGTGGTCTGAAATTTATTACATGATATGATACGAACCATCAACCTAGCATTTTGATATTTTTTCCCATTTTATTAATCTATTGCTACCTGTTAAGTCTATTTAATTGCAAATTTTTGGGTTGCCTACTAGCTGTCTGAATGCTAAACCTAGGGTACACTGCATGAAATCACCAATCATGTTAACTTTCTATTTAATGATGCTGAAATCCAGAAATATTCTTTGGCCAAATTTTGCGCTTGACTTTGATTTATAGTCATGTTCTTGTAGTACTCAAGATCTCCTGAACTATCGATTCTGGTGAATGTAATCTTGACAATTTTTCTGCCGAATAAGCTGTAACCATTCTGTTCAAATGACACCCACTTTTCCAAAACGGATCAAAAACAATTATACAAATCAATTTATCTTTTTAACAAAACATTCTTTGGTTTTAGATTAATTACATCTGTACATAACTTTTTGTTAAAGTTTACGCTTCCTTTACAAACGTCTACTTTCTGTACACTATTTAAAATACTCTTAGACTAAATCCTTTTTAGTATTTACATCAGGGAGCCTATGTGGCAATTATATATTTTCATAAAAGGCCGTTCCTTTGTTAGGGTGGAACGATGATGCTTAGTTCACTAACAACAAATATCTTGAACCTTGCTGGGCTCACGCCTGCACTTGCAGACTGGCGGACTGCGTCTCCAGACTGTGCTTGAGCTGCTGTAGGGTCTCCATGAGCATGGCTTTTCTCCGAGCCTCCTCCTCGTCCGCAGTGTCCTGCACTGGCGTCCCTGTAGGCGGAGTAGAGAGGCATACTTTACACTAAAATCAAAATTTCTCTGTTTCTAGGGTGGGTGGGAAGGAAGTGAGGCGTTTCTTGCCCTTGTGCGTAACGTGTATGGGCACTGTGGATAATGTCATGATGTAAAAGTTTCCATAAGAAATTTTGTTAAGTTACTATATCAAACTGTAAAATTACCACATTGCAGTGGCTCTTTGTCTCGAGATAGTAAATTAACAAAGGTATTTTTCACGTTGGGAGGGACTTACTCGGCATGATCTCGGTGTGCTCCAGCTTCTTGCTGAGGCGGTCCAGGGTCTGGCTGCCAGCATACACCTTGCGCTTGACGGGCTCGCTCTGCGGACAGGCGTCCAGCACGTCCAGGCGCGTGTCCACGGACTTGTAGGTGACGAGCGGGAGCGGCGGCCGGCTCGAGGTAGGCGTGGTGGCCGTGCTCTTGGCGCGCCGGTCGAAGGGCAGCGGCACCGGGGCGCGCCCGGGCCGCGGCGTCAGGCAGCCATCCGAGTCCGAGGAGCTGGCCTCTATGGCCGTCCAGCCGTTGGGGGAGGTGAGCGCGCCGGGCGGCGGCGGCGGGGGCAGCGCCTGCAGGTTCAGCTGGAAGGGCTTACAGAGGCGCGGGCCCGCGGGGGGAGGGGCGGAAGCCGCGGGGGCAGGCACGGGGGCGGCCGCGGGGGCAGGCGGGGGCGGTGACAGCGAGGGCGAGGGGACGGGCGGGCTGCGGGCGGTCACGGTGCGCGGCGGTGGCACGGGGGGCGGTCCTCGCCGACGGCCGCCGGGGGTGGACGCGGGCGACGGCTCGCTGCAGGGCGCGGGGCCCGTGCCCGTGCCTCCCGGGGCGGGCGCGCTGTCCACGGCCTGCAGCTGCTGCAGCTGCTGTAGCTGCTGCGAGGCGCGCCGCACGTCCGACAGCAGCGGCGTGAAGCACTGCTTGCGCTCGTGCAGCGCGCCGCGCTGCCGCGGGGTCGGGGTGGCGAGCGGCGACCACCGGTTGCGGTTCTCCTCGGCGTTGTCGTTGAGGCGCGGGTCGCGCGCGAGCGGGGAGGTGCCGAGCGCGGCGGCCGCGGCGCCCGGGCCGGACGGGCCCTGCAGCCCGCCCTGGTGGCGCAGGTGGTCGAGCCGCCGGTTCAGGTTGCAGGGCAGGTGGTGCCGCTTGGACATGGGCGGCGTGCCGTAGTGCGGCGCCGACGTCCTGGACGGCAGTGGGCTGCCCAGCGGGCTGGCGAGCGGCGCGCCCGTCATGCTCACCAGGATGTGCTCGGCCTGCAGGATGAGCTGGCGGTACTTGCGGTCCGCCTCGCGGTCCGCCTCGGCCAGCACGTGGTCCGGGTGAGGCGGGTGCGGGGGCGGGGCGGCGCGCTGGTGGCGGCGGGCGCTGAGGGGCGTGCTGCCCGCGCTGCGGGTGCCGCCCCCGCCCCCGACCCCGGGGCCGCTCAGCTCGGCGCTCCGCAGCAGCAGGCGCTGCATGACGATGCGGTTGAGGTTGCCGGCGAGCGCAGGGTCCTGGGGCGGCTCCTGCGGCTGTCCCCGGGCCGCCCCCGCGCGCCTGCGCGGCCTTTCGCTGGGGGTGCGGCTGCCGCGCGGGCTACCCACCGAGGCGTCCCTGGACGAGGTGGACGCGCGGGACGGCGTCTCCCGCCGGCTGGGACGCCGCCGGCTGGACTGGCGCCGCCCCGGCGGGAAGTTGTGGAACGAGCAGTGGCCGCGGTTGACGAGCCGCTCCCGCTCCTCGCAGCACGACATGGACATGGGCGGCTGCTCCGTCAGCGAGCAGCGGTCGATGAAGTCCAGGTCGCCCTCGTCCGTCTGCTCGTCGCCCGCGTCCTCGTCCGCGTCGTCGCCGTAGTCCTCGACGTCGGTAGGGTCGCTGTCGCTGAGAATGTCCGTCTCCTTCTCGTACACGTAGCTTTCGTCGAACTTGCCCATCATCTCGTTGAGCGTCACGTCCTCGACGTCCTCGTTGTCGGAGAGGTTGGGCGGCGAGCCGTTGTTGGCGGTGCGCGAGGACGCGGAGGACGAGGACGACGACGAGCGGTGGGGCTTGGCGCAGGGCGCGCGGCCGCGCGGGTGGTGCCCGGGGCCGCCTGGGCCGCCGCCGGCCCGCGAACTGGCGCCGAAGGTCGAGCCCGAGGACAAGGACCTCGGCGCGGCCACCGCGGGCCGAGTGCACGCTCTGGACGCGCGCCCGCAGCTCGGGGGCGTCCCGCCTGCAGCCGGCAGCGGCGAGTGTCTCCTGCAACAGGAACAGGGGCGCGTGAAGACTTGGGCGGGGGCGGGGGCGGCGCGGGGGGCGGCGCGGGGGCGGCGCTGGTACTCACGGGCTGTGCTGCGCGGCCAGGGCGGGCTGAACCCGCACGAGCGGCTTGTCCTCCACGGAGGGGCTCTCCTCGTTGAGCTGGAACAGCGGCTGCGGGCGCGGCGCCCCCCTGCCAGGGCCGCCCCTGGAGCGCGCCCTGCCGTGGCCGTGTCCGGGACCGGGCCCGGGGGGCGCGCGCCGCTGCAGGGACACGTCCGACGCCGAGCCGTAGGAGGAGGACGATGAGAGCGACAGCGACGAGGAGCAGCCGCCTGGAGAAAGCGATGACAAGCGATTATTTTCACGTTGTTGGGCCGCAAACACACGAGCAGTTTGCTGGTTGCCCTCCGTAAGGCGTCATGCGCTTTCAAGTCGGCATACCGCGTCTTTCTCTGTGTTCTTGTGGACTACGCGTCAGTTTTTAGTGTTAATGATCGCCGCGCTCTGTTCCGCCCCGCCCGCCCTGACGTACCGAGTGCTTGTCTGCTGTTGGGCTGCTGCTGTGCCTGCTGCGGCTGCTGCTGCTGCTGGTGCTGGTGGTGGCCGGGCTGCTGCTGCAGCTGCTGGCTGCGGGTGCGAGGCGTTGGCGTCGCGTTTGGCGTGGGCGCCGGGCTGTTGGGCAGCCAGGGGTTTGTTCTGATCCTCGTCCGAGCTCGCGGCGACGAGACACACTGCAAACAAATAGAGAGAATCAAAATGTGCCATGTGCTGAAAGGAGAAAAACTTAATAGATAAAAGAAAATTGGGTGGAAACATTAATTTCCTGTCGGGCAGCTGGGGAGCTTAAGGTTTTTGCAGGAGGCTTCCTCCTCAGCTCAGTCCAGCAGGTGAAGTGAAGACTGATGTTGGGCCACGTGGGGCTTGGGGGAGTGGAGGGGAGGGGCAGGGGCGTTCTGATTAGTGGAGCGGGCAACGAATCTGTCAAACTTGGTTGCGTGTGGGATGACAAATCGCGTCCTGCTCGAGGAACGAACGAACGGCCCTCCCTGTCCTGTCCTTTCCTATCAAAAGGAGAGGGGGTGGGGGTGGGGGTTAGAGGGAGGGAACTCGAAAGTAGGACGGCAGCAAGGCGGCCGGTCAGCCGCGCGGGAGGGAAGGGGTGGGTCGCGATGAAAAGAACCTCAAGAGGGTGCAAGGCGAGTGGTTCGATTTAGAAAAAAAAATATGGCAAGGAAAAGACTACTAACACAGTAGTCACAAGTTTAATTTTCGTGAAGTATATTTTGTACTCCTTAAATAATTGTGTGATCGTGCCAAGGTGTAACTCAGAAAGTCGCAATATTATGAAAGTGGTCTCGCCGCCCTCTGAAAAGAACAGTCATAAAAGAGACAAGGTCTCCGCGAGGGGAAACAAAGCAGCAAAGCGACTCCCTCGGCCCTTTTTCCCAGCCTCGGCCGATTCCAGGCGGCCCTGGAGGACCGTTACAGCTATGATCTGGAGGTGTGTCTGCGGGATCGGCAGAGACAGCATATAAGCCAACCGAGCCCCCAGGTCCCTCCGGCGTAGCCGTCTCCTTCCCGCCCCTCCGAACTCTCCGGCCCAGGCAGCTGCTGTCCGCCCCGTCCCGCTCCCACTCCCGCTCCCTGTTAGTCCGTCGCGGCGGTCTGCGTCCAGTCCCGTCAGCAGGAATTGCGGGGGTAGAGGCGCTTGTGAGGGGTCCTTCTGCTTAAAATATTATTCTCCCTTCCTTTTCTTGTCCCTTCTTGAGAAAAATAACGATAATTGGACGCCGGCGACGGCCCACCGCACAGTCCTTCTGCAGTTCCCACTGCCTTTTTTCCGTTTTGTTTTCCGGTTGACGGGATGAAACAGGCGAGGCCAGCAGGCCAGCCACGAGGGCCGCGCGTTGCAGTGGGCTCACCTCAGCGGGCTGCCAGGGGCGGGCCGAGGAGTGCGACGAGAGAGTGGACGAGGAGGTGGAGGGCGGCCGGCCGGCCTGCAACAGAGAGAAACGGTGTGATTAAATGTCTGCCACTGGTAGCAGCGCGGCGCCCACGGCGGGGCGGGTAGGCAACCCAACGTACAGGCGTGCGCTGCGGCGCTCACCGGCCGCCCCCTGGAGGCGCTCTGCCCCCTTTAAGCCGCCCCCTGGTCTAGCAAAAGCCTATGGCCATTTGTTTCCCGGGGAGACGACGACGGCCAACTTTTTCGCTTTTAAATGCCAATGTCCACAAGGAGGAGCGACAGGACGGTATTTTTTCTTCTCTCTTGACGTTGGGGCAACACGCTGGGCCGGAGCGACCTGAGCGCCTCCACCCTCTGCTCCTTGTAATTACCGAGGGTCCTGTCCTCCGCCTCCACGCGCGGTGTGCGTCGATTTATCGATCTTCCGTCCACCACAGTCAAGCGGGAGGCGAGCAACTTAACTTTAGAATTTAAAATAAATGCCGTGCTTTATGCCGTCTTAAAGAACTGACGGCAAACAGGCCGAAGTCAAGGCTGTCGGTCTTTCAGCGACATTCTTCCCTTGACGGAACGCGGCGCGACGGCCCTGGCGCGGATGACGCGGGGTCAAAAAGAAAATAATTGTTCTTTGTTGGCGTGGAGAAAAAGAAATCAAAGCATGCTAAAACTTCCTTCGTTCGCCAAAGAAACCAGCATAGATCGTCAGATTGTTTCGCTTTCCCCACCCCCATAAATCACCGCATGGACATTGATCATGTTGCTTGGGGAGAGGAGAGAGGTGGCTGGAGCGCGGGCGCGGGGGAGGCGGGCCGTGCCGTGCCGTGCCGCCGTGAGCGCCACCAACAACTTCTGCCTCCGGGAGGAGGCGGGGCGGGGCGGGTGGGGCGTGATGCGCGCGCCATTTTATTCTGCTAATAAAATGCGCGAGTTCTCACCCTGCTCGCGATTAATTACGAGCCGCGCCGGGAGACGGCGCTGTCTCCTCGCGCCCTGCCCGCCGGGGCAGATGCGATGCGTGATTTTCTCTTTTGGGAAACGTGCACTTAAAATTATTGCAATATCACTTGCGCAGGTTGAGTGACTATTCCACACAATAATGTGTACGAATTCGTCAGTTTTGCGACAAATTATGTTTGAAAGAACACTTTGACCAGGCGCAAGTGAGTGACATTGGATTGTCAGTGTGCCTGTCTGTGGTGCTTACCTTGCCGACGAGGTCCTCCTCCGTGGACGACTCGGTCCTGGACAGCGTGTACTGCTGCTGCTGCTTGTGGAACAGCTGGTGCTGGTGCAGCAGGGCCTGGTGCTGGTGCTGCTGCTGCTGCAGCAGCTGCAGGTGCTGGCTCTGCTGCTCGAGCAGCAGGTGCTGGTGCTGCTGCTGGCGGTGCTGCTGCTTGCGGCTGCGCCCCGGCGTCAGGTAGCTCAGCCGCGGCGGCTCCGGCTGCTGCACCAGCCCCGTCGGCCACGCCTGCTGGGCCCATGCTAGCGTTAGCCTTTCTCACGGACCGAAACGTCACACCCACCCCCAACCCCACTCAGAAAAAAAACCTGCACTGTACAGCTGAAAATTTGCCAAATACTCTGGAAAAACAAAGGTGCCAAGTCCTACCTTTAAAAGGCCTTAACAAAATTTAGTGCCTATGGAAAGGCACTAGACTTAGCACTTCATTTTAGCGCCCAGGAAAGGCGTTGCTTAGGACCTATGTTTTTTCGGTGTAGCCATAGCTCCGGCCGTGTGACTTACCCATGGCTGCCTGAGGTGCAGGGCGGGCTGGAGCGCGGTGGGCAGCGGGGGCAGCCCGGGGGGCAGGCCCGGGGGCGGCCCGAGGGCGAGGGGCCCCGGGTGTTGGCCGGCGGGGTGGGGCAGCGGCAGGGGCACGGGCAGCGGGGTGGGCCCATGGAAGTAGTGCGTGCCGGTGCGGAGGTTGATGTAGTACTCCGGCGGGAAGGAGGCCCCCGGCGAGGTGCCGTCCGTGGAGTAGCCCGTGGAGTAGGCGCTCTCCGGCGAGCTGAGGTTCACGTGCGGCCGCAGCCCGCCGCGCTCGCTGCCCGTCGTCGGGCACGTCGAGATGGAGTCGAGGCTCTCCGCCGTCAGCGGCCCGCGGTGGAGCTGGAACACAAAATCACAAGCTTTCAGTTTCATGGTTTCAATTTCCCCCTCAAGAGTATGTATGAAGAGGTGAAGGGAAGGGGATATGGGCTCCGAAAAATGCATACACTGATGAAGACCGCTGTTAATCAACTTCGTTGCCAAAGAGTTCCAAAACAAATTTCGCGAAGTTTTTGAACTTAAGTTCATACAAGTTTGGCTATTGTTAAAAAAAATTTAAAAATTCATGAAAATTAATCAAAATTTTATGAAGTTCTTGAAACAATGTGCGGAAAGTTCAAGCCCACATACCCTCTTGGATGTATGCCTTTCGCAGTCGCATGTATACCCTGCCACGATTCTCCTCAAAGTTTAGAAACGCTCAGCAGTCTACCACAGTCCCCCCTGGCAATTGCAATCCCACCATGTTTTATTTGTTTCCTTCACCGCGATATTACTGCATTTCTTGTTGCGGCACTGACTGAGGATTTATCTTGAGGGAACGCCCACGAAGGGTCGTGCCGCGGCGCCGGAGAACGCCCCCCGCCCCGCTCCGCCCCGCCCCCCGACTTCACCCCGTCCCTTCCAGCCGAGACGGGACTAGGGGACTCGGTTTCTCTGATCGGATCGCATCCTTGATAAAAAGCTGGACGGCAAGACGAACGACGGGGAGATAACCTCTGCGGCAACAACCGAACAACTCACTCAGCCCTGGCTGGTGGGTCCGCGCGGGGCGCGGGCGGGCGCGGGGATACGCCACGCTCTATCTGCTCATTGAGTAACACGCGCTCGCGTGCAGGAGCCCCAGTGTGAATAAGCGGTCGTGTCCGAGTAGAAAGTATAACCATCGAGTCCTGATGCTGTTGGCACCTCTGCCACTGTCACGTTTCTGACACGTTCCGTCCGCCGGGTACCCCGCGCTGCTGCGCTGCTTGTGCTGAGAGTCGCCCCCCGCCCTGACCCGGGGCCTCCACAAGACAAACCTCAAACACGAGGCCCCCTCCGCCCTGCCCTGCCCTGCCCTGCCGCGCCGCTCGGACCTCTGCTGCTAGTTCAATTTGCTTTCCTCCGAATGTCATTTCCTGAGTCAAGTGTCCACAAAGAGTTTCCGGGGGGCGTCCGGAGGAAGAATTAATTAATTGATGTGATGAAGTAGTGTTTTTCTTTCGGTTCACTTCCAGGTCTTCCCTTCTCCCCTCTTCCACTCGGTTCCTCAAAACTCTTCTGAAAACTGTTTAATTCTCTGGGGCATCCTTGGAAAATTACACAATGGCTGGCCTTATTATACGGCAGCAAAACTCTTTTTGCTCGCGCCGTCACCCGGCTGTAAAATTACGAAGAATCGCCGCACTGACCGCATCACTTTTCCCATCGATATTTGTCATGAAGAGGGATGTTCCGGTTATTTCGCGTCCCCGCTTCCGCCCCCGCCGTATTGCTGACATCGGCCGGTCGTGTGTGTGATTTACAACTACCGTCCGCCTATAGACTTGTCAAGGAGCGCGGCTGGGGGAGGAGAGAGAGAGAGAGAGAGAGAGAGAGAGGAGAGAAGAGAGGGGGGGAAAGAGGGAGAGGAGAGAGAGAGAGAGAGAGAGAGAGAGAGGAGAGGAGAGAGGGCGCTGCTCATGAAGTTGGGGGAGGGTGGCGCGTGGCGCCTGCTTACCAATTCTTTTGCATCCCTGTCGCGCCCGTAACGCTCCGCTGTGCCGGTAAACACCCGCGGGCTTAAGTTGCTAAAGCGCTAGCGTTGGTCACCGCGCCACGCGCCGCGCCCGCGCCCGCACCAGGACGCCGTAAATCATCCCCCCCCGTGCCTTCTGTGCTGAGCCCCGCGCCCCCTGCTGCTGAGCCGCGCTGAGCCCAGCCCCAGCCGCCCCGCCCCGCCCCGCCCCGCCTCGCGCTCTCGCGCCCTCTACTCGACATCTGGCGGTGGACGCCCCGCCTCGCAGCCCAGCCGCTGCATGATCATTATGATCACGCCCAGCAGCCCCGGCCCGCCCCTCCCCACCCCGCCCGGCCCGACAAATAATAACAATATTTATAATGATAATGTCGGTAGCGATAAAAAGGCGCGCGGGGAAACATCAGTACAGAGGCGGAGAAAGGCGAGGAGTGGGGGGAGGAAAAGAACGGCGTCGCGTTATTGCGTCACGCACCGCTATATTTCACAGTTAGGCCCGAAACAACACGCGTGCCGCTAAACGCGGCGGGGCGGGGCGGGGCGGCGCCGGCAGCAACAGGACCGCGTGCTGGAGAGGCTCTATATGCCCCGGTAAATTCTACTTTTCTAAGGCAATAAAATGTTTTTAAAAGATGAGATCACGTTTTATACCAGACTGTGAATGAGCGTTGTTCTGGTAATGACATGGTGTACTCACGTGCGAGGAGGCCGGCAGGTCCGCGAGCGTGGTCTGCCCGTCGGCGCCGGGCGCGGGGGGCGCCTCCTTGGCGCCGCCCTTCTTGTCCTTGGCCTGCTTGTTCTTCTTGGGCCGGCCCAGGTGGGCCTCCATCCAGGACCGGAACTTGCCGGCGAACATACTTGTGCGGGGCGGGGCGGGGCCCTCCCCTCCTGGGGTCCCTGGGGTCCCTGCTGCTCAGCGCTGCTCAGCCCTCCTCCTGGGGCACCCTGCGCGCCCGGCGGCCCCTCGGGCCCCGGGCTGGGTCCCGCCCCCGCCAGGGCACCCGCATCTGCAACAAGAGAGAGGATCGGACCGGTCAGGGCGTATGTACCACGTGGGGAAGGTACTCCCCTAGCCTTTCGACACGTTCAGTGCGGCACTTTTGTCCGATATGATAACGGACACGCGAGAATTTACAACATATTTTATAATCACGATTTACAAAATATGTTAAATTTACGACCGCCCATTCTTGCTCGTCAATGAATTCTAAGTCGATACAAAGTAATTGTAATTTTACAGTTTCAAGTTGTAATTTTACAACATTTATCATGGAAAATCTTCATGTAACCTTTACAAGTATTTTTCACAGTGGGACCGCTTTTGTCCGATATGATAACGAACACGCGAGAATTATAACAAAGTGGTCATGGTCATGTTAAAATATTTAACTCAGGCCGCCAGTGTCGTATTGATTGGCTGTCATTTAGCGACGGGTGTGACGGTGTGTGGGCGTCGGTGAGAGCATCGGGGCGGGGCGGGGCGGGGCGGGGCGGGGCGGGGCGGGGCGGGCCTGTGGGGGTGTTGTCAGGGACACAAAGCCACTACACTACGTAGCGCAACATGCCCCACATGGAGATGGGAGCCCCTGCCAGCCTGCCTACCCTGGCATGAGTGTGCCGAGCCTCGCCTCCCCTTTGGGAAAATAAAGCAAAAATCTGATTCCAGCTCCCGGCGGGTCCCCCCCCCTCCCCCCGGCGCTGGAGGCCCCTCGGGTTCGATTGTGAGCCCGCGTCCCGTCCTGGTCTGCGCCGGTCCAGCCCCCGGCCTGGCCTCCCCGCTATGGAGTATGGCCGGCAGCGAGGACGGCGACGGGACGGTCTGCGGGAGGACATGGGGGCAAAAAAGAGAATTGAGCAAGAAAAACAGCTCCGAGAGAGAGGGGGAGAGAGAGAGAGGGAGAGAGAGGGAGAGACAAACATACAGAACCAGGGGCCCGGCCCCGGGGCGGCGTGCGACCGTACTGCTGATTCTAGCCGAAGCGACTGGACAAGACGGTCACTAGGGGGGTGGGGGGAATTCACTCTGTAATCAAAGGCGTTCAACTGACCCACACTAACACGACGGTCGCCACAGGTTTCCATTTTCTGAGTGCGGGGACCGGGCGGCCGGCGGGCGAGCGCCGTGCTGCCAGCCTCAGCCTCAAAATGGAAAAAAAAAAAAAAAAATGTATGCTTTGTCAAATTTAGGCCTTGCACCATCAACCATCTCGTTTAATGGGAGTGAAATGAAACGGCCTGTTCATCCGAATGTGTAGGGCGAGTCTTGAAAAAAATAACAGACTATGGTTTCTAAAATAAAAATAGAAGAGGGAACCAGCTCGACCCCGGCCGGCCCCGCTCAGCCCGCACCCACCCCATGTATGATTTGGCTGGCGCTCATCATCCCTGGGCCCGCTGGTTGTTATATTAACGCCTCCGCCGGAGCGTGCGGGGCAGTGCGGGGCCGAGCAGCGCGCTGCGCAGCGGGATTACCGCCCCGCCCCGCCCCGCCCCGCCCCGCCCCGCCCCGCCCCGCCCCTCCACTCAGACAACTCCCCGGGCCGTGTGGGGTAATAGGGTTACACCCGTTATCGAGGCAAATAATGAAATAGCGGGGCAGGAGATGGGGCGGAGCAGAGGAGGCTGCCGCGCGTATCAGCGTCCAGATAAAGTGAATGGAACATGATATGGCAAAAGTAACAATGGTGCACCGAGACTTTTGCAATTCACTGCCACAAATTTCCACGGTAATTTCTACGGTTTTTCCCGTTAATTTTTTACCAGGTCTGGACCGTTTTTAGTGCGTACGGGACGTCCGTAGTACGTATGACCGTACTGCCTTTAATTTAACTTTTTTCGAAGTTTGAAGAAACTTAACTACGGGATTGGTCACGGAAAACACCGTATTTTTAAGATACGGCTGTTCCGTAATCAAACAAAACGGATTTTACCGTAGTATCTGTGGAATGGGGTACGGGATTTTTAACAGTGTTGCAACAATTTAATTTTTTTTTTTTAATTTTTTTGCTGTAAGTTTGCGGTTTCAAGATATTTGTGTGTGACTTATCCCTAGTTGCGGTTGTCGCCACTCCCCATTTTCCGGGGGGTGAGACACGGTGGGTGCCAGGCAGCAGGCGGCAGGGGCAGGGTGTGGGGGACGAGAGAATGTTGGTTACGCGGGTACTGTATCGGGTTCGCCCGCACCGCACCGGCTGCAGTGTGGCGAGGCACTCGACTCGACTCGACTCGTGCAGTGAGATTCCATGAGCCCCTCCTAACTGTTATTGGCTCGTGACGGGGTGCGGCGGGGCGGGGCGGGGCGCGGTGGCGCTAAGGTTTGGCGATAGCGCGCTGGTGCGAGGCGGGGCGACCGTCTTTTGTTTTCGAACACAACACGCGGCACCGCTCTGCTGTTGTGGTTGTTTGAAATAAGGCGGGCACTGCCTGGCGGGTTGCCTATAGGGAGTTGGAGCTCCGCCCCGCCGCCCCGCCCCGCCCTACACCACGCCGTTGAGAATGTAAACGCCCCTGGGGCCGGACAGCCGTGCTGGCTGGCGGGGCGGGGCGGGGCGGGGCGGGGCGAGGTTTGTCGCTGTGTGTGGCTATTGTAAGCGTGCCGCCGCTTTTAAAATTGCTGTTGTTGCGCTGCTCCTGTACTTGCTGTTTTGTGTCGGCGGATGGTGCAAGCAAAGTGATGATTGGTATAAAAAAATGAACCCCCCATCATCTCATATATCTTGATTTACCGTACACTAGAAAGTGTACGAATGACGCTCACTGGCAGCTCAAACTCACATGTTTTAGTTTCACTTCTTGCAGGTGTGCGGAAATTGATACACCCGTGAATGTGAGGGAAAAAAATTCTCATTTGCAAGTAAGCGACATCCGCATACATACTGAAGTTAACTTTCTTTTAAAAAAAGAAGAATCGCAAGGAATTCGTGGTAACGAAAAAGTAGGGACTTTTCAGACCTTGTTTCCCTCTTGTAACATGTACTCTGCGGATGGGGCGTTTCCCTTCCTCCGGAATTGGCGCGGCTGAGGACTGAGGCGTTGTCTCCCAGACCAGGGTGGGGCGGGGCGGGGCGCTGTTGCGACAGAAGGGGCCGGGCGGGCGCTTTAGAGAGAAGTCTGAAAGACAAACGAACCTCCTGGAATGGAAGGAAAGCGATCAGAGGACTCAGAGGCTGCTGGGAAACTCTGAATGCGATCGGGTTAGCGGCACTGCGAGGGGCGTGGCGTGGCGTGGCGTGGAGCACTGCAGCAGCAGCAGCGCTCGGCGGCGCTCGCATGGAAGCGAGCGAGCTAGCAAGCTAGGCCTCCTTAGCACGTCTGGCGTAGGCTTCAATGGAGCACAAAATGTAATGAGATTGAGCATACGCCCCTCAGCGCCACTGCCCGCCCCGCCCCGCCCGCTGCTGATCCCCTCGCCACCGCGCACCACACCGCCCCGCCCCAGGCTAGCGAGACAAAGGGAGAGCCAGCTGAGGGGGCGGGATGTGGAGAGGGGGGGTGGGGGTGGAAGGGGTCCGATATGCAATCATGGAAACCGTTCCGTCCGCCCTTCTCGTTTGGCCGCTCAGCATGACCAGGGTGGTAGTGGCGGGGGGGGGGGGGGTTCTGTCCGGAAATGCCAACAGTTTGCCTTGGCAATGCACGCGCCTCTGTACTGTCGTGGCAATGGAGAGGGGAAGGGGAGAGTGGTGCTCAGGTATACGTTCGTTTGCTTTGTGCGTCCATGCGGCTGGGCACAGTTAAAATTATTCAGATTAGTCGTTAGTTTATTAATTACTGTGCAAAACTTCATACGCTGTTGTTTAACACCGTGGGTTCTCTTTACAGGTAGAGGCGAGGCCGGGCCACCCGCTGGAGCCCCCGCCGCAGTCCCGACCCTGCGCACCAGGTAAGCCGTAGAGCAGCCCAGCCACCGCTGCCAAGCTTTGTGCTCCGTTTAGTTCTGCCGCCCCTGGCCTTCCCCAATAACAGCTCCCCCGCGACGAGACGACTTTGTCTCGACGAAATTCCAATAAATTGAATGCGACGCGAAAAGGCGGGAATAAAGGGAAGAAGTGATGGGAGGGAGGAGGTCGGGGCGGGGCGGGACGCACTCCGCCAACCTCCTCAGCTCCGACCCGTCTCTCAAATTCCTCTCTATAATCACGCTGATAAAAGTTTCACAGAATGGCGAGGAGGGGGCGCGGTGTTGAGGAGTGGCGCGGCGTGGCGTGGCGTGGCGTGGCGCGGCGTGGCGTGGCGCGGCGTGGCGTGGCGTGGCGTGGCGTGGCGTGGCGTGGCGCGGCGGCAGACGTCGCCCTGCTGCTCTCATTTGCACGGCAAGATTTGAGAAGTTTTGAGAGGGAGTAATATGAGCGCAGGCAGAACCCACTCCACTTCACTCTAGCCCCCTCCACTCCCCGGTAGCACGACTTGGTGCACCGTACAGAAAGGAAAGGAAAGCAACGGCGCTGAGGGACAATTGACGAACAACAATTGAAGAACAAAAAGAAAGGCAGTAGTTTGCACAAGTTGAGGTTGATTACGCGAGTGCAGGAGTGCAGCAGGGTTATTCCTCATAGCGTTTTGGGCCATCCTGCCCTTGTCGCACTTATAGGGCGAGTGCGTACGAGACAAGGGAGAGGCGTGTACTTCCCTGTTCGGTTCGCGCTCTGCTGCAGGCCACCGAGTGCAAGAAGCAGGACGGCGACCGGGGCGCATGGGGTGGTCACCGTCCCGCTCCGCCTACAGGCGCCGGCGCCAGGGCCGGCCAAAGACACCCCCGCAGAAACACATACTGTACTTCCTCGGGGAGAGGGCACAGCGTCTATCAGCCTGCTGGGTCCGGGACAGTGTGGGTCGCGATGGTGCTCCACCTTACGGCGAGTGGCTCAATGCGAGTGGCGCTGTGGTCCGCAGCGTGACGCGGGGCGGGGCTGTGTCGGGCCGGGGCAGGCAGGAGGCTCGCTGCAGGCCAGGCGCGCTGCCGAGAAAGAGAAACACTGGTAGAGTGTGCACGCGCCGTGCCGTGCCCCGCCCCGCCCCGCCCCGCCCCGCCCCGCCCCGCCCCGCCCCGCCCCGCCGCGCCCCGCCGCGCGGAGTTTGTAGTTTCATCGTCGCACAAAGGAGTTTAAGCCCGGCCAGCCCACAGAGCCTCCCCCACCCCTCCCTCCAGTTCCACCCCGGGCACAACCACATTCTCTCTCTCTCTCTCTCTCTCTACCCCCTCCTCCATCTCTCTCTCTCTCTCTCTCTCTCTCTCTCTCTCTCTCTCTCTCTCTCTCGGCACGGCAGGATTGCATTCTCTTGTCCCACCGCCCCCTCCCTATGCTTCAGCCCAGACAACAGAGCAGACGATGCGACGCGAGCGGCGCGTCTAATTCCGCGCTCTGCACCGCCCCGCCCCGCCCCGCCCCGCCCCCCGCCCCGCCCCGCCCCGCCCCGCCCCGCCCCGAGCCTCCGGGAGGCAGGAGGCGGCTTCATCTCGCATCTCTATATTTTTTTTTAAATCTTCGCGTTTCATTATTTTTATACTTTCTCTCCGAGTCTCTACCGTGCCGGTTTTCCGCTAGCTCTATCAGCCAACAAAAGATGAAAAGCGCAGCAGCAGGAGGGCTCTTGAGCCTTGTCCTTTTACCTAAATCCTCAACATACGCAACCTGAGTACGCACGGTAAACTAGTTTCCGTGCGGTCGTCACTTTACTTGGACCGCTGGTGCGCTGTCGCAGGCGCAGGCAGGGGCGAGCGGCAGCCGGCCGGGTAGGCAAGCCCGCCGCGCAGCGCGGTGTCGTGGCGGCCTACCCTGCAGGCGCTCCCAGGCGCGCGGGAGGGGCCCGGCCGGGATGAACCGAGCCATCTGCTGAGGCTCTAGCGCCTCTGTATCACCAATTCGTTTCGCGACGAAATCGGAAAAATTAATGAGGGAAATGAGAATTAGGAGGGAGGACGAGGAGAGAGAAGCGGCGGCGCTGGGGAAAAAAAAGGCGGCTGAAAGAGGGAAAGGAAATAATGATGCAGGGTGCCTTGGATATCGACTCGCGGAATGGGGTAGGGGGAGAGGTGAGGCAGAAAGTTTAGCTACAGAGACTTCCTTCCTCCCTCTTACGTCCAGCGGGAAAAACTCTGGCCCGGCGCTGTAGTCTCAAGAGCTAAGCCGAAGGCAAATCCCTTCCTCTGCGCTCGCCCCGCCCCGCCCCGCCCCACCACACTCCCCTGACTCTATCGGAGAGGTCTAGCCACTTAGGTCCCTGCCAAACATTAGTGGTACTTCAGGGCGCTGGGCGGTGGGACTGGCAGCGCTTTCTGCTAAGCATCAAAGTTTACGAATCACGTTATAAAAGGCTTTTCAGACTGCACGACACCCTGCGGGACGAGAGACCTTGTCCTGCCTGTGGTCGCTTCTGAACCATCATTTTCTTTCACGCCTCAGCCACATTACTGTAATCCAACCATTTACGAAAATATCACTCCCTGGTTTATTATCTTCTGAGGTTATAGTACGCAATCTGTTATACTATTTTACATTTTACAAGTAGTCCCTTAACAATACGATGACGTTAAATGCTTTGCAGTGTACCAAACACAACAGCACGCCTAGAAACACGTTGCCTGTGTACTTGCGTGGCCCGATTCCCTCCTCCAGGCTCTCGGGGGCAACCCACCCCACCCCACCGCGCCGCTGGAAAACAAGCGAAACACGCCCTGGGAATTTGGGCACCGGTGGCGGGGCGTGGCGGGGCGTGGCGGGGCGTGGCGGGGCGTGGCGGGGTGAGGTGCGTGGGACATTTACTAATGTGCGCCTCGCGGACCCGCCCGTGGGCAATGTGTTACCGTGGCGCGCGGGGCGCGAGGCGCTCGCGGGGCGGGCACGCGGCCAATAGGCACTGCGATCCACCTGCACGCCACACGCCCACCCTTTACGCCGCTACGGGATGTGCGGGAAGAAACCATGAACATTTCAATCGTTATACATTATTGAATTGAAAAAGAAAATAATATAATAACATCTGGTTGAGGCAAAGGGCCTGCACTTGTACCATTGTAATTTACTCGAACTTTTCCTTTTTTTGGTGTGTGTGTGTGTGTGTGTGTGTGTGTGTGTGTGTGTGTGTGTGTAAAATAATTCGTGAGGAATGGGACGGATGAGAGTGCATTTTGTCGAGAATTTGTCGTCGCGGTAGCCGTTCGTTACCCCGCTGCCACCTGCGCTGAGCGCACCTGTGCCGCCCTGCCCGCCCCACCCCGCCCCACCCCGCCCCCCCGCCCCGCCCGGTGACGCCGCGGGTCCCACCCATTCGCGTAATCTGTCCTGCCGGCCGGGCCGGGCCTGGCCGTAGGGATCCAGACTTGATAAATGTGGCGTGGAACGACCCGGCCCCCGCCCCGCCCCGCCCCGCCCCGCCCCGCCCCGCCCCGCCCCGCCCCGCCCCGCCCCGCGCCGCCCCCGCCGGAGCAAAATCATTGGAGTCGGGTGACAAGTTATAGCCGCGCGCGGCGGGTTTCCAAGGAGTCCAATATTCGTCAGACATATTGACGTCCCGTTCACGTTCATTTCAGAATAAGAAGAAGGCTGAGTGGCGAGGGGCGTAGCGTCTTGAATGAATTCTTTTTTCCGATCGCTTCCCTGTAGTCCGGGGGGTGCGCCCAGTCCACTGTAAACGCAGTGGCCGTTTTTAATGCCAAACTTTTGGCGTTCTTTAAAGAACGCCATTTATTGGCCATTTTTAATGCCAATTTTTGGCATTTTCCGAAAAGAACGCCAATTTTTGGCGTCCAAAGAGAGAAGAGCGCCAAATTTTGGCGTTAAAAGTGGCCAAAAATTAGCGTTCCTGTGGAGGAGGCCACTGGTTTAGTAGTGTCTTTCTCTAGTGATGTTTCCGCGCTCTGTTTGCTCGCTACTTTGCAAATGCAATGAGAGTTGCAGCGCGCTCCTCTGTAGACAAAGCTGACCAGTGTTTGAGGCATCGTAGCGATACCCGAGGAAGTGCCTCAGCTCCCACCTGCACGCGTGGTTATATCCCATCAGTACCACTACTGTACCTCTGGGCTGTGCAGTGTGGTCCGGCCTGGCCTCTCACTCGCCTTCCGCATCGATTCATTTCCGCCCGAGTGAAGCGTTTGGCGGTGAGGTATGCCGCGGGCGTAGGCAGGAGAGTGTGTGTGTTTGTGTGTGTGAGGGGGAGGGGGGTACAATAGCCAGTCGTTTCCCGCTGCTGATTGTCTAAAGCCCCCGCCCGGACCGGGCCCGGCGCGTCATCAGGTGGGCAGAGGGTTTGAATTGGCCTGGCCGGGCCTGGCCGGGCCGGACTATGAAATGGAGAGCTGACGTGGCTGATGATGGACTTGGTGCAGGCCAGCGCTGCGCGCGCAGGAGTAACAGGACTGCGCACCATGGGGTGTGTGAGTAATTTGTCGCGCATCTAAAATTCGACTCGTCTGCACTGTTAAGCCAAGTGTTCAACTGTTCAACACTTGTATGTGTTCAACTTCCAGCCTAGCACGTACAAGGGCGCAATCGGCAATTGTGCAATTTCACGTGTTTAATTCGCCAGTTGTACACCTCTTAAGTTTTCAACTCGACAGTTGTGCACTTGCAAGTGTTCAACAAGGATAGTGTTGCACGTGGCAGTTGAACACTAACTTGCAAGTGCACAACTGTTGAGTTGAACACTGAGAAGTGTACAACTGGCGAGTTTAACATGTGAGATCGCACAACTGCCGAGTTGCACACTCGTGCGTGTTATGCTGGAAGTTGCACACATACAAGTGTAGAACAGTTGAACACTTGGTTTAACAGTGTGCAAGTGAGTGACATTCGTACAGTCGGGTTTCCGGTGCGACTATGTGCTCGACCCCCCGCCCGCACTACACACGTCGGCACTTGAAATTTGCCAGGTGAGCCGCGCGGGAGACACATGGCCAGCAGGGCGCACAGGCCTGGGGCTGGGGTCGGAGGTCAGCGCCCACCACGCCCGGCCCCGCCCGGCCCGGCCCGGCCCTACCTGTACCTGCCCGCCCCCCGTGTAATCTGTAATTAATTGCCGAGGGCTCTGGGGAGGGGGCGCAGGGGCGCAGGGGCGCAGGGGCGCAGGGGCGCAGGGGCGCAGGGGCGCAGGGGCGCAGGCATGCACGACTAGGTCCACGGCCGCACCGCATCTCCACCGCCCCCTCCCCTCAGCAGCGGAAGTAGGCCAGCATGCTAATCATTTTACCCGGTCGGGAAGGCGCGGAGAAGGGGAAGGGGGACCGGTGGGGAGGGGGGGGGGGGGGCTGTTTCATGTTGTAGCCATCTTCACCCCTACCCGCTCGCGCACACAAAGCCGGAAATTAAAGACGAAAAATTGTTTCTGTCGTGACTTTTCCTTTCGGCTTCGTGACAAGCATCCCGGCGGCGCGGCGCGACGCGAAACGTCGCCGTGGAAGTCGTAACGCGGTCACGTGACCCTCAGGGGCGGGGCGGGCCTGTGTCCACTCTGCTGGGCGGGGCGGGGCGGGGCGGGGCAGCCCGAGGGCGCGCCGGCCGGTGGCCGTGTATTTTTCCTTCGCGGGCGATAAAACAAAACGGAGCCGGGCAATAAATAAAAGGCGGAGGGGATTCTACCGCTCTGCGGCCCGCCCCGCCCCGCCCCGCCCCGCCCCGCCCTCACGGTACACACCGTGCAGCCACAGACGTGTGATGTGGTCGCGGGCGGGGCGGGGCGGGGTGGGGCCTCTGCTCCGTGACCGCCACAAGCGTGCCACACACCCAGACGCCGCCCTGCAGCAAAAGGGAAGGGCGGCAAATTTTCCCGTTGTAGCGAATCTTTACCTTTCTTTAACTTTTAAATTAAGTATGATAAAAAGTTAGTTTTACTTGTACCAAAGAAATTACGATTAATAAATCAGTGAAGCAAATTCTTATCAAACTATACAGGGACGAGCACGATAATCGTCTCCTGTTACGCAAGTCCCGACGTCAGACTCCATAGATTATTGGAATAACGAGCGCGCTGTTGACAAGAGGAAGGGGAGGGGGTGCGAGCTGAAGTGGGGTCGGGAGGGGGGGGGGGGGCAGGGGAATGTCCTTGACCAAACGCATTATCAAGTGGACGGCCATCACCTGTGCGAAGTGCTCGAATCCCTGGGGAAAGGGAGGGAGAGAGGGAGGGTGGGAGGGCGAGGGTAGGAGGGAGGGAAAGAGAAAATAAAAGTGGGATTGGGAAATCATGAAAACCAGAGAAAGCAAGAGTGAGGGAGAGGGAGGAGACTGAGGGCAGCTGGCCAGTCCGACGCGACGGTCAAGGCTGGCATGTGGGGATCGTTAACCATCTGCGCGGGCGGGGCGGGGCGGGGGTTCGTTGCGAGGGAGGGGCAGGCAGAAGCTGCGGCTCGCAAAGAGGGAGGTCTTCTTTTCGCACCCCTACCAGACCAGACCCTCCTTCCTGTGCCAGTGCCAGAAATAGGAGTCAGCCCCCACGGAATTTTTAGCTCTCCAACGACAACAAAAAAGTTGGGAAAGAATGTCAATTCGAATTTTGTGTCGAATGTCGGTTTGTCGGGGGAGAGAAAGCAATGTCTTCCTCTGCGTGCCTGTCCCCCTCCGCGGTGTTCGGCGGCCCAGCGGGCCCAGTCGGTCGGTCCTTCTCCATTATTCTCCCCTAACGATCTCACTAATTCGCTCTCACTGCCGCTCTCACCGCCCGGCCCCGCCGCTCTCACCTCACCTGGGCTGGGCTGCGCGGGGCGGGTCGATGAGTGCCTCGCCTGTCCCGGCCCGGCCCGGCCTCCAGCGGCGCCTGCGTTCGATTGTCTCGCATAATGAGTCGGGACAGCGCGACGGCGGAACCGTGGAGTTGGAGGGGGCCGGGGGATGGCGATGTAATAGGGGGGAGGGATCCCGGGGGAGAGCAGGGGGAGGAGAAGGAGGGGGTCAAACGGTTGTCCTCCATCAGGGCGTTGGAATGCGATGCTACGTGAGTCCGCCGTGCCGCGCCGCGCCGCACCGCTCGTCGATGAGACCATCCCCTCTCCCCGGGACCGTCCCCGCCCCCAGCCCGCCCCCGGCCCGCCCCCGGCCCGCCCCCGACCCGCCCCCGGCCCGCCCCGCCTCGAATTATATCGGCAAATAGGTACCGGCAGGGGCCGTAATGCCCGGCGAGGAACAACAAAGTGTCCTGCAGGCGGCAGCGTAAACGGATTACCGTAAAAGCCATTGGCTGAGAGGACAGGAATTTGTTGTACGATCGCCAGGGCCAGCCAGCAGGGCCGGGAGTGCGAGGTGAGGAGGCGCCAGGGGAGTGCACCGCCCTTGCCCTGGCCGCCCCACCCCGCCCCGCCCCGCCCCGCCCCGCCTTGCACCCTCGGGTGCGCCGCGGAGGGCCCCGCCCATATTTCAGCCGGGGCGGAGGGCGCTGGGGGCCTCTGACGTGGGGCCCGGTCGCTGACACCGGCCACCTGCACGACTGACTGCCCGCCCGACTTACATCTTACATGATATATCACTGAGAATTAACTTAAGTTGCTTTGATATGATCGTTATAAAGTTGTATTTTAGGCTAGGGGGTACCATAATCATGCAGGATGATCATACCTCCCGACCTTCTCGCAGGCCTAGGGGGTAAGGGGTAGCATCAGCATGTAGGATGATCATTATTCAGCCAGCAATAAAGTTGTATTTTTGTCCGTTTTTCCTGCCCCGGGCGATCTGAGGTGGAGCCCCTGCCAGCGTAGGCAGTGCAGCCATGCACGTGTGCTGTGCGGGCTGGCCTACCCTGCCTCTGACAGGGGCCTACAGCAAGCCCGCAGGCATCATCGAGCACTGCAGGCACAATACTGTCAGATAAAGCATTCCTGCACCCTGCCCAGCTTATTGTTAGTCTGACCACATCGTCAACAAGAATTTGCAAGCAAACCCTCAGATGTCAATCCCAACAACAACTTTCGCTAATTAAAAATACACTGCGAAAATGCTAAAAATGTGAAAAGGAAAAAACACTCTGGGATTGCATTTCACTTGCCGATATAGGCCACGTGCTTGGATTTAATTTCAAGGCTGGAATGCTAATCTGCGCCTCATTCAGTCCGCCCGGCCCGCCCGGCTCGTCACGCAACTTTTATGCTAATGCAGATTAGTTAGCTCGCTGCCCTGATTGATTGGTTTGACATTGACTGGCGCCGGGCCGGACACAGTAGAAGGGGAGTGGAAGAATGGGAATTGGGGGAGAGAATAATTTTTAAAAAATGAGGGGGACGGGGGAGAAAGAGGGAGAAGCGGAGGGGAGAGGCTAGAAATAATATTTGGGAGTGCGGAATGCGACAGGGGTCTTGTGGCGTGCAGCGGGGCAGAGTAATGTACGGGGGGCGGTGCTGTCCGAGCCGCGCCGAGCGCTGTCCGCGCTGCCCCGCCCCGCCCCGGGCTAATCTCACGAATACATTAACGCCGGGCCCGGCCCCAGCGGGGGACCAGCAGGTGAGCCGCGCCGGGCCGGGCGAACAGGAACGCGAGAGAAAAGTCCTGCAGAGTCAACCCGCTCTGCTGCCATTTAAATTCATATCAGATAACGCGGCCCGCAAGCTGCGCGCGAGTTTCGTGATGGAGACTGCTGTCAAAAGATTGCGGCCGTACTCGTGCAGAGGAACGAAACGCGAGTAGTCCCCCCGCGCGGCCTTTGAGCAACTTACACGAATTACATGTGGCTCTTGTGTGTTTCCAGGAGGCTGCCCTCGCCCCGCCGCTGCACGCCCTGCCAGCCGGCTGAGCCGCCGCCTGCGGCCATTAGGTGAGTAATGGCGCGGGTATGATGCAAGTGCCCCGCCCCGCCGCACCCGCCCCGCCCCGCCCCGCCCCGCCACCACGCCTTACTCTTGCTCTGCCCCTTCACCCTACTTGGCTTGCAGCGGCGGCCGGGTCGGGCCGGGCCGGGCCTGCTGTGCCGCGCGCCCGCTCCGCCGGAGACTTTGGCGTCCAGCCATTCCATACACGTGATATCCTTTCGGGGGCGATTTGTGGCCCAATTTGGCGTCCCGCTCCACGCCTCTCTCTCCCTCTTTCGTTCGTTTGGCTTCCTTCTCTGTCTCTCTCACCCTTATTTTCTTTTGTCGCGTCCGGTTTTGCATCGGTTTCTATCGGGCTCCGTGGTGGTGGGGGTGTGGGTGCTTAGACCATGGGAAGGGGACTTCTGTTTTGCCTTCTTCCCGAGCCGCGTACTTAGAGACACGAGCCCCCCCCCCCCCCCCTCTCTCTCTCACTCTCTCTCTCTCTCTCTCTCTCTCTCTCTCTCTCTCTCTCTCTCTCTCTCTCACTCTCTCACTCTCTCTATCTCTCGCCCACTCTCCATGTCACACGGAGACTCTTCCCCGTCCCGCCTCCAAGCTGCGTCCAAAAGAGGGCCATCTCTTCCTGTATCGGGAATTCCGGCTGCCATCCCTGAGATGGGAAGAACCGCGCCCTACCGGGGAAAACAGTTTGATTCCCTTTTTTTTCGTTTCTTAGATGGCCCGTTCCGCAAAGCGAGGACGTTCAGGAGAACCGCGAGGCGTGCGGGGCAGGGCGGGGCGGGGCGGGGCGGGGCGGGGCGCCCCAACAAGACATTACAGCCCTCCTCACACCGGTGCTCGGGCCGGGCCGGGCCTGGCCGCCAATAAAGTCACGGGCCACTTGAGCCAGCCGGGCTGCGACGTGGCGTGGGAGCTGCTGCTCGAGTCAATGTGGGAGAGAGAGAGAGAGAGAGAGAGAGAGAGAGAGAGAGAGAGAGAGAGAGAGAGAGAGAGTCGTGCAAGGCAATGTCTCAAAGCACCGTGTCGGTGTCGAGTACCGTGAGCACCGTGGTGCGACATGGGTACCGCTTTGTCTTCTGGCCGCAGGGGGCCGGTGATCGGTGACAGGGAGTGGGGGGTACGCCCCCCGGGACACGCCCGGCCCCCTCCATCGCATCGCATGCACTGTGAACCAGCCGTGGGCCGGCGTTGTGGCTCAGGTCAACTTTCACTCTGCTTCTGTCCTTGCGTGCGAGTGCGAACAATCTTCTCGGTCAGTTTCTATCGTACAGATGATGACAGTGTTAAATCGTGGAGTTTTCTAAAACACTTTCCGAAAACTTGGCTTGAATGACACCCTGTTTTCAGTCCTCAAGAGAGGCGCCAGATGCGGTGCAAGGGAAAGTAAGGGGGGAGGAGGAGGAGGAGGAGGAGGAGGAGGAGGAGGAGGAGTGGGGAGGAGAAGGAGGAGGAGGAGTGGGGAGGAAACGCTGCGATTTGCTGGTTGCCTGCCCCCGAGGCCACGCCAGGAGGGCGTCACGGCCCGTTTGACACACAACTCTTTTTCCTCCGCCTCCGTCGCCTCATCTTCTATCTCTCTTTTCCCTCCGCTACATCCCACAGCTGTCTTTCAAAGGCGACTACTTTGAAAACTTTCAATTTCGCTTCTTCTCCCCCGCGACATTGTTTGGCCCCTCTGGACCCCAAAACTCCTTTATTCCCCCTCCTCACCCTTTTCCTCTTTACTTTCCTCCTGTCTCGCCTTCTCACTCCCTCTTTCCCCCTCCCCCTTCTCGCTGTTGTCCGGACGTGATTTCTCACCCAAGTCCAGCTAATTTCAGAGGAGGCGACTTCGACGCCACCCATCTAGTTCATTTTTAGACACCTATATCGGCCGAGGAAATTTACATCTTGACGCTCAATCCCCATTATAAACCTCTCCGTAATTATTCCTCCATTATTCTGTTTTTGCTCCGGCCCACCGCGCACCACCTGTCTAGCGGGCGCCCCCGCCACGCCCCGCCCCGCCCCGCCCCGCCCCGCCCCGCCCCGCACTGTGTCGCTCAGCAGCGAAATGGTATAAAGGGTCGTGGGGAGCTGCGGGAAAGGGGGAGCAGACAGAAATTAGTGAGGGCAGGGTGAAATTCTGCTCGTGTGCGCTTGTGTGTGTGTGTGTGTGTGTGTGTGGACGGGGCTGTGGGCGACCATGGTGGATTCTCTCTAACCCCCGGCCCCTACCTCCCCTGCATCACCACCCCCCTCACCACCCCCCATTGAAACAAAGTCGCTGTAATTAAGGGCGCACCGCGTCCAACACTTTGGTTGGGTTAATGCCGGCTGTCTGTCGCCCCGCCCCGCCCCGCCCCGCCCCGCCCCGCCCCGCCCCGCCCCGCCCCACCCACATACACTGACATTACACCACCGCAGCCCTGGTGTTTCGCACCCCGGGCCCCGGGCCGCACTAGCGTACTTTGCAAAAGCGCGCTGCGTTATTTCCTCGCGAACGCGGCAGCCCTATCGACGGCTCGTTGTTGCTTCCAGCTCGGGCGGGGCGGGCGTGGTGGGCCGTGACGGGGCGGGGCGGGGCGGGGCGTGGTGGCGCGGGGCGGGCCGAGATAGTTTTAGGGCGGCCGATACAGCCCGCCACTGCGCGGCCCCTACGGCCCCATCAACAAAACGGGGCTGGCATCATGATGGTTCTAAACCGCGCTCTCCGTCTTTCCGCCTCTCTCTCTCTCTCTCTCTCTCTCTCTCTCTCTCTCTCTCTCTCTCTCTCTCTCTCTCTCTCTCTCTCTCTCTCTCGCACTCCATTCCCTCGCCCACTTCCCTCCCGGTGGAATCAATCGGCAGAGCTGTACAGCCGTGGTGCGGAATGGAGGTGGCCACAAACAACACCGGCCGCGGGAATGGCGAGAGTGTGAGTGGGGAGGGAGAGAGAGAGGTGCGGTGCGGGGGCGCAGGTGCGAGAGAGAGGCACGTCGCCCCCGCCCTTTGCAGAGCTGGTAGCGGGCCCCCGCACGCCCCCGCACGCCCCCGCCCCGCCCCACAGGACCATACTATTATTGGCGCAGCAACGACCACCCGGGGAGTCGTCCTCTGAGCCTTTTGTACGTGGAGCCCGGCGTGGGAAACAGGACCGGGACCCAGCGCACCACCTCATCGGGAGATGTGTCCTTGAGGTGTGCGTGCACACATCACAGCCTCTCCTGAACGGTTGTCAAACATGTTCGCGTTCCAAGTATATTTTCTCTCCTTCAATACGCCTTTAATTTCTTGCCTCACGGTGAAAAATGTTTCTTGAATTTCAAGACCCGGTCTTGGATGCCATTGGCGTTCTCCATGAGATCCAAGACCGGGATTCGAAATTCGAGAAACTTATTTTACCGTGCTCCGCTCCGTCCGTCGTGCAGAAGTCTCTCCCTACTCGTTCCCTACGCTTTCCTATGGAGGGCGCATTCACGCGAGGTGGCTGGTGTGAGTGTGACGTCACACTCTAGACGCAGGTATAGGTCTGTCACGCGCTCCCGGCCGTGTGGTGTGGGCCTGGCTAGGGGGGGGGGGGAGTCACCCAGGTGGAGGCTGCTGTTAGGGTGCACGGCACGGCACGGCACGGCACGGCAGCCGGGCGAATCAGTAGAGCGAGAATGGCGTATCAGATTATTCCGCCTCGGGACGGAACCGTACGCGCCGGGTGCGGCCCGGGGCTGCGGGGGCTTGTGGGGGCTTGTGGGGGGGCTGCGGGGGCTGCATGAGGAGGGGATGGGTGGGGTCGTGGAGGAGTAGATTGATAGCGACGCCTCGCACTGGGCGTGTCGTGCAGGACGAGATAGAGAGATTATAAGTTGTGGATGAGAGGACGGGCCAGGGTGGACGGGAGGGGGGGGGGGGGTCGAGAGGGTTGACTGGGGAAGGAAAATGAAGGCAGACGGCCGGGGAAGGGGCTTTACGACTCAAGCAGGCCGCAGCAGCACACATGCGGGGCGGGGGAGCTGCTTCGCCTTCGGTGCCGCGCGACTCAATAAGCCTTTCAATGAGCCTCCGCCGGGCCGCGCCCGCCCCGCCGGGCTAGAGCGGAGGCTGATGTTAGATGCGGTCCAATCGTGCGGCTTGGTTGCGCGCCATGCCGCTTTTGTGGATAACCAAACATGTTTTTTTTTTTTTAGACACGGTTTTGAAAAATATCGTCCGGAATTTTATGGAATGAACACTTGATACAAAATCACCCGCATTCGCGTTACCATTGCATTTTCGTTTCTCTCTTTCGCTTTTCCCGTCCGTTTTGTTTGAGAGGCTCGAGTGCACCTTGCTCACCACACACCGGCGACATCAGCTGGGCGTGGCGGGGCGTGGCGTGGCGTCCCTAGCACGGCGTCTGGCGCCTGGCCCGACGCGCTCCGCTCAGGGCCCGACCGGGCGGTGTGTTGGTGCTCAGCCGATGAACGGCCCGGAAAATTGGCGTCATATTGACAATCTCCGTATCAGGGTGGCACCGTGTGGGCGTGTGTGTGTGTGTGAGTGAGACAGACAGAGAGAGAGTTAGGGGGGCGTGTGCGCGGGGGCGGAGGGGCCGGGCCGGGCTCCCTCTCATCAGCAGCACTTTGGTGCGAGCGAGACGTGAGTGCGGGGGAGAGAGAGAGAGACGGGGAGGGGGGGGAGCGAGGGGGCAGGAGGCTCTAGCTCTTTCAGTTTCAGAGTGTGATAGTGGGCAGTGAGTGCGTGTGTGTGTGTGCGTGTGTCCCTAGGGTCAGTGGCAGCCCAATCTGCCGTTTGAAAGCGAACGAGCCGACAGCACCAGAGGGCAGACGGGAAGCACGCGCGTTCGGAGAGAGAGAGAGAGAGAGAGAGAGAGAGAGAGAGAGAGAGAGAGAGAGAGAGACAGAGTGAGAGAGCGCTCACCGCGCGCATTACAAGACTTCGGGCCGAGCACTCACGCCCCGTGCCCGTGTCGGCTGCACATGTTTGAAATGTCCCAGCCCCGTGTAATAACCCAATTTGGCTCCGGGCTCCGGGCTCCGGGCTCCGGGCGCGACGCGGCGCGGCGCCTGCCTGTTCGACTCGACCATAACTTGCACTAACACGATCATCATAATGACCCCGCGGAGCGCTGCCAAGGCCGGCTGTAGAGGGGGGTGGGGGGATCAAGAGGGAGACATAGTTATCATTCTTGTTTGTGCCAGCAGTGCGCTCCGAGCCGAGCCGAGCCGAGCGGGCTGGCTAGTTGCGGCTCCCGTCACTCCCCGCTGGCCTCCTCCTCTCTGCCCCACTCTCCCTCTCCCTCTTTCCTCTCCCTCTCTCGCGCTCAAACACCCTCATAAACAAAAGCAATCTCCTCCTCCTCCTCCCTCGCTCCTCCTCTCACTGTAACGCAGACTCCCCCGGCCCGGCCCGGCCCTCTCCGTTTCAAATAATAGCTTTCAATGAAAAGAATGCGCAGTGCGCCATTGAATAAGAAGACCCCCCCCCCGTCCACCCCTTCCGCGCTGGGCCCGCCCCGGAGCCTGGGGGAAGGAGCCCCCCGGCGACCACCTGGCGCCCCAAAGTGAAAGGAGTAAAAAAAAAAAAAAAAAAAGCGGCATTTTTCAAAACGAGCGCGCCTGCCTCCTCCGCAGCACCCTTTGGCCATTTGTCGAGAGCGGCGGTGATGATGCAGAGGGAGGGGAGGGGAGGGGAGCGCTGCATTTGACTGCCGGGCCGGGCCGGGCGGGGCGGGGCGAGCGGGCCGCAGCAGCCGCGCCCTCCCAGTGTTTTTAAATTGGTCGAGAACTCGCGTGCTTATGTCTGCCGAGCTGGGCCGAGCGCCCCCTCCTGGGCGTGGGCATGGCGCTCCTCACGTGTCTATGGCCTCCCCCACTCGCGCAGCGCCTCGGCTGTGGAGGCGACCGGGCGGGGCGGGGCGGGGCGGGGCGGGGCGGGGCGGGGCGGGGCGGCCTAAGTTGAAGGCGCCTGCGGTTTCACGTCGCCCTCTGTCGAGCTGGGCAGGCCTGCGGGCAGGGCGGGGCGGGGCCTGTCGGGCGCAGCCCCCCCGGGGACAGGGAACACCACACCACACCACACCACACCTCGGCGCCAGGAGAACTGTCAGGCCAGGGCGGGGCGGGGCGGGGCGGGGCGGCCAGCGCGCAACACGATGAAGTGTGAGGCCAGTGGAAGGTCGGCGCAAGAAAAACAAAGGGGCTACACAGCACGGCTCAGTGGTGCTACAGCACTAGTGCCTTTTCAAATGCACGATTCCTTCGACTTTAAGCACTTCTCGTCCCATTACAGGGGCATTAGTGCCTTTCGATATGCACCCCGCGACACTCTCTACGGGTGCTACGTAGCACTTTTTTTCCTATGGGCGGGAGATAAATAGGAGAGAGAGAGAGAGAGAGAGAGAGAGAGAGAGAGAGAGAGAGAGAGAGAGAGAGAGAGAGAGAGAGAGATGGGGGAGGGGGTAGAGGGAGGGGTGATAAAAGGAATAAGGGCGCTGGCGGAGCGAGTAGAGGAACCCCTTTGTTTGCTGTAATGAGGGCCGCGACATGGAATAGAGTAGTAAAACGGTCCGTGTCGTTAGAGAGGCGTCTCTCTGTGCGCTCTCTTTCTCTCTCTCTCACTCACTCACTCCCCCCTCACCACGAACGAGCCGCAATGACCACGATGGAGAGGGCGGTGCGGGTCGGGCCGGGCGGGCCGAGGGGCGTTGGCTATAAAGTCATTCCCCAGTGTCTCTTTCCCCCGTCACTCTATTACGCAGGTCGAGTTGGCCGCGGAGCGGAAGTGTATGCAGATGCGGCGGGGTCCCCTCCGGTTGTCTGGTAGCGCAGCGACTCGATTGGCTTGGCTGTGCTTCCGAGTGCCGAGTACTCTCTACAAGGTTTTGCCCAGTGAGTACCGCCCGCAGCACGCGGTGCTTACACGTGTACTCTGAATTATTGAAAAGTTAAGTGTTTCGGCGGGGGCGCTAGGCGAGGGGGGAACTATGCACTATGAACCCTCCGGCCGGGCCCCTCCCGCCTCACCTTTCGGAAATCTGTTGATGCCGCAAGGAAGTTTTGGTGGCAATTAGGGATAATGGGGTCCAGAGGCAGGGGGCAGGGCACCTTAGTGCTGGAGGGTGGGAGCAGCCTACGACCCGCCCCCGCCCTCTATCGACACGTCATTGGCGGCGTAATTTAGGGAACTCTAAAGGTCGCCAACGGAGAGGCGCATGCATCGTAACATCGTATACGCTGCCGCTAGGCTACCCGCTGCAAAATAATCAAAAAATTACCACAAAAAAATAAAATACGGCTCATCCGTGTTACAAATACATTCACCTCTGCAAGCGATACACTTGGATTTCCTGTGCGACGATACCGTCAACTTTATTTCGGCGCGGCAAACTGTCGTTCTGTAGTTTCTCGATAGGCCAGACTTTGCTCTTGACAATACGAAGTTGATTGTGTGAATGTCAACGCCCGGCCCTGCCCTGCCCGGCCCGCGCGGATACCTCCCTCTTAGTCTGCTGACATTCAGACAACAGGGAAGGCACGCAGGGCATTAACAGATTTCGCTGGAGCCGCTAGCGCCCCCCTCCCCCTCTGCTCCAGGGCTTTGCAGGGCTCTGCTCGCTCTGCTCTGCGCGCGGCTCGTATCGCGCACGCTGTATTGTGGTTCCCAAACTCTGATTACGGCCAGGCGGCTCCCACCCCGCCCCTCCGCCACCTGCACACAGTAGGAACTTACACGGGCCGCCCCGCCCCGCCCCGCCCCGCCCCGCCCCGCCCCGCCCCGCCCCGGGCTGGGATACTGTAATCCGTCGGTATATAGTTTGCCGGGATGTAGTGCGCCAATGTGAAGAGACATGTCGTGGTTTTTTTTAGTGTTGGAAGTTTAGTAGAAGCGGAATAAAGAGACGACTTTGACTTAGCGCGAAAGTTATTTCCATTTGTGTATCTGTAGCACCCGAGGAAGGCGTACAAATTTTCTTCAAGCAGTCTGGCAATGCCGTTTCGGTGCGCACTTTACCGGAGAAAGCCCTGGTGCAGACTGTGCCAGACCCTGGTCGCGCATCGCCCCGTAGCGTCAGCAGCAGGGGCGCACACGCAAATAATAGCAATAGACTTAATTAAGGCCGGGCCAGACCCTCTAGAATTACGATTGGCCGCACCACTGGCCGCCCGAAGGAAATGCGCGCAGTGACCCCACGAACCTCTTCTCGTGTCCGCACTGCCCTTCCAACGCGTTACTTCGACAAAAAGATATATTGAAGTTGCACTTTCATCGTTTTTTTTCGGTGATCGTGGAGCACGCTCGCAATTAAAAACGGTAAGAACAAGTGACGCAGTTTTAATTGTCCGGCGTCTGCAAACGAACGTTGCTCCATCCTCATCGTGTTGTCTTGTTTTTTCCCCTGCTGTTCGTTGAAACTTTTGTGGTGACCTTTTACGAGCACCATAATACAAATGTAAAGGTGACAGTGGTGAGAGGGGGGGGGGGGGGATAAACGGTAGTGAAAGTGGAAAGGAGAAAGAGCAGCAGAGAACAGACAGAAGGGGGGAGGAAGAGCAGTAGGGGGACAGGCAGGCGCGACCCTCTTCCAATCCCCGTATAGTCTCTCATCTCTACCAATTTCCTGCTCCATTATTCATCTTTTCCTCTTTGGCGTTTGTAACGTGGCGGTCCGACGCTGCCTGCGCTTGCGTAACAAGGTGAGGGGGAGGGCGCTAACCCGTCCCCGGCCACCCCTCCCGCCGGACACCGCGTTGGCGCCCCAGACACGCTCCGAGCCGAGCTGACCCTACCCTCCTGCACTGGGCGGCCACTGCGGCCGAGCTGGGGCGCCGGGGCGGGGCGGCACGGGGCGGGCTGCGCGCACCACCCGCCGGTCCCGCCACGCCCCGCCACGCCGCCTCACCGCATGCAAACGGGTTCATCATCCCGACTAAATCAATCAGCCCCCTGAAGGACCCATGCCACTGCTCCTATATCCCATCTGATGGGGCTGGGGACCGGACGGGCCCGGGCGGCAGCCTGTATCCTCAGGCGGGTTGGGTAGGGTAGGGTTCCATCGTCACAGCCGGCGGGTACCTAAGCTTTCAAATTTTTCACGTAAAAATGAAACAGCCCTTTTACCGTGAAAATAGCTGGAGGTTTTGCTGGAAAACGGGGTGAGGGGGTAGGCAGATCCGTCCGTGCACACCCAGTATAACCCCGGCAGTGTGTTCCCTGTGCTATCGCTGTGCCGTACCTCTCTCCCTATCTCTCTCGCTCTCTCTCTCTCTCTCTCTCTCTCTCTCTCTCTCTCTCTCTCTCTCTCTCTCTCTCTTCTCTTTGTAGATAAGACCATTGAGCATAGGAAACCGCAAAACCCCAAAACTTAAAAGCAGCATCGCGAGGGGAGGAGATGCGAGCGAGAAGCCTAAAGCCAGCGAGGGGGAGGGGGGGGGGTGTCTTTTGTATTCACTATAGGCCGTGTGCGCCTCGCCGCAGGCTACATCCCGGCGCCACGCTAAGCCACGCCAGCCACGGCCACACGAGTAAGGAGTCCGCAGGATTCGCTAGGTCCTTTTCTGGTAGCTTTGTTGAAAGTCTTCTTACTTAATTGTTACCACAGTGTCGGTGAGTGCGTGATAGAGAAGAAGGGGAGGGGGGGTTAGTGATCCCCATGGAGTCCCACCCACCCCCTTGTAAGGGAATGACTGGCCCGACGAAACTTCGTTAGTTTCATTGTGTTGGGACTCGCGCCCTTCGCGCCCCGCCCCAGTCCGCCCCGCCAGCACTTCCCTCCTCCCCAACTCAGATTTGAAAGATAGGGCTGCAACCGCGGCACCTACGTTCAGATGGCAGAAAGCTTCATTTCAGTACAGCGAGAAGTTGATCGCTGTGGCATGTAATGGAAACGGTGCAGGGGTGTGATGATTGTATAGGTGTGTGCCTCGGTGTGTGCCGAGTAATTTTATTTACGCCCTTGCAGGGGCAAGTTTACGGATAGAGATTCATACCTCGCGGTCCAGCGCGATGACGTTCATTTGGTCCGTTGTGGAGCGGACCTCTGGTGTCGAGGCCGAGTGGCTCATGACACGAGGCTGACAGAGGTTCGGATGCGTGGCGCGGCGCGGGCTGGAGTGGCGCTGCATTCACCGCGTCACTCAACCGTGTTCCTCACACCGCTGTCACTCACACATTCACCCCCGCCCCCTCTCGCTCCATTTTCCTCTCTCTCTCCAGGGATGATTGTAACCCCATGATAAAGTTTAATTTCCATCGTAGAAATTTCTTCCCACTTTCTTTAAAAGAACAAACGACGAGTTTAGTTTTAGTAAGGCTCAAAAGGTTTAAGACCCCCTCCCTGCCTGGCTTGCACGGTAAAACTGGCGTCTTGGTTTTTAAGACAACTTCCTTGATTTTCAAGGTGTTTTGGAAAACTCAAGACCTTTCGTTAACGTCCTGAAAACCAGGACGATTTCCAAGAGATTGCTCTTGGTTTTTAAGACATCATCTTGAAAATCGACCTGGTCTTAATTTTTCCAAAACGTCTCGAAAACCAAGACGACAGTTTTACCGTGTGGGTTTCCACTTTGACCGACCACACTGGGGCGCCGCTCCAGTCAAACTCGTCAGAATCGCTACACGTCGCACTCAGCCCGACTCCCTCCCCTCCACAACCACTGCCGCACCCGGCCCTGCCCGCCCCGCGGCCTCCCTGATGCGACTTTAATACGTTGTCGTGTGTTTCCCGTCACAAGTTTTTCTGTTCCCACCGACTGGCGAAAGCCACGAAAAGTGGATGGCGCTGCGCAAAGTCGGGCCAGCCGTTGAATTCAGACGGTTTGGAACAGAACAAATGAAGTGTGGCCCTCAAAATCTCAGAAGAAATTTTTTAGTATACAGAAAGATGCATAATTTGTGCATCTCGTAAGCGGGTGAAAAAGTAACATGCTATTAATGGACAACCTTTCAACATATCCTGCGTAAGGCCTTTCTTGACAGAAAATGCCCGCTTTAATTTTTTTTACAATAAAAAAGACTGAACAAACCTCGTTGGGCGCATAATTTTGGGACAAAATAAAGCGGGGGGGGGGGGGGGGGTGTTCTGTAATAGGTCTGCCAGCAGCAAAAAAAAAAAACATACTTCAAAAGAAACTGCTTGTAATAATGTCCTAAATCGATTCCCGTCGACACGAGACATACCAGAGGGAGCGCGCGGAGCACAGGGCAGTGCCAGCGCGCCAGCGATCAACTCTGCGCCTCCCTCAGTTTTACTTAACATATAGATCGGAAAACACTCTCTCCGCTGCGCTCCGCCTTCTACCAGTCCCTCCCTCCTCCCGTGTATGCTTTCTTCATTTTGCGGGCAGCCAAGTCATTTGTCTGGTTCAGCTCTTATCTACCATCAAAGGGAGAGGAGCAGCCGCAGAACGCGGAGAGAGAGAGAGAGAGAGAGGCGGAGAGACAGGCAGAGAAAGAGAGAGTGGGGGCGGACAGTGGTACAGAGGGGAAGTGAGGCGGGAGGGTGGAAGCGTAGGAAGGATGGAGGGAGTAGAGATGGGGAAAAAAATGCCCGTACCATGTCCTCACCCCAGCCTTCCTTTTCGGAAAGTTGTTCCGGGTGCCAGTGAAGCGGAGAAAATAGGAAGCGACTTCTTTTCCTAGGCGCCGGTGCCCCTGGCCCCGCGCAGCGCCGCGGCCACGCCGAGTGGAGGTGGAAGAGGTACGCTACTGGAAGTGTTTCTTACAGTTTTGAGTATCAAAATTTAAATTGACTGTTCGAATCAAATGTCGAATTGTACCTTTTTTTCTCTGACTCGGCTCGAGTCAAAATCAAATTCTTTCAAACGGAGAGCTGCGGGCGGCTGCGCAGGTCGCGGGTTGAGGGTGTGGGAGCCCAGAGCAGCGCAGGTCAGTGGCCCCGCGTGTGGTTGTGGCAGCAGCCCAGCCCAGCCCAGCCCGGCCCGGCCCAGGTGAGAAAGTTTGAGGTACAGTACGTGGTCACAATAGTCTGAGCCGAGAGGAACAGCGCCTGCATGCATTCCCCTTCGCCTCCCGCTCCTTGCTCTACCGTGCCCTCTCATCCCCCCCCTCTCTCTCTCTCTCTCTCTTTCTCTCTCTCTCCCTCCCTCTCTCTCTGCCGTGCAGCCGCACTCCGTTCGCACAGCAGCACCTTTCGCTCGGCAGTCCGCGTGGCAGGTAAAGTGAAAGGGAAAACGGCGGGGTGCAAAACGCCTAGGGTGGGAAAAAAAACAACAGGAGGAGCGTAGTCCCCCTCTGACTGGCGGGAAGGGGATTTGAACCCGAGACCAGCTGAGCAGCGGGACGTGGAACCTGAGCCCATCGTGTGCGTTAACGCGCGTGGGATTGTGTGAGTGTGTGTGTGTGTGTGTGTGTGTGTGTGTGTGTGTGTGTGGCGCGTTTGGACAAACTTGGCAGCGGCGAGCGGGAGGTGGTGTCGTGTTTCAAAGTTGCCAACGACCATAGCCGCCCCTTCCAAGCCCCTGACGTGTGGACGCTGGATAAGAAAGGCCACGCCACGGACTCCTGCCTCTACGACAGCACCTTGGACGGTTGGACAATGCTTCAAAATACTTTGCAGCTTGCAAAAAGTAAAAATAGTTTGCAAGCATTTTTTATTACAGGGCAGAGAGGTGAACGGCTTCCTTGGGTTGAGCCGGGTAGGAGCTGTCGCTGCGATGCGCTTTGAATTAGTCCGGCCGGTTCGTTCAAAGGACTCTCTTTTACCTCTGTTTTTCGCCTGCCGCCCTCTTTCGTTACACCTACGCACGCCAGTCCCGCCCCGGGCGGGCAGGTGTTCCATTCCCTTCCCTGATTGAAGTTGGCCCGTCCCGCCGCTCATTTGCGGTCTTTCTTTGACGAAGGAAAGGATTATTCGAAATAGCTCCGCCTCTCGCTTAGCTGTACGTCGTGTTACTTTCTCGCAAATAACGCGATAAAGCTCGCCATGCGCGGGGTTTTGGCGCGAGCTATTATTGCGATTTACAAGATACGCCGCAGGTGTGCAACATTCACACATTTGGGTTTTAGGTGCGGAGGGTCGGCTTGAAGCAAGACGTACGCTAACGTTGTTCGCCAAATATCCAGTAGCATTTCTCCGGCCGCCAGAAAAAAATAATTTTGTTGTTTACCTTTGCTGATGCGGTGCAGAAGACGCGATAGTTCCCCGTTCTCGTCAAGCCTGCAAAAAAACATAAAAAATAAGGGTAAATTCTGGCTGTAATAAAACGCGCAAAAAAGGAAACGAGAAGAACGAGCTGAGCACCAGCAGGTTTATATGAGGAGCATTGCTTGTGTGTCTGCTTTTATAAAGCTTTCATATTCATATTGGCGTCCCTCCGTCCCGCCATGCTGCGTACTGCGTACGTACATGGAAGTCGGGCCGGGGGGGGGGGGGCACATGCATGTCGGGGCTGCGTTGTACGACAGAAACACGCCGTGTGGGCTTGTCTGCGGGCTGCCGTGGGGAGGAGAGGAGAGGGCTTGTCTGAGAAGGCGGTAGAGGGGGGAGGGGGCACGTTTCCTTTGATTTAGCGAAGCCGCCGGCGGGGCAGGGCGGGGCGAGGCGGGGCGGCTGGCCGCTGAAGCCACGGTAGTGCCTCCCGGCCCCGGCCGGCCCCACGCAGCTCGCGCCAGGAAAGACGCTGACGGGACCGCGGACCTCTCTGCATTGCATGTGCGTGTTGGGTGCCAACACGCGCACTGTGAAGTGCTTATTGCAACAAAATTATTTGCAAGGTTGCGAAGATTTTTTTTCGATCTTGCTTTGTACTGCAAAGAAATCCTTGCAAACTATTTGTTCGTATTGCAAAGAAATAGAGGCTTGAGAAAAACTTGTTCGTTATGAAGTACTTCAAAATTCTTTGCAACCTGCAAAGATAAGTTTACAGTACGAATATATTCCTTGCAAGCATTTCGTAGTGCGAAAGTATGCGAGGCACCTTGCGGTGTTCAGGCATCCGAGGCTATCGCCCCCCCCCCTTCCGCCCCCGCCACGTCCCCGCCCCGCACCGCCCCGCGCCACCCCGCGCCACCCCCGCCCCCTTCACACCCCCCTTTACGTGGCACTCGCGAGACAAAAGAGAAACACACGAAGCGCCCCGCGCCCCGTCCCGCCGAGTGCGGTGGCGCGCACCGTTTGCAGCCTTCTCTCTCTCTCTCTCTCTCTCTCTCTCTCTCTCTCTCTCTCTCTCTCTCTCTCTCTCTCTCTCGTTCACTCGCTCTCCCCAAAGTTTGAGTGGGGCGGAGGGAAGTGACAGCGTGGGGACTCGGGGGAAGACAGGGCGTGGCGCAGCGTGGCGCTCAAAGAAAAAGGAAGGGGCTGGGATATTAGGGCGGGGGCAGGGCAGGGCATGCAGTGGGGAGGTCAGAGGTGGAGCGGGGCGCCGCGGGGGCGGGGGCGGGGGCGGGGGCCGTCCCGGGAGGCGACTGCCGGTAGGGTATGGAGAGCGCGGCCCCCGCCCCGCCCCGTCTAGCCCGACCACATCCGTGCCCTTTTCCCTCCTTTTATACGACTATCCTTCTTCTCAAGTGCGTCCATCAGAAGTTATGAACGCGCGCGCACGGTAAAAAGTAGGTACGTCCAGGTTTGCAAAGCAGTATCGGAAAGAAAACAGCCAGACGCTGCCATCCATTTGCTCCAGAAATTCCTGTCTGCTTGGCAACGTGGAGGAATAAGTCTGCCTATAGCGAAGGGTCCACGGCGCCTTTCGGCCGGAGCGGGTAGCGAAACCCGCAAACTGTTCTCTGAAACGCCTGCTCTCTGCCTGGTCGCCTGGTCTCGCAGGACTTGCAATGCGCATTGGGTTAACAAGAGTATGCAGGTTTGCGTGCGGACCGTGTGTCACAGCCACAGCCCCGCGAGTCCCATGCAGGGCGGCAGCGCCAGTGTGCCATGTTCCTTGGTTTTCTCCATGAAATATTCCCGAATAGGAGCAAGCAAGGAGGCGGGTGAGCTAGCCTGCTCGGAGAGGTGGGGCGGTGCGGGGCTGACGCGTGCTCGGGAAGGTGAATATAGTAGGACCCATTCGGGGCCACAATCGGTCCGGGCCGGGCCGGCTGCTGCCCGCCCCGCTGCCCCCCTGCCCCGCTGCCCCGCTACTTTCCTTTGGCCAACACTCACTCGGGCCCGGCGGGGCAGCGGGGGCAGCAGGCACTTCACGCCCGCGACCCTCGTCGCGCAGCGAATATGGAGCACGGGGCCGAGACGGATGGCGACAGGCCGAGCCGCAGGCAGAGCCCCGGCCGGGGCGGGGCGGGCCGGGGTGGGGTGGGGCGGGCCGGCGGGGGGGCCATGTATCTCCTCCGCGCCCCCGGGGGCGCTTAGGACCCTCGCGGGAGCCCGCCCGCCCGGCCTGCTGGAGGCTGCTGGAGGCTGCTGGAGGCGCCGCCGCTCGCCTTGGAGCTGGAGCGGGGCACCTACATAGGCTGCCTCGCGCCTGCAGGTGTGAGCGCCCTGCCCCGCCCCGCCCCGCCACGCCCGCCCCGCCCCGCCCTGCCCCGCGGGCCTGTCGGCTGGCTGGGCTGAGGGAGCCTGCTCGCACACTGCGGGGGAAAATGTGCGCGTGCAGAGACTGGGAGGCTTTGCAAAGCAGTGTAACTCAGGACTATGGGATACGCTGGAGGCGGTGGGCCGACACTGTGTGTGTGTGTGTGTGTGTGGGGGGGGGGATAAAACCACTTTTTTTCTCTACTATTGGCTTCCGAGACTTGATCTTAGATTGAATTCTTTTAAACGTGACAGTCACGTTTGTATGTTTTAAACTTATACTGCTTGTATATTCCGCTACCTTTCGAATAAAGTTAAATAAAAATCGACAGTTGGAACTGTGTCTAATGTGTTTTTTTTTTTTGTGTCGTATTAGGGTGCTGGAGAGCGTGCCGCTGTGGGGCCGGGGGTCCCTCCCCCGCCCCGCCCGCGCGGAGGGCTCCTGGGCTGCTCGCACATCGGCACGTTCTACACAAACCGTCCGGAGATAAAATCAACGCAGCGCGATGAGCGACGGAGAGCGAGGAGAGCGGAGAGCAGAGCCAACCCTGCAGCGCTGACCTGAGCCTGCGCGGGAAACGAAGCGGCGCATTCCTGCACGAGGCCGAGCAGTGGGTAAGCACACCTCACCCTCCTGCCCCCTTTCGCCACCCCTTTCTCCTTTTCGTTTTGTCTTTTTTTTTCACGCCACCCTGAGCAATGGTTTCGTAGTCATAATTTTTGTGCCGGCTGCTGTGATCTGGACCGCAGTAAGGGAAGGGGTCCCGAGGGGCCGCGCCCGCCCTGCCTCGCCGCCCCGCCAGAGGCGCTGAACCGTAAACAAAATTATGATTGCCCGTTTCTCATCCCCGCCTCGCCCCCCGCCACACCCTGGTACGCCCCGCCTCGCCCCACCGCGCCCCGCCCCGCCTCGTTGCGTGGCGTAGGGCGCCGGAGCCGCTCGCCGCTCGCCGCAGTAAATTAAGAGAACCGTCGGGATGCGGAACTGTTTCCCAGAGAGACACTCGGGGTACGCGCCGCGCCGCGCCGGGGGCAGGACTCCAGTCCTGTTGTACATTGCAACGGAGAATCAATGGAAATGCGCAAGCTGGCATGTCGCTCTGCCGACTGATTCAGAAGATCGCTCTCGAACATCTCTCCTTGTCGCACTCATAGGGTACTGTCATGCCCGATATAGGACACCGCCATAGGTGCGACAAGGACGCAGGCACGAGAGCGATCTTCTGAATCAGTCGGCTGGCGATCTAAGTTATGCTCCGGTTAAAGGGTTTGCCTGCCGACCCCCTTTCTTCTTCCTCTGCGTGCAGGAGGGTTGCCTACTCGCACGCGGGGTCCTAAGGCGCTACGGCTAAGGACGGTACACTGTTAAACCAAATTGTCATGTGACAATAAATATTGCTGCGAATATTTCGTCACAAGCACTGTGAATTTACAATAAGAATCGTCACATGTTAAAACATTTCGTCACTTGACATCGAATTTTTCAGATCACATGACGGTAAAATCTTTCCTGACTTGACGGAATTTTTCGTCTCATGACGGTGAATCTTTCGTCACACCGTGATGAACCATTTGTCATGTGACGAACCTTTCAAAAGTAAAATTTAGCACTGACCTTGTCGTAATGTGACGACTTAAAATTTAACAGTGTAGGCAGACCCGCCCCGCCCGGCCCGGGCTCTCTTTATTGCGCGTTACGGTTACAAACGATGTCTTGAATTTACAATAAGAATCGTAAGTTCGCGGCGGCCAATTTTTTGGCTAGCCCGAGGGCTTGTAACCCGATGCGGTGTGTATGACATAATGACGTTTTGTAAGGAGAAACTTCCCGCGTTACCATTGCGAATACTTTTTATGGCGTATGTATGCAGGCCAAGAGATGAAATGTGAAAGTAGCCGACTGACTGTTTTCCCCCCAACATTACCATATGTTTGAGAGCTTCCCCTCCCGCCCTGCGGCGCGGCGCACCTCCTGGGCCACGACCCCGCCTGACCTCGGGGTCTACGTCTGCCCCGGCCGAACACTGACCACCAGAGGGGGCGTGCGGCTAGGACGCCCCGCAGCAGACGGGAGACGATAAAGGGGGGAAAAGTACACGTCGTCTTTCTTGAAGCCCCTGCAAAGCGCATACGGAAACCATAGAGCAGGGCTTAGGGGGGCAGGGGCGGGCAGGAGGGGGAGGAAAATAAGACATGAAATCGGAGGGAATGGCCGGTGGAATCGGAGCCGAGGGAGCGCGGGAATGGCTCTGGAGGTGAGCGCCGGCCGGGGCGGGGCGGGGCAGGGCAGGGCAGGGGGCTGCGGTGGGGACGGCGGCGTTGGCACGCCTGCCCGGGGGCGGGGGCGGGGCCGGGGGGCCGGGGGAGCTAGGCCGGCACGGTCCACGGTTCGGCCGCAGCGCCCCGCCCCGCCCCCGCCACGCCCCACACTGCCAGGGGGTGCGTGATGGATACTCCAGCGCCCACAGTGTCGCCAACGTGTCCGGCCCACACCGGGTGCGGCGCTGTCGCCAACCCTACCGCGCGGTAGAAACCGGAAAGGCCAACAACGTTGTTGCATCCCTCTGAGAAATTTTGGCTTCGAGGGGAGAAGTACCCATTAATTTAAAACATTTTATTTTGAAGCTGTTTCTAGGGTGTACTTTTCCATACTGTGTCCTTTTTGTTTTGCTCAAATTTTTTATAATAAGAGTGAATTCTTTGCTGATGATTTTGGGCCTAAATTCTTTTTTAAAAAAGGAGGCCCTTTTTTAAAAGTTAAACAAATAGAGCAAATGTTAAAGTAATGAAGTAACTTAATAATAAATCTTTCCTGACAAGTATGCCATACCGTCTGCGTGCGGCCCGCTCTCCTGCGGTAGCATGAGCAGCATTAGCAGCACTCTCTCCCTCCCCTCGCCCCTGCCCTGCGCTGGAGGGTCGTCTTCAGCACACGTCGTGACCTCATTGTCGAGAGGAGCCTTGAGAAAAATATGAAGATCCGCTGGCAGCCCGGCTCCGCCCGGCTCCCCGGCTCTCCTCAGGCCTGCCTGCCTGCGTCCTGTCGGCAATCCACTTGAGTGGGAGAGCCTCTCTAGTTGGGAGGGAAAGTCGCCCGCCAAAAAAGGGGGCGCTTCTCTCGATACTACTAACTCTCTCTTTCTCCTATGCCACACTATTCTCTCTTCTTCCGTCTGTCTCCTGTTCCCGTCCCCGCTGACGAGCTTCACCGCATGGCCTCGGCAGCGGGGGCAGCGCCACTGAGGAATCACAGAAATTAGGAGGATATTCATGTCGAGTGCGCCGCCCTGCTGGGCCGGGGGCGGGCCGGGGGCGGGCCGGGGGCGGGCCGGGGGCGGGCGCACAGGAGGGGGCAGGGCCGCCCCCAGCATCACAGAGGACTGTCTGCCCGTGGCCTCGCCCCGGCCCTCCACAGCCAGGCAGGCAATGCGATGTATATTCATCGCTGTGAACACGTGGAGTTGGGGGCGCGGGCGGCAAGACCGACAAAAGCTAGCAGGCATGCAGACAGACAGACAGACAGACAGACAGACAGACAGACAGACAGACAGAGGGGTCGGGCGGGGACGCCACTGTATCGTCACGGGCCGTCAGACGTGCGCCAAATATTAATCTGCTGAGAAAGGCCCTGCCCCGTCCCGCACCCGCCCGCACCCGCCCGCACCCCACCGTACCGTCCAGCCCCGCCCCAGCTCAGGGACGGGCGGTGAGGGTGACAGGATATTCCTGTTTCATCAACAACGCTGCCCCGCCCCGCCCCGCCCCGCCCCGCCGCATACAGTTACTCTCTTTTCTAGTGGAAAATTCCAGCAGATGACTAGACGGACACGACCGTTCCGTTCTCCTCACACCGCAGGCGCGCAAACTCGTCCAGAACTTGGAAACTCTGGGGCGGTGCTCCGCGTCTAATCCCCTGCGACAACTACTAATACCGCGGGGTGGGGCCGGGCGGGCCGCGGCACGTCCATAGGCCTGCCCCGCCCCGCCCCGCCCCGCCCCGCCGCGCCCCATACCTCGCCCCACCCCGCCCCATACCTCGCGCCGCCCCGCCCCACCCCGCCCCACCCCGCCCGCGCTCCGGAACACCCTTTCCCTTCCGCGACACGCGCCGCCGAGTGAGAGTGATATACGGGGCTCATTAAAAGCAAGGGCAGCAGCATCACTGTGGCTGAGCTGCTGTGTTGGAACTGTACCGGCGGAGTGATTGGGCGCGAGACAGACAGACAGACAGACAGACAGACAGACAGACGGACAGACAGACAGACAGACAGACAGACAGACAGACAGACAGACAGACAGAAGACGGACGGGCGGACACGGGTGGATAGTGTGGATCCAGTACGCCCATTACGTAAGTGGTAAAACAGTGCCACGCGGCCCGTTCCCTGAAAACAATTACTTCGGGATATTGCACTTGCTGTAACGAATAATTCCTACTGTAAATCAAATCATATTTTTTTTGTTCAGGTAACAAAATAGAAACTATTTGTAAGGAAACAAACATTTTCTCGACTCAAATACTATGATGTCCTGATTTCGTTAATTGACAGCAGTAAAGATAAGGTTTTCTGGGTGCGGGCCTCACGCTCCCTGCAGTGGCTGCTCGGGCTGCTCCTGCCACGTTCTGATTGCGAGAGCGGCTGCCTGATTGCTCATCTTCTCCCTCTAGCTGCACCCCGCCCCGCCCCGCCCCGCCCCGCCCCGCCCCTCCCCGCCCCTGCGCTAGCCGTGCGCGCTCGACCGCTCCCGGCCCGGTGTATCCGACCCATTGGCCTCGTCGCTGGAAGCAATATGTGGACTCCCTTCCAAGCCCCGCGCGGAGCCGCCTCGCCTGGCCTGGCCTGTGCGGAGCGAGGAGTGGCAGGGAGGGAGGGAGGGAGCAACAGTGGGAGACTCAGAGCTGCAGTTTTCTTCAGGAGTCCCATGAATAAATACTCTCTACAGCCCCCATAATCATTTTGCGCTCTACTTTCGTTGTATAGCTCCGCTCCGGCCCGGCCCGGCGGGGGGCGACCCGAGGGGCGTAACGGCAGCCCTGTGCCCTCCGCTGCGCCCCACACCACGCCCCGCCGCCCCGCGGGGCCGAGGTGGGGCAGGGGCGGGGCGTGGCGTGGGGCGCAGCGCAGGCCAGGCCAGACCCGCCCGCCGTGAAACGGCTAACTGCCTCCGCTAACCGCCGGCCTCGCCTCGCCTCGCCTCGCTGCTTGCGCGCCTCGCCTTTCTGTTCGACACACAGATGGCGCGCGGCGCGGGCGCCTGCTGCCTCCGCACCACGCCACGCGCCCCAGAGCTCCTTGTCCCTCGTGGCCGCACTGTACCCGTTTTACACCCATCGGCGCCAATTTGAATGCTGTCATGTTTCATCATAGGAATGGAAAGGCGTTGTCAAAAGTCGCGACTGAAATCGATTTCAGTCGACTTTACCAATTAGAAGTCCCACCCAGAAAAATATTCTCTTGTCTCAAGTACATTTTGTACTAAAAGTGACCCAATATTAACTTTGTTCCTGATACAAAACTATTTTCCTTAATCGAAAGGTAATATCGCCTTGCGTCAAGAGAAAAATTAATCTTGGGTCACTTTTAGTACCAGGTGTTTCTTTGAATGCGTAACAGTGTTGCAGGATTGCATACTCTCCAGCGCTGCAGGGGCCATGGCGCCTTACGGGCGAACGGGGTAGGCAAACCCGCAACACTGTTACGCATTCAAAGAAACACTCGGTACAAAATGTACTTGAAACAAGAAAACATTTTTCTGGGTGCAACTACGAAATAATCGACTTCGACTAAACTTCTCCGACCAAGAGTCGACTGTCAAAAATCGACTTTTACGAATAAAAAGTCGACTTTTGACTAAAATCGAGGTGGACTTGGCCATCCCTATGTGAACCGGGCCCGGGCACGCACGCTCGCTCGCACACGCGGCAGCCTGGCCCTGGCATGGTCGTGTGAGCGAGGCGGGGCGAGGTGCCGGGCAGTCAGACTGATGAGGCCTGTCGCGGCGGCGTCCTCAGCGCCAGGGCGGCCAGGTCGATAACTTACGCCCCTATGACTCGAGGGGCGGGTGCGGGTCGGGATTGCGGTGGAGGAGCGCCGCGTCGTTACGCCGGGAGACGGACGTTAAATAAACGTCTGGGACGAAATGAACGCGGCAACGAGGTGCACGAGGGTCAGCGGGTCATTAGTCAGTGGGCAGGATGGGGTTGGAGAGAGAGAGAGAGGGAGAGAGAGAGACAGAGAGAGAGGGGGAGAGAGGGAGAGAGAGAGAGAGGGAGAGAGAGAGACAGAGAGAGAGAGAGAGAGAGAGAGAGAGAGAGAGAGAGAGGGAGAGAGTGGGGGGAGACGGGAGAGAGGAAGGGCTACAGCGAGACAGATCCTGGGTCAGGCCGCGCTGGGGCCGGGGCGTCGCCCCATTGTCTACCCTGCTCCGCCCCTGTCCCGTCCCGTCCCGTCCCGTCTCGCTTTTAGCTCCACTTCCGGTTGCGGGGCGCGGGACGACCCGTCTGCCCACTCTTCCGCCTTACCTTTTCAAAGCGCTTCAGCAAGACGACGGCCGACCTACTATGGGTGGTGCGGGCGCCACGGCGCGGCGGGTGTTCCCAGAGGGGAAGGGGGACGCCTTCAAGAGGTCTAATGCTTGACGGCGAGGCGGGGTGGGGTGGGGTGGGGCGAGGCGGGGCGGGGCGGGGCGGGGCGGCCGCAGATCCGGTGCTGCTGTCTCGTCTCCCAGGCCCCTGTTCTCGCCCTGCTCTGCCCACGCTCCGCGTGAGTGACGGGGCGGCGGGACAAAGAAGGCGACCCGAGGGAGGAACTGGTCTTTCAACTCTCGCTTCTTCTCCGGAAATAAAGATAGTTCTATCGGTGCGGCTGAAACAATACTGACTTTCGACTGTGGCAGATGCGGCGAGTACATCGCGGTAGAGGAGTCCGTTTACCCGTTCAGCTCAGTGTGGCGTGGCGGGGGGCGCAGGCAGGGGGCCTTGACTTACTGCAGGGAGCGGGACTTTCTGCCTGAATATCCTGTTAACACGCGACCTGCTGCTCCTGTTGGCCGGCGGGTCCGCACCGCGCCAAACAGTCCGCGGGCGGGGCGGGGCGTGGCGGGGTGGGGCGGGGCGGAGCGGGTGTGGGCCTCGCCCTGCGGGCGTGGCGGCCACCCCGCCCCCACCCCACTTCACAGTCCCGGCCGGCGCCGCTTCACACACGTCGTCATTCTGATCACGGATACAGCGCGCGCAGCCCGGCGCGGCCCCACCGGGGGGACGATAAGGACGTCAGTTATGTATTCAATTGAGAGACAGCGGCGGGGCGGGGCGGGGCGGGGCGGGGCGGGGCGGGGCGACACATCCACACCCACGCGCTCACTCCAGCGAGTTACCCCCGCTACCCCAGCCCCCGCCTGCACTCGGGAGGTCTTAAGCGCGACGCCCGCGGGGTGGGGCGGGGCGGGGTGGGGCGGCAGCGCTGTCAGCCTTAATACACCATTACTTTGTCAGACGGGCCCACCGGCTTCGCGCATTCTGACCCCGTGAGCCAGCCGCCCCGCCCCGCCCCGCCCCGCCCCACCCCACCCCACCAGCCGCCCCGCCCTGCCCGAATGCGCCCGCGCGGAAAGAAATTCACCGGGCATAATAAAATTATACGGTGACTGTCTCTCCTCGGTCTGGCGCCTGAGGCTGCCTCCCTCTCCACTGCTCCCCCATCCCCTCTCTCTCTCTCTCTCTCTCTCTCTCTCTCTCTCTCTCTCTCTCTCTCTCTCGTGGTTTATTGTGTTGCTTTAGTTCTCGTATTCTCCGCAGTGCGGCCCTCAACTCCCTCCCACAGGGGAGCATTGCTATTCAACTCCATTCGAATCAGAAACGAAAAGAGAGAGGGCACGCGCTGGCTCTTGAAAATATTTTTGAAATTTCAGATTTTTAACCGGTTATTATTTTAAGCGAAAGTTGCATCCTAGCCATGAACCGCGTCCCAAAGTAGGTCGGGGTCGCGGCCGTCCATACTTTGCAGGTGAACCTCGGTCCCCAAATTTTAGAATTGAACCAAGAGCTCTGGTGGTTGGCCGCGCCCGTGTGGAGCTGCGTCCTCGGCCCCGCCCCGCGCCGCGCCGCGCTAAGCGGTCGGTGAGGGGAGGGGAGCGGGAGCGGGCCGGCGCCCCTGGGAGGTAGGCGACCCTCGGTGCCGCGGCGCACCGCTGTGGAGCGGCCGGCCTACCCCGCCGTTCGCAGGGGCGCGGGCGGCCGCACCATCCGTCTCCGTCAGCGGCCGGGGCCGGCAGTACTGCTTAACCTCTCGCTTCCCCCTCTCTCCCGCCTGCTTCCCCCCGCGCTCTCCCTCTCCGCCTCTCTCGCATCCACCCACCAGTGCCACCCGCAAGCACAGACTCTGAGGCTCATTTCCGGCGTTCCTGACGCAGCCCGGGCGGGCCGGGCCGGGCCGGCAGGCTGCACCCCGGAGGCGGGGCGGGGCGGGCCCCGCGAGGCGCCGCGGCCGCGGCGGGATTTTGTATTCCCGGCATATACCGATATCATCGGCGGGGAGCTGAGCTGCGCCCCGCGCCCGCGAGCGCTCTCTCGGGGACACATTCGCGCCAGACGCGCCGCGCCCTGTCCAATAACCAAATATGAAAAGTATCTGTACTATTTGGTGCCGTTTTGTATCCAAGCCGTTGTGTAGTGGCGAGAAGAAAATGCAAACGTTGCCGCGTCATTTCATTGGTTATTGATCCCCCTAGATAAGCATTTTCGTAATTTTACATTTTGTGTACAGTATTCGGTCGTTGAAGAAAAACAAGTTGATTCAGGTGTGAGAGTCGACTGCACACTCATCGCGCCGCGCCGCTGTGGCTGACGTGACGGACGTGACGCCGGCAAAAACAACGCGAGCGGCAAAAACGCTGAAGCTGCCGTCGCAGCGCCTTCTATACGGCCGTGCGCGCAGCCCGCACCCATCTCTCTCTCTCTCTCTCTCTCTCTCTCTCTCTCTCTCTCTCTCTCTCTCTCTCTCTCTCTCTCTCTCTCTCTCTCTCTCTCTCTCTCTCTCTCTCTCTCACGTGCCGCTCATACGCTCACCTGGCAAACGTGTCCTGGGGGGCGCCGCGACGCCACGCAACACCAACACGCGCACCAAGCAAAATGAGAGGCCACATTGGGGAGGGGAGGGGAGGGGGGCACCGGGACCGAGCGGCGCGGCAGTGTGCCCTGCTGCAGCAAAAAAAAAAAGGGAAGTGGAGGGGAGGCCTCTGGAGCTGTTACTGGCACGCTCTCCTGCGCACCTGGACCAGGTACAAACAGGCCTCGCCGAGAGGGAATCAACTCTGAATTTCGACGCGCAAGGGCCGTACCTTCATTCGACTACAAAATCTCAAATCCACCAACCTGGGCCCTAGTGACTTTTCCCCCTAAAGTTAAGGTGAAAGACTAATTAGGTGTGTGTAAGAGAAACGGAATAGGCGGGGAATAGAGAGGAAGAGTGGTGGTGGTGTTGGGTGGTGGTGGCTAAGAAAAAGAAAAAGTTTGCAGTCGGTAAAAAAAAGGGGGAAAACGAAGGAGAGATAGAAGGGTGGGGAAGGGGGGGGGGGGCGAGCTGTTCCGAATGGCCGCCGTGTATGCTATGTTCTGTTTTTATTGTAACAGTAGTCCTTTATTCGCAAAACGAGGCCATAGGTAGCCGCGCGACTCTCTCTCTCTCTCTCTCTCTCTCTCTCTCTCTCTCTCTCTCTCTCTCTCTCTCTCTCTCTCTCTCTCTCTCTCTCTCTGTGTGTGTGTTAGTATCGACAGGTGCGCCCGTAGCGCCGTTACCGACACGTCTGGCGACCAATGCCGTTCCAAATGGGGCTGCCCGGCCCGCCATAAATGAAACGAGTTTTTATTGATTCGCCTCCTCCTCTCCCCTCCCTTTGTTTTACTCCTCGTTTCTTTTTTATCCACGTGTTATTCCTGCTCGTCCGTAGTCCTCTGTTATCCTACACTTGGCGCTGAATGTTGCCCCCCTTCCCGCCATTTAACCGCACTCAACGCCCAACTGAGCGAATGTGTCTCAAACACCTGCAGCTGTGATGATATGTCCATTCGCGCACACTTCAACTACACTGTGAAACCAAGTGTTCAACTGTTCAACACTTGTAAATGTGCAACTTCCAGTATAACAGGTGCAAGTGTGCAACTCAGTTTTTGTGCAATTGGAAGTGTCAAACTCGCCAGTCGTACACTTGTAAGTGTTTAACTCGACAGTTGTACACTTGCTATAGTGTTCAACAAGGGAAATGTTGCACGGGGCAGTTGAACACATGCAAGTGCACAAATGTCGAGTTAAACACTTACAAGTGTACAACTGGCAAGTTCGACACTTGGAATTGCAGAAATACCGAGTTGTACACTTGGACGTGTAGGACTGGAAGTTGCACACATTCAAGTGTTGAACAGTTGCACACTTGGTTTAACAGTGTAGGAAAAGTGTGAATTTCTTTAGGAATTTGACACATGTTTTTTGATGTGACTGAACGAAATGAAAGTGATATAGGTGGCGGTTAGTACACGAGGAGTTGGGCGCGTGCAGTATGGCGGCAGCCCGTCCTTTACCCTCGTGCCAACTTTAATTAGCTTATCATGGGGCAGCGGCCCGCGCGAGGCCCCGGCCGAGGCCCCGGGCCGAGGCCCCGGGCCGCACCATACGCCTCAGCCAGCGGGAGACCAGACCCGCTGCCTGCCAACTTCCACTCTATATATTTCTCGCTCGTCGTGAAGGAAAACTTTTGAAATTTATACGCCATGAGTGCAGCGCAAAGACCAGCATGATCAAGGAAGGGAGAAAGGCGGGGGTGGGGGCACTCAGCCTCCCTCCCACCCTGCACCTCCTCCCGTGAGGTTGTGCGCCTGTGTCCGCAGGGTGCGCCCCGCCCCGCCCCGCCCCGCCCCGCGCTTACTGCTCGCCACAACTTTGTACATCATCGTCCCACTTCTTTTAATCACTTCCTGCAGTGATGGATCTTTTCCCCGCGCCATGTTTCTCCGTGGCGAGCGAGATATCTTTCTCCTCCCTTTTCAGAGGAAGCTCGAACTTATTTAATGTTTTATTATTATTGTCTCGGTAACCACGACGCACATCGCACCGCCAGCCGGAACTGCGTGAGTGAGTGAAGAGTGCGAGGAGAATGCAGGAATACCCTTTCCGTGTCCGAAAGTACCATTCCCGATACTTCCGCCGCGGCCGCGGCTCCGCGGGTCGGACTCTGAATGCTTCATCGGGCGGCGCAGAGAGGAGAGGAGCGCCGCGCCTGACTCGATTAATAGTTGGGGATTGTCGGTTTGATCGCGGCACGTGCGCAGACTGCAGAATGCCGCGAGCGTGATGAGCTCTCTCTCTCTCTCTCTCTCTCTCTCTCTCTCTCTCTCTCTCTCTCTCTCTCTCTCTCTCTCGCTCGCTCGCTCGCTCTTTCCCCCTCTTCCTCCCTCTCTCTCCTGCACTCGCCTCACTTCCTATTTAGTTTCTGATTAAATTCGAGCAGCAAAAGTGGAGATGAGGACGCCTAAAACTTAGTTTAAACCCTTAGAAATCGATTAAAAGAGATTCCTTTCAGATTGTTATTCAGTGCAGGCATCGGCTCAACTCGCTTTGACATTGGCTTGTCCTCCTCCAGCGGGCTACGCCGCTATAGTTTTTTGTTCTTCTCCACGGGTCAGGGCCGCGCGCGCGCGCGCAGGGCGAGCAGTCCGGGCCGGGCTGGGTAAGGACGGGATGGCAGCGCGGCGCAGTTTTTAAGGGCTCCGCTTCCTTGTCCGCCGCCGCTGGCTGCAAGTGGCTCACTGGAATTAGCGCCATTAAAGCTCTGCTGGAGGGGGCCGGGCCGGGCCCGGCCGGGCTGGCTGGAATGCACCGGCGTGCCGCCCCGCCCCTCCCCGCCCCACCCTGCCCCGCCGCCCAAACTTTTTTATGGTTGCGGACTGTCAGACGCTCCCCGGGAGCAACACGCCCGCCCCGCCCCGCCCCGCCAGAGCGACCCCGCGACCCCCATTGCGACCGCCAGGCGCGCTGCTGTGCCAGGGCCCCGCCCCGCCCCGCCCCGCCCCGCCCCACCCCGCCAGTCCCGACCTCGAGCCTGATGGGATGGGTCTGGCCGGAACGCCTCTCATTATGAAACCCAGTAAAAATTAACCGATATTGATAATTTTTCCATTCGCCAAATCAAGTTTGGAAGCACAAATTGGCGATATTTTGTCTTTCATGAAAGAGTGCACTCGATATCGATTTAATCAGATTGTTTTCTATTTCTTTTCCCCCAAATATAAATTTGTGAAATTTACTTAAATGTCGTACAGAAAGAAATATAAACTCCACATATTTGGTAACAGAAAGTGTGTGTGTGTGTGTTGTTTTTTTTTTCTCGTTGGAGAAAACTAGTAGATGTAGTACAGACCAGTTCTTTTAAAAGAAAGTCAGGTTCGGCCAGGAAGCAGGGACCAGCGACCTCAGGGACAACTGTAAAACACAACAAGAAATGAGATTAGAGGTCCGTTCACTGGATTCCCAAGCGTGTGTCTCATTCTTAAAGGTGTGGGAATTTCCTCAGAAAATTTGCGCCTTTACTTATTCAAGTGTACAAAATGGGTGCAGTGATGGGGCGGTCGTGGTTGGCCCTGCCCGCGCCCCTGCCCGGCCGCACCACCCCACGCCGCCGCTCACTTTTCAAGTGCAGAATCATCAAAACACTTTCTGCGGGGAGGCGGGCCGTGCCGGGCTGCACCGCGCTGTGTACGCGCACTGACTCAGCAGACGAAAATACATCAAGTTTGAAGGGTGAAGAAAAAGAGGAGGGAGAGAGAGAGAGAGAGAGAGAGAGAGAGAGAGAGAGAGAGAGAGAGAGAGAGAGAGAGAGAGAGAGAGGGGCCGGGGCGGGCGGACGCGGCGGGGCGGGGCGGGGCGGGCGGGCGGCCCCCAAATGAAAGCCCGCGGTGCGCCTTAGGCAGCCCGGTGTGCAGCACCCGGCACGGCGCGGCCCGCAGGCCGCAGGGGGCGAGTCATTCCCCCGCCAGAGCAGGAGGCGCTGACAAACCCCCTGCCCGCACTGAAACTGAACGAATCCTGATTCTCGCTCCTATACGGGCGAGAATGTAAGGGTAATTTTATTACTCTCTGGAGAGTAAGAATTTTTTTTCCCTCACTCTATTTGAAAAAGAATTTTGTGAACTCGCCCGAATAAAGTGAGAATTCTTGCTTAAATAGAGTGAGGCTAAGAAATCCTAACTCATATAGAGCGAGGCTAAAAGATATTTCGCTCAAATAGAGTGAGGTTTGAAATTCTCACCCTATATAAGCAAGAAAAAGTGTCCTTTTCCTTTTCGGGCGAGAATCTAGATTCGAAGATTTGCAGTGCGGCCCGGCCCGCACCTGTGTCTGTCTCTTTCCATCTCTCTCGCGGTCGGGCTAGGCACGGCGCTGCGCACGTCTGCCGCGCCGGTTGCCTACTCTCTGTCCCACAGGCGCGCTCCAGCCACGCCTGTTAGAACCGTACCCTATAGTGAACCTCAGTGCAGCACTGCAAGCTACGGCGAATATCACTCACAAAAGTGCCGTGCGATTTCTCTGCGGAATTCGCCGCGAGCTTTCAGCAGTGGCGGGCGCGTGCATGTGAACCCATCCCCGCCATGGCCGTGACTGAGATACGGGAGGAGCGGAGAGTGGCCCGCCCCGCCCCGCCCCGCCCCGCCCCGCCCCGCGGCCCTTACTTAGGGGTGTCACTCCACTGATCCAGCGCCCTAGCGGCGCAGCGCAGCGCTGGCTTCACTTCAATTTCCCCGCACTCCCCCCCCCCTGCGCTCCCCCGCCTCGCAGCTACCCCCCCTGCGCCCTTTGCCCTCCAGCACATCCATTACGCGCTGGAATTCCCTGGGCCCCCTTCTTCCCCTACTGCTACACACACACACACGCGCGCGCGCCTGCTTGTTTCCGCCGATAGTGCAGGGTGGGTGGTGGGGGGAGGGGAGGGGCAGTGCAGTCGAGCCCCGCCCGGCTGACCTCGGCGGCCCCTGCTGCAGCGGGCTGATACGGCCAGAGGCGCAGGGCTGCGGGCTCATTTCACGCGATATCAATCTGACGCGATTCATAATGTTTTAAATTTGGCGTCGCTCGGTTAGTGTTTTGTTTTTTCGTTTCGTCTCCGCCCGTAGCTCCGCCGGCGATTCTATACGTGTTCTGCACTCTCTCCGACCTCTGCTATCTCGCTCAAGGCGGTAGGGTCTCGAGAAGTGCAGGCGTTCGAAAGTGCTTGCGTACAGTGAAAACCGTAAAAATGCGCGGCCCGTCGCGTCGTTCCGCTCGTCCTACTCCAGCGGGGAGCAGGTCTCTAGTCTCCACCCCCGCCACGCCCTCGCCCCTCGCTCGCACCCTCCCCTTCCGCTTTCTCTTGTTATCATTACTGTCTCTCTTCATTTCCGTTTACCACCCGTTCAACGGAAATCCTACCCCGCGTGGAATAAAGTCTGGCCGACCTAACGATTAAACTTATGTTCAGTTGTCTCAAATATACCTTTACGGCACAGATAAAAAAAAAATTCTTAATTAAGAATGAAGGTGGGGTGAAATAATTATGCTTAGCATTTCAAATTATACCGGTGGGGGATCGTTAACCTGCTTCCGGAGATAGGCACAGCAGCCAAGCAAACGAGGCACGGCTTTTTCCCTTTTTTTAAATTGTTCTTTTCCCGTTTTGGGATGGTTGTGAAAGCGTAAGGTGCGTTCTCTTTGAACACCAGCCCGGCTAACTGTGTTTGTTTCGGTTGTTTTCTTGTTGCAGGCTGGGGACGGCACCGATCCGCCTAAAACGATGGCGCCACGTGTTCGCTGCACGTGTTCCGAGGACAACCGGCCAGCACTGGCAAAACATCTCTCTGAAAAATATCCGCCGTGTCGGGGAAAATATGGGGCTTTCGCGAATGGCGGTCGACGGCGAGGTGAGTAAGAAGCGCCGCAGTGCGTGAAACGCGCGCGAGCGAACAGGAAACTGCAGGGACCATATCTCGCTCTTTTGCTCGTGCTCAGGCAGGCAGGTGTGCTTCCACGAGCTGCAACAGCATGCGGGTCCGGGCTTTGTGCGACCCATACTCATTCGGCTTTTGTTTTAGGAGCGCGGGCTGGCACAAAAATAGGGTTTGGCTACAGCCGAAGCTGCAGCCACCACATGCAGAGGCCATGTCACATTTTTTACTACTTTATTTTTTGGTCGACGCTGATAGGGCAGCGGGTCCCTTCGACCCTCCACTCCCCAATCCCCCGGTGTGATCCAAACAGGCTCGAAAATCATAAAAGAAATGCGAGACAGAGGAGAAAAATATAAAATCGCTAATTCTGCTCGACGGGAGGCTGCGTTGGCTCGCCCGCGTTATAATTGCTATCCTTGGCTCCGGCGTAAAAATGAAGTGGCCTGTGGCCCGAGTCTCCGAAGGCAAATCGCCGTGACTCTAGACGGACGCTTGTGCAGTTACGAGGAATGGCTTAGAAAACTGCGGCGTCCCGCATAACGAGATTTGAAGCGCAGACGATCCATGAATATGCATCATCATGCATGTATGCAGATGACGCAGCGCCATGCGGCATCTTAATTTCGGGAATGATTTGCGTCGTGAGCCTTATTTGATTATTCACTAAGAGGCTCTGGCCGGGACCTCATCGGAGCCGCCATCATTCTGGTGAAAGACCTTCATTCGGAATAATAATACATATAAGAGATGCGCTAGAGAAAGACCTCAACACGGTTACAGCCCCAGTTTGAACAAACCAAATTTATTCGAGAATATCGGCGCTCATATAGCAGCGCGGAGAGCACGCTTGCGAATACACCACTTCGCCAGCCCCTCACGCGACGCGACCGTCTAGATCCTGCTGTACTTTCTCCCCCTATGACATCAACTAGTGGTGACACTTCATCCGCCTCCCCCTCCATACCTCCTCGTCGCAGCAAAAACAGGGAGCACGATATGCGCGGCCCACCCCAACCCTCGCTATTCCATCTGTGCAGCGTCGCATCCTAATCATGCGGCGGCGGGGCGGGCGGGGCGGGGCGGGGCGGGGGGCGGGCAGGAGGGCAGGAGGGTGGTCTGGGTAGAGGAATGAGATAGAATCGGATAGGACGTCGCGGCCCTGCGCGGAGGGGAAACGAGTTTTATACCGGTGAAGAAACCTGCTCTGCGTGCTCCACTGCGCAAGGCACTTGTTTTTTCTAGTTGACGGGTTGTTGAAGTTAGCGTCTGATTTGAACCGACTAACCGCGAGCAGAGCAGAGGACCTGTGCAGGCAGACTGCTGCTCAGCGAGGTACTGTGTCCGGAGCAGGCCCGCGCAGTCCCTCGCGCCGTGGTGTGGACCATCCTCTGTACCCGAGGCTCACCGGCTCAACGCCTCTCGAACACATTGTGTCCTCTGGTCTACCCCGCCCGCCCCCGCCACAGGCCCGGGCCCGGGCCGAGCAGCAGTCAAATGCCTCCCGCGCCGCCCCGCGCCGCCCCGCGCCGCCCCAGCCCAGCCCAGCCCAGCCGCACCTCATGTACACCGCCCACCCTCTCCCTCGCTCCTCGCGGCGCGGCGTAATTGCGTTCCTGATTCATATTCGCATGGCCATGCGGGCGGGGCGCGTAGGCGTTGCGCTGCAGTCTGCGAGTCGCACACTTGCAGGCGAATGAGTTTTTTCCGCTCACTTACTTTAGAGGTGTGCGCATGATAACTTGCACACCTGCTCGCACCTGATATTGGTGTGAAAGAAACTTTCACTCACCTGCACGTGCACTGCAAATCCTCGAATCCAGATTCTCGCCCGAAAAGGGAAAGGACACTTTTCCTTGCTTATTTAGGGTGAGAATTTTAAACGTCACTCTATTTGAGTGAGATATTTTTTAGCCTTGCTCTATATGAGTAAGGATTTCTTAGCCTCACTTGATTTAAGCAAGAAAACTCACTTTATTCGGGCGAGATCACAAAATTCTTTCTCGAATAGAGTGAGGAAAAAAATTCTTACTCTCCAGAGAGTAATAAAATTAGCCTCAAATTCTCGCCCGTATAGGAGTGAGAATTAGGATTCGTTCATTTTCAGTGTGCTCGACACATTCGCCCTGTTGGATGTCCAGGCTATACGCGTGCTCTCCCTCGCGGTGGGCGGGGTACTCTTGCCCCTCCTGTGACCCTCCCCCGCCCCGCCCCGCCCCGCCCCGCTGCGCCGCCATCGTTTAACTTTTCCCGCTCCGTCTTTCATCGCGGTTCATTTTCGTTTCCTCCTCGCTAATCCACAGCGAGTGTAACTCCACAAACACAGCCTGCGGCCCAGCGCGGCCGCGCCCCGACCCGCCCGGCCCGCGCACCAGAGCCGGCCAGCCCGGGGATGAAATTACTTTCTAAATGGACGCCGTTAATGGGATCGGCTGGCTATTCAAGGGAGGCTTGCGACTGGCCGTGCGCCCCCTCCCCCGTCCCTTTCCTCTGTTGCCTCTCTCTCTCTCTCTCTCTCTCTCTCTCTCTCTCTCTCTCTCTCTCTCTCTCTCTCTCTCTCTCTCTCTCTCTCTCTCTCTCTCTAGTCCGGACCAAAGCTCCGCGCACGCGCCGCTTTCAAAAATATAATAATAAATCAAACGATAAACTCCTTATATTAAATTATTTTTCATTAGCTTAAACTTTTCCGCGCAGCCGCCTCTCCCGCTTGGTTTTTCATCCTTCGCTGCTCGCAAGCCCGGAAGGGGGGAGGGGGGGGGGTAGGAGCCCGCACTACTCTCCAAGGTATAACCTTGATCCGGACGGGGGTAGGGTAGCTGGAGCGAGGGGGAGGGGGCGGAGGGATAAACGGCGAGGTGCGCGAAAAAGGAGGAGCACCACCGACTCGACTACCGACCGACCACTGTGCTGCTAGACACCTCTACTTCATAACTGTATACTGCTAGAAAAGTTTATTACTCCTCTCTTTACGGCCTTTACAAGAACTGAAAAATCCTCATTACCCCGCGTTGTGAGCATGGAGCATGGGGTTGCCACAGCGTCTACAGCAGGGACAGGGCTGCTGTTTTGCTCCGGGCCGGGCATGTTGAATAGTAATCCTGAGCAGTGACCCCCCCCTGCCCCCGCACCGGCGCCGAGTCCGTGGTTTATCTCGGCAGAAACAGTAAAGAGAGTAGGGATGGTGTGTCCACGCCTCGTTGCTGTGGGGCGGAACGGCTGGTCCGGCCGGCGTGCTTTTTCATGCCCCCCCTCCCTCCCCTCCCCTCCCTCCCTCTCACTTCATCCCCTCTCCACCCCCTCTCCTCCCCTCGACCCCTTACCCTCCTCCGTGAGGGTTGGGACCAGGGGCTTATATTTCAGACAAACTCCCGCGTACTTTCCTGTCCCTCCTACCCCTGGTCGCACCGCCTTGACCAGTGCTTGCTTCTCTCTCTCTCTCTCTCTCTCTCTCTCTCTCTCTCTCTCTCTCTCTCTCTCTCTCTCTCTCTCTCTCTCTCTCTCTCCCTCTCGCTCCCCGTCTCAATGCATCGCGAGGTTTTATGAGAGCGTCACGTTTTTGCTCCCCGTAGTGGATGTGGTGGCTGCTGGTCCCGTCCTGAGCTGGAGTGCAGCGGGGCGGCCGGGCCAAGACGTCCGTGGAAATATCAAGGAAATAAAAGAAAAGGAGGCAGGATGCTCACGCCCCCGCCGGAGCTCCCGGCGGGTGGCGAAGAAAAATATATAACGAAGTGGCACGCTAAGAGATTATTAGTTAGGTCTTATTTTTTTTTTAATTTTGCAAAAATTAAAAGGTAAAAAAGGTGTTGGCTCTAATGTTTTGTGTAAGTATAAAACTTTTTTAGGTTACTATTTTAAACAAGGCTGGGCTGGACATTAGACATGTACGGTTTGTAATCGTTAAATGATTAATAATTGTGTTGCTGATTTGACTCCGCGTAGTCCGGCCGCGCATGACCAAAAACACTTTTATTAACCGTTACTTCTTCTTCTTTTCAATCTGACGACTGGCTTTGTAAGAAGTACAATTACTGGCCTCGCTACGCGGACCCCGCCATACTTTCTTTACGGCGCTACAGTGCATGAAGAGGAGGAAGGCGCCGGGGGAAGGAGGGGGCGACATTTGGCACCTGTTTATGTGAGGGCGGGTGCTTTGTGCAAAATGTGGAGGGGAGGGGGAGGGGCGCGGATGTAATATACCTTTTAGTGCCTTATTGGGAGAAAGGCGGGACGGGGGGAGCTTTATATGTGTAGCAGTGAAGGAGGTGACAGGCGGCGGTGGGGTGGGGAGGGGGCAGGGCAACCAGCAGACGGCATAGCTGTAATATATGCCTGCGTTTTGTATGAGCGTGTGTGTGGAGAGAAGAAGGATGAGGGCAGTGGGGCGAACAGAGGGGGTGAGGTGGAGAGGCTGGGTGGACCACAGAAAGGGGACTGGAGAAAAGAGGGGGAGGGGGGAGCAGAGAGAGGACGGCTGTGGTATCTCGTTTGCGAGTCGACAACGTCACAATACAATCTGCCCCTCCCCCTCCCGTCCTCTCCTAGGCCAGGCCTGTCATTTTGCAGTCGTCAGGCTGCTGAGCACGATAGCAGCATTTCGCTCTTCTCCATGACATCACATAGCACCAGTCTCCCAGTCTCTCTCTCTCTCTCTCTCTCTCTCTCTCTCTCTCTCTCTCTCTCTCTCTCTCTCTCTCTCTCTCTCTCTCACACACACACACACACACACACACACACACAACACACACAAAATTGGGACGTGAACTCGCACATTCTTGTTAAAAAGGAAAAAAAAACAGCAAATCACGACTGAGGTCGGTAAAAGGGTAGTTGAGGTTGAGGGGGTGAGAGTTGGAGCGGGCGCCGGACAGGCGATCACGGAGAGAGGCGAGGCTGAGGGCCGAGGCCGTAAAGGACAAGGCCTCTACCCCCGGCCCCGGCCCAGCGCCAATCGTCCGCCCCATGCTCCATCTGCTGACTCGGATCGACAGCCCCGCGACCTCTGCTAGGCCGTGCGGGCCCAGGCCGTGCAGGACCGACAGCTGACCGGCCGGCTGACGGGCAGACTCACGGCCTGATCCTCCCCACACTGTAAAATTTTAAGTCGCCACATTACGACAAAGTCAGTGCTAAATTTTACTTTTGAAAGGTTCGTCACGTGACAAATGGTTCATCACAGTGTGACGAAAGATTCATGTCATGTGACAAAAGATTCATGTCAAGTGACGAAATGTATGTCATGTGACGACTGTTTCATCACAGCTCTTGTGGCGAAATATTCGTAGCAATATTTATCGTCACATGACAACTTGGTTTAACAGTGCAGGACTACTCCGCAATAAGTCACAGGCGGTAGTGTTAGTATAACTTCTTACCCGCATCGGCATTGCCGCGGATCAGCCGAAAAACAAAAAATATGTTTGTGCTCACAGGGTCACAGGCACCACATGCGTGGTGGGGCTGGGGCTGGGGCCGCGCGCTGGCGCTCTGCACCCAGCTCAACGGCAACGGCCCGGTCCCAGGGCTCTGTGGCGACGACAAGGATTATTACCCTCAGCCCGCTCCCTCCCCTCCCCTCCCCCGCGCACGGGCACGGGCGCGCCGCGCGCGCAGCCTCGTCCTGCCGCTGGCTGGGCTGGACTACCAGCTCCTAAACAACGTCCGGAGAGCTCGGCGCTCCGAACACTCCCCCCCCCCCCCTCCTCTCTCTCTCTCCCTCTCTCTCTCTCTCTCTCTCACTTATTTAGCAGACTTACTTTTAAACGCAGCCAGACGACGGAGCGCCCAATCCTCGCAAAATTTAAAGGGCGCTCGTGCGCGCGCGCTAACCGCTCCCGCGCGGGGTTAGCGCTCTGTTACTGGAGGTGAGGTGGGGGCGTGAGCGGGCGGGACTAAGAAGATTTGGGTGAAGTTAATAATACAAGTCGTGTCGCAGTGCAGCTGTAGTGCGTAGCGCACGGCGCTTAGCTCATGTCGACGGACCTAGTCGTGCGCAGCCGAGCCGAGCGGCCGGTAGGAGAACAAGGCGGATACGTTTCCTGATGTCGTCGTGCGCCTTTTGGTTTTTGCCTGAATCGCGAACGTGGTCGACACTTCCTGAGTGCGGTCTGCGCAGCGGGCGATACGGCATCATGCCCTGGCGCCTGCATACGGGACGGGACTGACGAAGAGAGTAGGAGGAGGAGGAGGAGGAAGCTGTGTGTGGCACAGCGCGAGGCGAGGAAGGAACATGTTGACAGAACATACGATAAAAGAGAAGCACGTCATACCACACTGAGCTTCCTGGAAAATGATTGCCTTCGTATTATGAATTGCGTGATGTTTTTTCTTTTACTTTACACAGATGGTTCAGACGACAAGTTCAGTTCTGGATGATTTGGGCGGGGGACGGAGGATGGGGGTTGAACCATCTCTGAGCTGAGCACGCCACCAATTGCAAACCCTTGTGCACGTACCTCCCCGCCCGGCCTCCTCTCCTTACTTGTCATCATTATTCCCCTCGACTCCCCGTCCCATTTCTCCAGCTGCCTGCTGGAGTGGGGACGCGTCCCGTCCCCTCGCGCAGGTGAGCTAGGCGAGGTGCGCCGCGGGAACGCCCCGCCCCGCCCCACCGCAGCCATGATGGATCCTCCTATTTCATTCCGCGCAACGGCCCCGCCCCGCCCGCAGGAGGGACTGTGGGGCGTTCGGGACATTTCATTTCACGTGCGCATGCGGCGAGCGCTATACGCGCGCCGGGCGGGGCGGGGGGGGCGGGGCGGGGCGGGGCGGGGCGGGGCCGCCCTGAAATCAGTTGCCCGTGTGCCTCCAGCTCTCCCGCCACGTTGCGCGTCACGATTTGGAAATAGGGCTGTAGCAGGAAGGAAAGCCTAGGGAAGGCTCGGGCCGGGCCGGGCCGCACTCCTTTACGCCCGGTAAGTAACTGCGCAGCCGGGACGCCACTGTGGCTCGCGCGCCTCTACACTTACTGCGCGGCCCTCCCTCGCGCCCCGCCCCGCCCCGCCCCGCCCCGGGTGTGGCCCGTGAGCGTGAGCGGCGCCGGGCGCCCCGCCAGCCACGCCCACTGTCAGGGCTAAATTGGAGTGAGCGCTGAAAGGAAAATATAGAGACGAGTTTTTGTGCTCAATGGCGACGCAGGATAACGAGGGGGGGGGGGGGGGGGGGGGGAGAGATTAGCGCCGGTGTGGGCGCGGACAGGTGGCACCTCCGGGGACGGGTGGGCAGGGGGAGGGGGGGGGGGGGCTCTGGAAGAGTGACATCACTCGAGAAATTATTAGACTAGGTAGAGTTGGTGTAAGGCGCTTCAGCTTAGTTTCCCATTCCTTTGCCAGGTGCGGACTGACTGAACTTTATCGAAGGCGGGTGTGGTTGTGTACGTTCCTACGCCAGGTAGGCGAGGAGAGGTGGGGGGGGGGGGGGCAGGGGACGGGTACACGGTACGCCCCGCCAGCAGCCAGGAGCGTCCGGCCCCTTTGTGCAGAGCGGCTCTGTTGGAGAAGCAACGCTCGAGGAGACGTGACGTGACGGCCTGCGTGACGGCCTGACGGCCGCCTGACGGCGACGTGACACTCTACAAAGGCCACACCGCTATACACAGCGTGACAGCTCGCGCCTTTTTTTTTTCTATTGTTTAACTTCCGAATGGTGTTTTTCGTCTTCAGGACACACCGACACACTACAACAGCTAAGCACCGCTGTACGAATTCGTCACACGGCGTGCGGCCATGTCTAACGCTAGCCACTATCGGTCTGTCTGTGATGGTTTTTTCGTCTTCAGGATATACACCTGCAATGTGATTTTCGAGTTAAGCCAAAGCATAGGAGAGACGCTACGGGCGATATAGTGTGAATTTTTGAAGTTTCGCGTCGATTTGAACCATGTCTCTGAACGCAACATTTTTCCATTGCTGGCTTTAACTTCCGAATGATGCTTTTTCGTCTTCAGACATCGAGATACACCTTCCATGTGATTTTCAAAAGTTAAGCCAGCATAGTAGGGCGATGGTGAATTTTCGAAGTTTCAATGTCGAGATTTGACGATGTCCTCGAACGCAACTTTTTTCCATTGCTGGCTTAACTTCCGAATGGTGTTTTTCGTCTTCAGGACATCGAGATACACCTTCCATGTGATTTTCATCAAGTTAAGCCAGCATAGGAGAGACGCTAGGGCGATATAGTGTGAATTTTCGAAGTTTCGTCGAGTTTTGAACCATGTCTCGAACGCAACTTTTTTCCATTGCTGGCTTAACTTCCGGAATGGTGTTTTTCGTCTTCAGGACATCGAGATACACCTTCCATGTGATTTTCTGTAGAAGTTAAGCCAGCATAGGAGAGACGCTAGGGGCGATGTAAAGTGTGAATTTTCGAAGTTTTGTCGAGTTTTGAACCATGTCTCGAACGCAACTTTTTTTTCCATTGCTGGCTTAACTTCCGAATGGATGTTTTTTCGTCTTCAGGACATCGAGATACACCTTCCATGTGATTTTCAGAAGTTAAGCCAGCATAGAGAGACGCTAGGGGCGATATAGTGAATTTTCGCAGTTTCGTCGAGTTTTGAACCATGTCTCGAACGCAACTTTTTTCCATTGCTGGCTTTACTTCCGAACGATGTTTTTTCGTCTTAAGGACATCAAGATACAACTTCCATATGATTTTCAGATTTTAAGCCAGCATAGGAGAGACGCTGCTAGGGGCGATATAGTGTGAATTTTCGAATTTTCGTCGAGTTTTGAACCATGTCTCGAACGCAACTTTTTTCCATTGCTGGCTTAACTTCCGAATGATGTTTTTTCGTCTTGAGGACATCGAGATACACCTTCCATGTGATTTTCAGAAGTTAATCCAGCATAGGAGAGACGCTAGGGGCGATATAGTGTGAATTTTCGAAGTTTCGTCGAGATTTGAACCATGTCTCGAACGCAACTTTTTTCCATTGCTGGCTTAACTTCCGAATGAAATTTTTCGTCTTCAAGACATCGAGATACACCTTCCGGGATTAATCGCCTAGGGGTCTCGTAAATTCACGGTACACCGCTACTCAGCGCTACACAGCGTTACACAGCGTTACACACCACTACACACCGCTACGACACTATCACACTTGCGATAGTAGCGGCACTGCTGGTGCGCTGGAAACCCAAGTGTGTTAATGTAGCACACTTTGCAGATGCGCGCATTCCCCTTCCAACACTTATCAGTGTGTGAAATTCTTCGGAAAATTTACACATTTACATGTTCAGGGTGCGAATGGGAATTCGGTTATCCCCCGCTCCTACAAGTGTGCGACATTTACACACCTTAATTGTAACACAGGTTTTTACTGTGTGCCGGAAATGGAAAACGACTTTCGACTTTTTGCCACTGAGCCTTGGCTACTAGTACAGAGGGTCCGACCAACGCCGAAACCCCATGATTCGATAAGATCGGGCCGCGCCGGGCCGGGCCGGGCCATCCATCCACTCGCACTCTCATCCATCATGTTGCCTTTCTCCTCGGCAACCAGATTCCTTATGATGGAGAAGTAGTGATACCTTCCACGCGATGGACAGTGACTGAACCACCGTGTATTAGGAGGGCGGTAGGCGCTTCGCACTGCGTGTGTGTGTGTGTGTGTGTGTGTGTGTGTGTGTGTGTGTGTGTGAAGGGGGAGAAACAGGGAGCGAGAAAGGGAGAGAGAGGAAGAGTGATGTATGGAGGGTAGGAAGGAGACGGAGCTCATCGGCCCCTCCTGGGCCTCGGGGCGGGGCGGGGCCGGCCCCAAGGAGGGCGCCGCGGAGGCTCACCCGAGATCTGCGTGAAATAAGAAGGAACGAGACCTAATTTCCTGGCTTTGACATGTTGTGGTCCGCCTCCGCCCCACGGAACAGGCGGCAATAGGCTGCTGGGCTGGGTGCGCACCGCCCCGTCCCGCCCCGCCCCGCCGCCTGGCGCGCTGAATAGGCGCACTCTGCCGACGCACCGACTAGACTCAGGGTTGCGTCCTAATGGTTGGTTGGATGGGAGAAAAAACTGTAGACTGTGGGACAGGCTGTGAGGCGAGCTGTAGGCTGTAAATACAGAGACGCCGCTCCACAAAGAAACTGTGAGCTGCGACTAGCTGCGAGGCGCGGGCGCGGGCCGTAGGCCGCTGTAGGCTGTAACTACTATGAGGGCTGCTCCACAAAGTAATTGGCCTCGTAATAGGCGGGGTGGGCGGGGCCGGGCGGGGCTTTCGGTGGAGCCGGTCACGCTCCGGAGGACGATAAAGCCCTGCTGGCGGCAGCGCAGGTGCCCCTGTGTGTGTGTGTGTGCGCGGCGCCCTCCCTTCACGCTCCTGCTCCTCCCGCCCGCCCGCCCGGCCCAGTGCGGTGCGCCGTGGAGCTATGCAGTCCCGCTCGCCGAGCGTGCCGAGCGGGACTGCCTACCCCACAGGCGCCGGATGGAAATGCACGCTACGTTTTCTCAGCCCGCATTATTGGCCACGCAAAAAAGGAAAAAAAAGAGGCTCACAGGGCTCTCAGCACAGCAAATATTTTCCCGTGAAGTTCCAGGTTGTTTTCAGAAAGATTCTCGGTTTTGTGGTGTGACGCATGGGCAGAACGCTAGTTGACGAATTTTCATAATTTATAAATTTTGTATGTTATGTTTTGCGTGCCTGACAGATGAAATTCGGAAGGCGGGAAAAAAGTCGGACCCTGCTCAGCTTTGATTTTTTATCAGTTTGCTATTATTATGTTTTCAATAAGTGAAAATGCGATACATTACCTACAAAGTTACGGCGGGAAACGGCTACGGGGAAGTGCTTTCCGGATTCAACCGGGAAGTTCACGAAAAAAATATGTTTGCCGTTAGAGGGAAGGGAAGGCCGTGCATGGTGCGGTGCGGTTCTGAAAACAAGCGGGCGCTGATTGGTCCATGAGTGCTGCACTCGGCAGACCACCCTCGCGCTCAGCCCCTGAGGTCCGCCCCGCCCCGCCCCGCCCCGCCCCGCCCCGCCCCGCCCCGCGTGAGCAGTGTAAATGAAGTTTACTGGCCGTGCAGGCGTTGGGGCTGGAGGGGCGGGGCGGGGCGAGGGCAGAGGCTCTCACTGACAGTGCTGCTCGCGCGCGACGCAACTACACGGCTCTCTCTCTCTCTCTCTCTCTCTCTCTCTCTCTCTCTCTCTCTCTCTCTCTGTCTCTCTCTCTCTCTCTCTCTCTATCTCTGTAGCCTGTCCTCTCTACTTTCACTTGTCCGCTCGTGCCTCCCGTGTCGCGCCCAGCATCAGCAAACGGCGAGCCGTGTGGTCCGGTGTTGGCGAGATACGTTGCTCGGCCCCGGCCACCCGGCCCGGCCTCGGCCCCCACGGTGTGTCGTCCTCAGTGCGATGTGAAGTGAGGGAGGGTCACTCTGGGCCGAGCCGGCCGAGCCCCTGAGGGTCCTCCTGGACCCCCTGCTCCATCGAGGCTCCCACGGGACGAGACGGGACGTACGCCCCGCCCGCGCCGCGGCCCGCGGCCCGTGCACGTCAGCTACCCCCTCACCCTCCCAGCCCGGACACTACCTCTCTCTCTCTCTTTGCCTCTCTCTCTCTCTCTCTCTCTCTCTCTCTCTCTCTCTCTCTCTCTCTCTCTTTGCCTCTCTCTCTCTCTGCCTCTCTCCGCTCGCCCCCTCTGTCTCTGATCGCAGTCACCAGCAAGCATGTGACGAGACGTGGACAGAATCCTCGGTGAGTATACCGCTGGGTGCTGGCAACATTTGAGCGTCGCCGGGGCGGAGGGACGAGGGCGGCGCAGGAAGCAGAGGGCCCAGCTCGCGGTTATCGATTCACTCTGCCTTTTGTTTTATTAAAAAAATGCAAAATTCTAGTATCCGTTTAGAAAAAAATATTGTAATGCTGTGACAATATTTTGTGATTGGTGTGAAACATTATAGCCAAAGCATATACGTTATAGCTGATTATTATGAGATAAAACTATTGAGCATTGATTTACGAGCTCTGGTTTGCGCGAGTAACATTGCGGAGAGACATTGGCGGCCTTATCCAGATGTACAGGAAGTCCTCGACGCCGCGCCGCGCGTGGGCCCATGGGGTCGTCGGGGGGAGAGACGATCAGACTGAACGGCCTCCCTCCCGGAGACCACAACTCACTGCAGCCGACGGAACAGCTCTCTTTCGCTATCAGTGTTTGTCCAGAGCAGCGTAAAGTGTTGCAAGGGCCCTTTGCGAAATTCCAAAATCATTCATTGCCATATCGTCGAGAGATGGGAACTGATTCGTTCACCACAAAAAAGACGGGGCAAAAAAAAGTTTGCCAGCCCTTACGTGATTTGTGAACGCGATCCCCGGCGCGCCGAGGCTGCGCGGAATCCAGTTGCAACCTCCCTCCCGTCCCGAGCCGTCCCGAGCCCAGTCTAGCCCAGCCGCTGTTTGCTCTCACCGGCGGCGCGGCGCGGAACTCTGCCCTTCCCTCCCCAAGGAACGATGCGAGACTTTCTCAACTGAAAACTCGAGGATTTTTTCATCTTTTTCCCCTCCTGTTCTTTAGGAGATAAGCCACGCATGCTTGCTGGCGTTTGTTCAGGGAGGCGAGAAAACCACAGCGGCGTTGTGTATCAGTCACGCCGCACGCGCAGCTACCTGCAGAAATGACACAGCCTCTTTGTTTTCGAAGGCTAATTCCTGATTTTAATAACAATTTTATGATGGGTGCAAAAGACCACCTCATCAGTGCTGGCAGAAATTTATTTTATGTGTGTGTGTGTGTGTGTGTGTGTAGGTGCTTTTGTGGCATCAAAAAACAAGTAAACTGTTGGCGACAACATACCGCAGTTCCAGAACAGCGAAACTACTGTATGTTGCGGTGGCCCGCGCGGAGAGGAGAGGAGAGGAGAGGAGCAGCTCGGCAAACTTTTCCTGCCCGTAGTGCTTCGGCGCGCTCTTCATTTTCGAGGCTGCGGCGCAGCGGCAATGTACCGACCGTCGCCTATGCGGGTGCCCCGCCCCGCCCCGCCCGGGCCCCGCCCCGCCCCGCCCCATCCCCTGTGAACACAAGCAGCGGGAGCCCGCCCACAGCCCGCCCGGCGCACACAATAATTCGATGCGAGTCCACAAGGGACTGGGCGGGGCGCGGTGCGGTGCGGGCCCGCGACCACCTCCCCGCCGTGTCACCACGCCCCGCCCCACCCCGCCACGCCCCGCCCCGCCCCACCCTGCCACGCCACGCCCCTGCCACACCACGCTGCGTCTGAGAATCACGCCATTTCACGCCCGTCCGGCTCCCTTAACGATATCTATATCCTGCTCCCCCCGCCTCCTGCTCTGCTTTCTTATACTCTCTTGTCGGGGTCTCTCCTCTCAACTTACTCTCCTTGCCTCTCTTCTCCTTTCTCTCTCTCCCCCACTCTCCGCAGCTTACCTCGGCCGCTCGGTGCAGTGCAGTGCCGGTGGTGTGCTTCATGCTCACACGGCCCGCCCCTGCGCTCACAGGCGGCTATCACAGGGGCACAGTGCTCGTGCTGCCCCCCCCCCCCACCCCCGGGCAAGGCTCCCCTAACGCGTCGCGAACGGCCTCTCTGTTTAAACAGCAAACGATACGCGGTCGCCCGCGACTGTGGGGCTGTAGAGTATGCAAGGAGCGTGCGCTGAGCGGGGCGGGGCGGGGCGGGGCGGGGCGGGGCGGGGCGGGGCGGGGTGGGGCGAGGCGGGGCCGGGCAGCAGCCCATCTGCTTAGCGGTAGCTCTCAGGGGTTAAACTTTCGGCCCACAAACTACTTACTTATCCTGTAGGAAGTGGGAGGGGGGGGGGGTTGAGACCAGCGCCCAGCATCACCTCCGCCGGGGCTGGGCGGGGCGGGGCTCGCTGGGCTTTAGCTGAGGGGTGGGGTGGGGTCGGCTATCTTGATGCTGGAAGAAATATTCCCCCATCTGCCTGGTGCCTCCTGGACCAGAGCCGCCAGCGAACTGCTCCACAGCCCGTGGCTGAAACTCTGGAACCTTGTCGCTTTGAGCGCGGTATGACCAGTGTGTGGTCACGCTCCCCGTGTCAAATCATAAGGGATGAAAACGCCCCTCACGCCATATATATATGTTGAGTAACAGTTTGTTCTGGCTCTTGCCGCCCTACTTGGGGCCCCGCCCCGGCCCGCCCGGCTGCGTGCAGCGCAGGAGCAGGGGGCCAGGGCCGCCGCCCCGGTCCGGCCCGGCCCGGCCAGGCCGCCCAGTCGGTAATCAACACCCCGCCCCGCCCCGCCCCGCCCCGCCTCCCCGAGCACCCCCTCCCCCTCCTGATCCTTATCCCTCAGCGCCAGGAGGCCGCCCCGCCCCGCCCCGCCCCGCCTACACCGCACCGCCTGCGGACCGGAAACCTCTCTGCAAACAGACCGAGATGATCGCGTTCCGTCCAGATTCATTGAAAAGCTATCCAGGCTGGGGTGGGGCCGGCCGGGCACCCCACCCTGCCAGTGAGAGAGGGGCCTGGTCGCGCGAGGAGGGGCGGGGCGGGGCGGGGCGGGCAGGGTCCTCTCGACGCGGTGACGGATCAGTTGTGCACGAGCACATCCCCACGGCCGCGGCCGGGCCGGGCCGGGCCGGGCCGGAGTGGCGTGCCGGGGCGCCATCAGTCATCGCGGTGGGGTGGGGTGGGGTGGGGTGGGGTCACCCCCGTTGCTGCGCCGGGGCGGGCCCGGGGCCGTGTCGTCTATCACGCCTTTACTCCTGTTTCAGGTCAGCCCGCCCGACTCGCATCACGGCGTGGCAGAGGGGGCCACTCGCGCCCCGCCCCGCCCCGCCCCGCCCCGCCCCGCCCCGCCCCGCGCACTGGCGCTGCGCTGGATGCGAGGTCCGCTCAGCTGAGCGCGGCGCGCAGACGGACGAAATTCACCCACAGCGCATCGTTCCAAAACCGTAAGTGGAGGATTTTCTTTTCTTACTTATGGGTAGGTTGAGGTCCTCGTATTCAGGTGTGAAGAGTGGAGGGGAGGGTCTTGCCTCTTCTCATATGAGGCGGGGCCTGCCATGCCACTCGACGGGGCGGGTCGCGACAGTTCTAACCCCAACCCCGGCCTCTCTCTCTCCCTCCCTCCCTCCCTCCCTCCCTCCCTCCCTCCCTCCCTCGCTCCCCCTCCCTCCCTCGCTCCCTCCCTCCCTCCCTCGCTCCTTCCCTCCCTCTCCACTCCAGCGTCAAGTGTCAGGCCTGTTCGCGCAGGGGCCGGCCGAAAGGAGTTTGACCCGCGGAGCGGACATTGACAGACGACATGAGCAGAGCCCTGAGCTGAGCGCTACACCGGCTGGGGCTGGGCATCAATACTTCTTGGCGTCCGAAAACAGCCGCGGTGGGCCTGGGCCGAGGCTCCCTCTCAGTCCGGCCGGCCGGCGCAGGACAGCGCAGGGGCAGCGGGGCTGTGGACATAGCTCCGTGCGCTAGCTCTGCCTGCCCCCGCCCCGCCCCGCCCCGCCCCGCCCCGCCCCGCGGCCACTGGCGCCGGCGCAGCGCTGTAATCACCCCCTCCCTCGCCCCCCTCCACCCGCCCCATACGCGTCTCCGGGCCGCAGGCCACAGCGGCAACGGCGTAGGGCGCAGGCCTGCTCTGCTATCTGAGTGGAAAATTGCAACGTTTCGTCGAACGGTTTATAGTACTGGCAAGATCTCACCCGAGCCTCCTACCCGCCCCGCCCCGCCCCGCCCGCCGCACCAGGCGCTCCACCAGGCCCCGCTCCCCGCGTCTACACTACTTTCTTGGAGGCCCTTTATTTTTATGCGGTTGGAATCGGTTCTCCTGCCGCCGGCCCCGCCACGCCCCGCCCCACCCCACCCCGCCACGCCCCGCCCCGCCCCACCCCGCCACGCCACGGCCGGCGGCGGCGGCCTCCCGGGGACCGGCGCGGCGGGCCTCGAAATCTCGTTGAACGGTCATCGCCACCCCAACCTTCCACTAAGGCTTGCAACCCTTCCCTCCTCCTGCCCTGCCCTGCCCTCCCCAAACACGTTATTGGTCGTTGTCGGAATGGTTTCATTCTGAATGCATGACGAGCACGGCATTGCAGTGGTAATAGTGGGATGGGGACAGGAGAACTTGCGCGGCCCGTACGTGTGGAAGTCTAATAGAGAAAAATAAGGAAAATAGCGCGAAAATTCGAAATTGGATAGAGGTAGTGGATGTGTGTGTGTGTGTGTGTATTTTTCTTTCACCCTCTACTGTAGCGAGCGCAGCGCAAACACGAGAGCGCCGGGGTACGCGCAGCCCCACGCCCCTTCATCAGCCCCCTCACCCCCCCCCCCGCCCCTCGTCAGCCCCCGCCCCCTTCGCGAGTTAGCGCTCCCTGCTCCTTTATGCCCGTCGTTTGTTTGCTTATCTAGATACCCGCCGCTGCACATCTCTCTCATTCTCTCGCTCTCCTCTGTTTTTCGCAACGACACGTTGATGACCGGGGTATCTCTCCCCGGGCCGGGCCGGGCGTACCACGACCCTCTCTGCTCCCTCCCTCTCTCGCTC